>CM036548.1:15180836-15623336 GCA_020745685.1 Tautogolabrus adspersus | reverse complement strand
CACAATGTGCATTAACACACAGCTTCACAAATTTGCAAACACCAGCAGGTCCCATTGCACTAAAAAAAAACATGTATGCACAATCCAATTAAACACCTGGGGAAAAAACACTCACACAAACCTGTAGCAAACCCATACCTAGAACACTCATGTATACACACACGCGCGCACACACACACACACACACACACACACACACACACACGCACACACACACACACACACACACACACGCACACACCTTAACTTAACTAATGATGCTGGGCTGGCAGTGACCTCTTCAGGGCTAGAACAGGAGATTTGTTGCCACTCTTCAGCGCTGCCTGCAAGCCGCCTTTTTCCCTAAGGTCCAGCGTGGGTGTGTGCATGCATGTGTGTATGGTAATGCAGTGGGTCTGCAGTCGCTACAAAATGTGTTTGGGAACACTTCTCACGTCAGCACAGCCTGCCACAACAGCATTCAGAAGTTTCTATTCATCTCCTTAACAATATTGCATCCCCCTTTCCATCCATCTCTGCTGGTCTGACTCTCTGTCTGCCCCATAGATTGTTAATATGTACAGTTTATGGTCTACCCATACACCAGTCTGCTTATTTCTCTGTGTTGCCAGTATGGTAAATGGTAAATGGACTTGAGCTTATATAGCGCTTTTTTAGTCTTCTGACTACTCAATGCGCTTTTACATCGCATGTCACACCTACCCATGCACACACTGATGGTAGTGGTTGCTATGTAGTGAGACCATCAGGAGTAACTAATCCCATTCATACACATTCATACACCGTCGACAAAGCAGTGGAAGCAACTTGGGGTTAAGTGTCTTGCCCAAGGACACATCGGACATGTTGCTGCAGGAGCTGGGGATCGAACCCTCAACCTTCCGGTTGAGAGACTACCAACTGAGCCACAGCCTCACCATTATGGTGAACACAGGTGGACATCTGGCTTGTCAATATTTTCAACAACAACAAATGCAAAAGTACCTTGTTAGATGCACATATGCCACAGGCTTACTGCATGATACATCACTTCATCACTTGTGGCTAGACCATAATCTTTGTGACCTAACATTAATCCAAAGTGAGCAAGCATTGGCAACGGTTCCAAGGAAAAAGTTCCTTTTTTAGAGGCAGAAATCTCAACAGGACCTGGTTCTTTGATGGACAGTCATCTGCCATGATTTGCTGGGCTGAATAAGAGGGATAGAGAGGAACATGGATAGAGACAAAAGCTCATTTGACATAAACAAGGCTGTTATTAGTCTGTTACACCTTGCCGTTCATGTAAAAGGTACAGAGGAGGCGGAATAGTTGGGTGAAGATCCACTGCTGAGCTGACATCAGAGGTAGTACAGACGTTAAACAACATCTGTGTGAATTGTGCCAGCAGGACTGAATAGCTCTGTGCGTGTGTGTGTGTGTGTGTGTGTGTGTATATGAAGCTTGCACTTCTTGTTTACAGTGACAACAGTTTTGCTACAGCAAGGCTGAAACTCTGTGTTGAATCACACACTTAGAAACCAATATGATGGCAATGCTTGGTCAAGGTATATAGTAAGTTTAAAGGCAGTGTAGCATCAAAACTTTGTTATGGTGCTTTGTGTAGAAGAGCCAAAGAAACAGAGAGGGAGACAAAAAGGCAGCAACACAAAAAGAGAGACTAACAAAGTCAATGAAAGTAGTAGACATATGACTTATACAAACAAAATATTGTATAATATAATATTGTTGATGGCATTCCGCCACACTACATAAACTGGTGCCCTTTTATTTTTTTGCCTCACGCCCTCAGACAGCCTGATTCTGCCACTGCCCTCTACTCGTGTCCACTGAGCCCTGCCTCTCTCGCTCTCTTTTTCCGTCCTTAAACAGGCTGTCCAAGTATCTTCTTTTCAGGAGGCAAAGTGAAGGTGAGGGGTGATTTAGAGTGATGACACTGACTTATAGCTTACAAAGCCACAGGGCCCCCTACAGCAAAAGCCCTGTCACTCATTCTTTTTAACCCAGACTGCCAAAGAAGCCCTGCATGAGTATCTGAGGCTGTGCTCAGGCTCATTTAGGATTAAAAGGTTGGAGTTGTAGCTAGAGGTTAGGCCCGTTCAACGCAAATAAGTTATTAACAAAATCCAAGGAATGGCTTTAAAACTGCCAAGTCGTGAGTGTAAGGCATAAGAATAAGCTTTAACAATTTGAAGTATCTGAAAACATATCACATCTCCTTAGCTTGGAAAGATAAATAAGGCTTCACAGGAGCTGCAAGAAACAGCTCAGAAAGCATGCTTGATCCTCTATCAAAATTGTTATTTTACCCAGCTGAAGTAAACATGGTGATTTGGGAGGGTTACTCAAAGGTCGAGCTGAGCTAAAGGATGACACAAACAGTCTATTATCCGGATAGAGGACTAAAACAGAATTCAGAGTTTGATTTGAAATGGATTCAGGGGAAAGAACAAGGTGTTTGCAACAAAGCAATACTTCTATTTTACCTTGGGCAAGACACTTAACCCCAAGTTGCTCACTTACATTTCCGCTGTCATTTTCTGGGGCTGTCATTGGGTAATAAGCTGTCTCGTCAGCGGTACTCATCTAACCAATTGTATTGTGTTCGTCCCTCATTGTCAGCCATATCATCGCTCTGTTATCTTTTAAATATGACTCTTTCTCTGCCTTAGTTTCTTCATCCCAATGTTTCGTGCACCCCTCTACCTCCCCATCACCACCTGTCTTCGCAGAATTATCATCCATCAATTCTTCACCCATCCAGTCTCAGCAAGTCATCGGCTTCACCACCACCAGTGTCTGGACTCATTGGGGGGGTGTTGCCGCTCAGAACTGACATTCTCCAAACACATCAACCACCCCATAAAGTCCAAGCGCCAAAGACCTTCTGTCACATTTCCATGTTATCTATTGTTATAAATACTTTTCTTTATTCACTTGTCTCGCCTGATTGAACTACCAGTGTGACGGCAAAGATCCCTCAGGTCGGTACAGTCCACAGCAGAATAGGATTCTTGTGTTTGTTGTAAGGAGACACTCTTGTGTTACTATTTGATACGTTTTCTCTTGCCTTTCCTCCTCTACTCTGCTAATCAGGTTCCCACATCGCCACACGAGCCACATTTGTCAACAGAGCTGCCAATCATGGCATAGTGGCCTCCTTTTCATAGCTTCAAACAATTAATCAAAACTAAACGTCACATAATATATCAGCCTGATATGAATGAACTATAACGACAGAAAACGTGTTTGATAAAATATGGTATGAATGAGAATGTCATACTTCCACATGAGAGTTGTAGGGTGCATAATTGCCTCGTGTTTGTCTCCTCCTTGGCACTGTCTTATACCTGCTATTTAGAAAAAAGAATAAAACAAAACAAAACAAACATTCTTTGACAACAATGTACAATTAGCTAAATACATTTTAGACATTTGTATAAGGAATGTCCTCCAAATGATAACGTCTATTTTGATGATTTGAATTTAGTGGAGCATCATCCAACACATCAGTCCCCTATCTTTGGTTTTGGCATGACAGAACACTTATATACATTTTTATGGTCATAGGTAATTTTCTGCCCAGAAAAAAAACCTCTCTTAGGACCAAATCTCTGCAGCATGTGCCTGAAAATGTCAAATGAACAAAAGCATTCATTGAACAGCCACTTCTTCTGCCTTTAAATCTGTAGGAATAGCTGTATAATTAGGGATTTATAAACTGCAAGCCAGCTGTTATAGTCCTTGACATGTATATGTAGTTGTCAGCAAACCGTTGTTGCTTTCTGATCACATCCTCTACTGACGTGCTCTGTGACATAAGAAAGATTGAATTTTCTCTTTTTCCTTAAAAGCCACACTAATGCGCAAACATCAGAGTCACTTAGGGTTTGTTTTGTAGCACGTTTACTGATATCTTTTCCTGTTGGAACACCATGCTTAGTCTTGGTGAGTGAAGCTCCTGCCATCCATCTGCATTAGATTTTCTAAACTTCTTTTTTCTTATATACTTATTTTCCCTTATTGAATCAGTAACACAAATTTAACAATGAACATCTCTGATGATGACTGGTAGAAAATGGAAAAAAAGAATTTGAAGTTGTGTTCTTTTAAGAGCATGAACTGTACTTTTCATGTGATTAACAGTCCATTCATCAAGATCATAAATAGCCTAAGTGCAGTGTTTGGTAATTTGCTCTGCATTTCTTGCTGTTTCACTCAAGGCTAAATGTCAATCATGCATAATGCTTTTAAGAACCTCTACATAGATGTTGTGATTCTTAGTAAGTGCAGAAAATATCATTTAAGGGAAGCAAACAATTGACATCTTTGTTTTTTTAAATCCTATCCAGTATCTGTTAACTCAGGACATACATTAGACCAATACAATTGATAATCATCTGCATAGAAGTTGAGCTCATTGACATTTTGGCAGAAAAGTAAGCCCCAAAGTGAGAATATTGAACCCTGAGGTACAAAAAGGTACAAAGTAGTTATGAAGTAAAAACAACACTATTTAAAAGGATTTCTATTCAATATAGAAGACACTTTTTTCCAGATATTCCACAGTCATATCGTTCCCTGTGGCATGCACAGGTTTTGGTATATTTGTGTTACAATGGGACATTTCCATCCCTAATTTTGGCCTAAATGTACCTTTTGATGATACGTTGATGCATTAGGTATAGGGTGAAAGACCTTCATGCTTAGTCCGAGCGCTGGTCTTGTGTGAACTAAGGTAAAAAAAAAAAGAAACCTTAATGTGTTCCCTGGAGAGATGACCCTTCAGCATTTTCAACCATTGCGTTAAAGAATTTGTTGACTGAAGACTGAGAGCTTGTCTGTGCACAACATTTTTTAATAACACTGCTCATTTGTTTTCCATGATAGTACTCTTATTTTCTCTGTTTACCTTTCCAGACCCCACAAGTCTAAAACTTGTTTTGAGTCTGCTCTCCTTTATAATGCTTTTTCCTAACCTTTTAATTTCATCTGTGAAACCCCCCCCCACCACCACCACCCCCACCACCCCCCCACCCCCCGCCGCCTCCACACACATTCACTTACACTCACATAAATGCACTCTCTTAATGTTTTTTTACAAGCCTTGTCCAGGTTCAGGGATTTTTTGAAAATCGCACAATGCATCTATTTGTCCATTCATCCATCTTATTAAATTAATGTCACTTCTTCTCTCCTTCGCTTAGTGCAGATTAGTCCACCATTCATTCATCTCCAGCGTCCCTCCAGCTCTTCTGTCTCTCCTCAAACACATTTGCTCAGCTCGGCTATTAAATTATCTCTCCGTCTCTCAGCAGCCTAACTCTCTTTCAGTTCAACCATTCCTCCTACACCTCCCACTCTGCCTTAAAATATTCATCTATGTCTTAAACACCTTTTCTGATCTTTGAAACACACAACTTATCTTAAGTTTTTCATTACTCTGTATAACCAAGGATCATGCATGTTTAAGATATACAAGAAAATCCAGTTGATTTACTTTCCTCCACATATATTTAAGTGAAACCTCTTCAATGACAACTCCAGAAAATGCCCTTTAGCTTGATGCTTTACTGTTACATATTCAATGTAATAACCTGAAATATTCTGTAATGGTTGCAACAATGTGGTCCCTTTCTGCAGATATACTGTAGATACTGGCTGTACAACAGGTGTTTGATTTAAAATCCATGCAGCAAAATCATATATACAAGTAGATTTTTGTTGTGCTGTAATCCCAATAGAAACCTCATTAAAAGTGTGCAACAGGGAAAATCCCCCAAATGCTGTTAATTGTGTCCTATATACAGCATATGAACAATAATGAAAAATAAATCCCTGGTGGATCTTTGAGAGTTCACACTTACAAAAAAGCATTCTCCCTGATTTTATTAAGCTGTTGCTTATCCCAAAACTCGCACTTGAACCATATTTTCATTGATGATGTATGTGGCTTATCACCTGAGAAAACCTATCCTTGTTGCTGTGATCAAACATGCAGCAAACACACATGAAGTAGTCTACATTACTCTGTCTCCTGATCAGACAACATAGTTAAAATTAAAAATAACTGCTGCACCACTGCTCTCTACATTTCCTGTGTACCCTTCTGAGATGAGTTCTCATTTATGTCCTGAATTCCAATTAAAATTTTCTGTCGACCTGCATAATGCTGTCTGAGAGCCTCTCTGCTCGGGCATGTCTGCCTGACCATGGTGTAGCCGTGCTTTAAGAAGTATTTTTATCACTTCCTCGCTTCATATTACATGGCTGGGCAGTCAAATCAAGTCAGATTTATTTATAAAGCACTTGTCACATAGTGCTTTGTCACAAAGAACTTTGCTTGTGAGAAAACAATGGACACACAAATAGAAATCAAGGGCCAATAAAGGACAAAACAAAGTACAGGAAAAATCCAGTTAGTTTGTTCTTAAATATTCCTGTCAGAGTGGGAATAAGAACATATTAAAGCATAAAGTCTCAAGGTGACATGCAGGACTTACATAGCCTATAGAAAGCAGCCATAGAAAAAGCATTGCTTTTTATCATGTAATGGGCTGGCAGTTTAGGACTTAGTCTGACATTTTGTCTGAAAAGATGGATTAGGTGGATTTGCATGCAGACCTGCATATTGTCAGTGGATATCACTGCATAGTACTGGATTTATAACAGCTTGAAATTACAACAATAGACAGGAGAGAGAACAGAGAAGGTGTTGAATATTACAACTGTGGGAGGAAATATCTTCCTACACTTACAAAGACTCCCACAAACCTATGTACCTAGTTTATCCAGAAGTGCTAGATATCAACACATTTCTAAATAGTTATGTAATACAGTATAACCAATGATCCACTAACTGAGTGCATCACATTAAGTATTTAAACTGTGTGAACTATGCATTGTCAAGTGACGGATTATGGATTATCCAGCACCTGCATGAAGATAAATCTACCCTAAACAACAATCACATTAAGTATTATGTGAATGTTATTGAATGGCGTGTAATGAAAGATTAAAAAGAATAAATTCAAATGATCTCTTATGGACTCCTCAGAATGTATTAAGATTGGCTCAAGGTTCTGCCTCACTATGTGTAATTGATCAGATGTGTTGGATTGTCATTGGATAACAAAGGAATATACAGAGTGGGTACCAAATGAGGTTTTTATCCCACTTGTATTTCAAATACACAATAGTTTATATACAACAGGCACTTAATACAACACCCACATTTTATCATCCAACTGCAAACTACTGTTTCCCGTAAGAAATGGTCTTTTGGCTTCCATTGGCAGGCTTTTATTCCCCAAAATTTGATTTATTCTGGATTTGGATTGATTTCTCCCACACACACACACACACACACACACACACACGCACACACACACACACACACACACACACACACACACACACACACACACACACACACACACACACACACACAATTGTGTATTGAATGAGTAGGCCTGGGTCAGCTATGAAGTCACTGACTTTCTTCTTCAGTCCTTCGTGTTGCAGCTTGTGTGATGTAACAGTGCAAGCAGGTATTTGGGGGTGGGATAATAATTGGGGTTCAAACACAGATTTCAGATGGAGATGAAAATATTTAAGTAAAAGTATAAGGAAGGAAGAACAAGATGCCAACCAAGGATAAAGCAGGAGGAGGAAGAATATTAGGAAGAGCAAGAGAGAATAGGCAGTGCTGAGAAACGGAGCAGTGATTTCAGGTGAGAGGCAGAACAGAACAGAAGAGAAATGGGCGAGAGGAAAGCTGATGGAGGAGGTAGATGTGGAATAAAACATGAAAAGGAAATAAGAGAGGTGAGATAGAAAACAATACCGTGTTATACCAGTCTCTTAAATTAACAGTTAGGTGATACTACTGTGATCACAGTTGGGGGGTAGGGATATTACACAGGTGAGGATGGGTATTGATCGTCTCACAGCAGTAGCGTGTACGTATATCCAGAGGCTGAGGAAATTGACACGTCTGGAGCATGCTTGTGTGGTGTGAAAATAAAAGCCCTATAATTGGTCGTTCTCCAAGGGCTGTTTTGGGGAGAGGTTAGAACTAATAAAAAGCTCCTGACAACTATGTGGAAATAGATTTACCATGGGCACCAAACAGAAAAGAAAGGCCTTCTTTTAACTGCTATCAAACATGAGAATAGTGGAGACTCATTCTATTTGTTCTGTAAACCAGGGACCTATTTCCAGCAGGTTTCACTTAAACAAATCGGGCATGAGAGCAGTAATTCATCAATAACCGTTCCAGAACTCAGATTCAATAATCAGTTTATTGATTGATTGATAACTTTACCGATCAGCCTGTTATGGACTAAGTGACTGGAATGGTCGATTGGTGTCTGAAATTGGAGGGTATTAGGGAAGCAAGTTCCAATCAATTTTTATTTGTGTAGCGCCAATTCATAACAATTGCTTTCTCAAGAAACTCTACAAAAAGAGCAGATCTAAACTGTACTCTTGTTGTATTATTTACAGAGACCCAACCTAAATCCACCATGAGCAAGCACTATAGACAACATGCTACAAAAGATTTACTCCATAATTCTATCTGAGTTTAGTTTTTTGAACACACAATACAATGTCAGTAAGTTATTGATTTTTTGTTATGACTCAATGATAGCTATTTTGCTTTCCACAGACTATTGTAGAAAAACTACTGGCCATGTAAACCACAGCACCTGAATTTTAAGCACATGCATGTAGCCCTAAAGCAGCTTCCTGCTGTCATCTCGTATAGAATAGAAAAAGAAGCTCTCTATAGCTTAGGGACCAGAGCTCCTCTATTTCAAAAAATGTATTTTGGTATCCACACATGAGTTAGGTTCACTCAACAATAACATTGGATTAAAGCAGCAAGTGCAAGGAGAGAGCGTCTTTACATGAGTCCTACATGTTCTTGTGTCTCCCTCTGTCTGTATCAGGAGATTTATTGCCAAGCTACCTCCGAGCTACAAATAGCCACTGCTAGCACCCCTGAATTGATACGACAGCTGTTCAATCAAGACCCCTATAGGCACTGCAAGGTGACAAAGCCTCCTGGTGTCACTGAAATCCTGTTGCTTAACTGTCTGTCTCAGTCATGCAGCATGAGTCTGCGCTTCAATCCCCTGTGTGAAATAAGTGTATCAACTCCAATTTGTCAACTCATTATGAATTTATGCTGGAGCAGCACACCTCATGCTGTGTTTACTTAAGCTGTGTTCCAACAAAATAACGATTATAATTTGGATCTTTGTTGAGAGAGACTGTTAAGTTCAATGATTCTCAACGACAGGGACCGGGTCCTGTTGAAGTTTTGCGAAAGTCACAATATCAACCTTATTCGAAGCTTGATCCAAAGGCAACTGGACTGGTTGAAGATCTTGATGACTTTTCACCTCTCCTCCGAAAGGCTTCTTCCGTTCCAAACTATCTGGTGGACAGAGCTAGAAATTTTAAATTTCAACAAGTCCAGTTGCCTTTCGATCAAGCTTCGAATTGACCATGACCTGTATGACTGAGAACCTACACAGACAATATCAACCTTAATACAGCAGGCACCATATTATCGTAAAAATCACAAACTCACTTTATCATTATCCTCTCAGCTTGCAAGGTACTTTAAAACAAATGAATTAGGCACACCTGGGGCGCTGGTGGCGCAGTGGTTAGTGCGCGCGTCCCATATATGGAGGCTATAGTCCTCAATGCGGGCGGCTTATTTGATTCCAACCTGTGGCTCCTTTCCCGCATGTCAATCCCCACTCTCTCGCTCTGATTTCCATCTCTATCCACTGTCCTATCACTCCAATAAAAGCCCAAAAAAAGATCTTTAAAAAAAAAAAGAATTAGGCACACCTGTTCAGTTACTTTTTAAAAAGGCCAGATTTGACAAAATAATTATGATTTCCCCATGCCTAAACCTGTTGGCATTTCAAATGTGTTAACAAGGCAACTTTTTCATTTTTAGAAGAGAAGTAGGTTATGGTTTTGAATAAGATATTGTTGCATATTTTTGCTTTCATTTCCTCAATTCCCTTTTCAATACCCTGGGTTCAAGTTTAATATGAAATATGAATATATGCGCTTAACTTACAGGCTGAACTCAATAACTGGACTAAAACTCATACCAACAAAAAATGATGATCTAATATTTCAACAATGTACTGACGAGACAATAGCCTCAGCTTTATATGAACGTTCCGCTGCCATTTCTAATCGTATAGTTCTTATTAGAAGACTAATTCTAATAATTGACATATATTGGCTGAAGGGCATTGAGGTTGTTTAGGACCAGATCTGGCCAGTTGGATATCAGTGTAATAGTTCTGCTTTAGAGCATTAAAAACGTCACAAAAAAATACAACAAAAACAGACAAATAACCCATGGTTCACAGTGAACAGGCTGATGTCCAGGACCTTTCAAGAGGGGAGGGAGCTGGGTGATCGATGCTGCTGACCTCGGTTTAATGAATTCACTTGTGTGTGTGTGTGTGTGTGTGTGTGTGTGTGTGTGTGTGTGTGTGTGTGTGTGTGTGTGTGTGTGTGTGTGTGTGTGTGTGTGTGTGTGTGTGTGTGTGTGTTTATATGGGTGTTTATATGTGTGTAATTGTGTGTAAACCAGCCTTGATACTACAAGACTGCTTTGAGCAAAGCTAGCACTAAAGGGCTTGTGGGACTTATTTGTCCAGTACTGGATCATCTCCAATGTGGCCATGAGAGCTGCATCCATCACATCCTCTGAGGTTTCTACGGCAACCAGCACTCCAGGCAGCATACTACCTTCCCCTCAATCATACACACACAAACACACAGACATACATGCATATTCAGGTTGACAACAGCACACACACAAATGGCCATCATAGACTGTGCATTCTATATCAACATAGTTCTGAACTTAGAAGTGAAGTCCTCCCGTTTGTGCCTTGAAAATGAATTCATTCTAACGGCCAGAAGGGGGCGACTGCCTGTTTGAAAATAAGAGACAAACGATAAAGACATCAATGAGAAAAGGACAGTTATTACCTCAGTTAACATTTTTGATAGTCAAACATAGCATTCCAATTCACTTTGCTGCTTTACATTTAGGATCCAGCTAGCTAACCAAGCTAACACCAGCATTTGCTGTAACTTAGCTTTTGCTAAGACAGTGTGCTGATGAGAGGGTAGCGACTAAATCCACTTGTTACTGTCAATGCCCATTTGATGTTAGTCACAAACATGTATGTTTGCATAAAACCTAAATTCATAAAATGCAGTGATTTAATGAAGAAGAGTGAGAAGATATATTTTATTCATCCTTGAGGGGGAATTCTTTTCTTTTTTTGTTGGCTTCACACATAGACCAAAACACATGCACAAACAGGATCCTATATATGGACATGCACTGATGGAGTGATGTCAGGATAGGGAGCTGCACTCATGGGGGAGTGGGTGCAGGTGTTATGTGCCTTGCTCAAGGGCACCTCGGCAGCACTCAGGAGGTTAACTGGCCCCTCTCCAGCTACCTGCCCAGTCCAGTCTTGGTTGTGGCAGGACTTGAGCTGGCGACCCTCCAGTTCCCAGTCCAGGTCTCTACAGACTGAGCTACTGCTGCCCCCAATGTACAGAACAGCTTTTTTTTTGCCAGTTTCATGTTCCTTTCCTCTCTAGCGATGTGGACAAAACCTTGTGTTGAAAATGACTTTAAAATAACCCTTGAAATAAAATGCACCTTTCCAACCCTGAATTTTTTTTGCGTTTTTTTTGCTGCATTCCTCAGAACTATACAAGAAATGAGGGGGGTTACAATTACATTTAGGGAAAACCAGCATGGAAAGTGTATTGGCCAAAATAAGAAATCCATTAAGGTAAACATATAAGTTTAAACAACATAAAACAAGCTTCTCTCACAACCAAAAGATACGCTAATTTATTTCAGTTTGACCACTGTGAACTATAATACAAAAGTGCAACAAAACATCCTCACTCAGAGGAAAAATAACACCTGCCTGGAGATAACACTAGCATACATCAAACAGTATTAATCCCCTGCCTGATAAGATGGTGAAAGCAGTATGTTGAGAAAAACACACAACCAACACATGGCGTTATGGTACAGAAGAAGCAAAGACATTTTACACCAAAAGCTTCTGCCAAGAAAATAATGAAACATGATCGCTTAAATTTAGTGAAGTGCTATTTTTACATTTTATCCATTACATGAATCAAGAGAGGCAAAATGAGTTTCCAGCAATATGGCTGCCTAATTGAGCTGCTACTCCTGCCATCCCCTTATTTCCCTCCTAAATGAAGCCACAGACCCAGGTGAACTTTGACCTGTGCAGCAGTGCTTGGTGACAATCTTCCAGAAACAGTCCTTTCACAAGCTGATAAGCTTAACTGGAAAAACGTTCTCCTGCCTCCACACATGGATTATATTAATGGAAATTAGTTTTATTAGCAGATTAAATGGTTTGTATTTCAAGATTAATAAAGTGACAGTTATTTTTGGACCTAGGAGGAGCTGTTTGAAACGGTCAATGTCAGGCAGTTTGTGGATACCCTGACAGTCTTCAGCTTTGTTTCACTAAATATTTATTTCAATTGAAACATACAGCAGAGAACGACAATGCTGACAACTGGTAGGCCTATAGAAGATATTTAGAAATGCTTTCCTCTCAGAACTCATTTTAGTTTTGCTTTGTGGCAAGATTATCCTCACTGGAAAAATATATACAGCCCTGTCATTTGTTCAAACACCCAGGATCAGACAGAAGGTGACTGTTATAATGGAAGTACAAGGTGAACCATTTTGGCTTTAGACTCTGCTTTTTGTTCAACATCCTCTGCAAGTTCTTAATGTTATTTTTAATCCATTATTGTGATCTTTCTCTAAACAAACCAAACAGTTTAAGTTGACAAACAGTAGTCCAATGTGAAAGACAAGGCAGCTCAGAACGAGATCTATATTGTTTATAGACGAGGTGTTAGTCTAACCAACACTAAGATGACACAATTGATATTCTATTTAGCTACAACAACATCATCTGACAATGACTCCACTCTTGGCATTGATATATGATTCTCCCAAACCAGTCAAGTCACCAGAGGCTAATTTAAAAGGATAAATCAAACCTTCTGACGTCTACACTGATATGTAGCAAAGCCATGTCCACATAATAGTTTTGCCTGGGTTTTGAAAAGTGGAAAATGACAGAATAAAAGACAAGCCTCTATGTCGTACAAGGGTGTTTTTTCTTAGTGGTTGCCATCCTTGTTCTTAATCCCCCTTGGTACTGACACAGTAGAACAACATTTGGAAAGGGCTTAAAAACAACTAACAGCCCTCCAAAAGAAGATTTACTGAACGCCTCAGACTGATCTATTAGACACATCATTGCTAGATTTAAAAAAGTTTAAACAATGGACGAAAGGCAGAGACTTCTTAGGTGAAAAAATGAATTGACATCTTGGAATTTTTATCTTTCATTTCTCAGGGGCAATCCAGCATCCACATTCTTGGCAACACATTCAATTAAACTGAAGCAAAAGAGACACACGCACATTCTTAAGAGTTCATGTATACAAAGAGACTCACAAGTGTGCTCACTTGAAAAAGATAGATGAGGAGACAGAGGATATGATTCTTTAAAAGCAGAAAGGAGATCTTGCTGGGAGGCCACTGCTTGAGCTGTGAGACCTTTCAACATATGTTGTTTGTCAGTTGGCTAATAAGCACAACACTTTAGGGGTGAAGTTCAATAATAGCTTTTAAAACAAAGCACTCTCCTCTGATACAGATAAGAGCTCCCAAAATAAGAACCTTGGACTAGTATCTTAACTTGTGAAGACACCGGTGGAGTCAAATTCTCTCCTTGTGCCATTCATTCATGCCTCTGTGTTTGAACTAAGTTATATTCTGAGATAATTTTGTCTATTTTACAAATAATTAATGTGCTATGAATGAATGTGATGAAATAAGAACAGATTTCTTGTTAATCCCCCCGTCACGCAGAGTTATGGGGCAAAGTAATCCTCCTATGATCTGCCATCGGAGGCAGGAAAAGAAGCGTAATAGTGGGGAGTCAGTGGCAATGTGTAAGGTCATATAGCCGGATCAGCTCCATTTGTTGCATGTTTACATGTCGTGCCTCTCT
Source organism: Tautogolabrus adspersus (assembly GCA_020745685.1). Classification (NCBI taxonomy): domain Eukaryota; kingdom Metazoa; phylum Chordata; class Actinopteri; order Labriformes; family Labridae; genus Tautogolabrus; species Tautogolabrus adspersus. Next base: position 15,609,183 of record CM036548.1, on the reverse strand, counting down.
TGCCTGCATAACACCATAACGCAATGGGAAATCACACACCGGGACACCAATATTATGTCATTGCAGATGTAAAAACTTTGTTACGGCACATTTGCAGAATCACAATGTGTAAAGAGACAATCATGTTACTGTGTCTTTTCTTAATACCGGTATTTCAATTATAATGCATACTGTTAGCTTTAGCTAATCAATATATAGGCTGATTCTACTTGCAGGAGGGAGAATTACTCTTGACGAGGAATGTCATTTTTATCTTCCTTTACTGCTGAAGACTGTAACCTCTCCATTGAAATAAAGACTGAGCCACTTTGTGAATGCTCTTGTGAAGATGTTTTTGGTCTAAAAAGGGAAAACAACAATGAATATGTATGTCAATAACATAATGGTAAATTAATATAAAAGACACTATTTTTTAATATAAACCTAATAAGTCCAAACAAAAGGTTAATTTTCCTGCTGTCAACTAAAAGGTAAACAAAGTAGTGGTTCATACGCAAACTGAAAACTTTAAAATAACTCTACACAAAGTACATAAAGACCTAAAAGCTGCAATAAAGCTCCTGTAAAGACCTTTTGGTTTATTTTGATTTAATTTCACTCTGTCCATGTGTAGGTCGTGCTTTTAATAAAAGATCACTGATTTCTTTTGACAGACAAAAGCATCACTCATCTTTGCCATGTAGAAAAGACTGTTTCGACACTGCTGTTATTCACTCCATCTGACACCTACCCTGCAGCTGCTGTTTCTGGCATAAAAAATATCTAAATTTAGATAATCAATCTTTATGCTGATCGTCTAGCTTACTTAAGTAGGTCATAGACAGGCATCAATATTAATTTCAGAATGACCAACTCAAAATATCACACAGGAGCTTTAATTTGCAAAACTGACACATTAATAACCATGTGTTGCACTGGAAGTGAACTAGGTCATAAAGTCAATTAAGAGAAAAACATTGTAATATAAGCAGCAGTACAGCAAATATATAAATATAACAAAGTCTATGGGAACATGAAAACAAGCTTTCTGTCAATTCATCTACTCAAGTTTAAATAACTCAAAAGTGTTCAGTTCTGGGTTTGTTGGTCATCTCTGCTGCTCTGCATGAACATGGTCTCTCAGATGATGTCAGAGCTTGTTCACCTGCTTCTTTAGTCAGGGCAGGCTATTTAACATGCATACAGAAAGTACTACTCTCACAGTGCAGGCAAACTTATAAGACCAAACTAGAGCCAGTGAGACACCACAACAAAAAAGACTGCACAACTACTCATAACTTTAAAGTGCAGCCACTTACATAGTTTCGGTGGCAAGGTAAGCATAAGAAATTAGCATTCGTTTTCTGCAGGCCTTATTATTCCAAACTTCATATGGGACAAAAGTAAAGTATAAGTAAAAGTACTTCAATTATAATGTATAATTTCTGGCACTTGACTATACGTAGGACTAAAGAAAACCCTCCAAAAACCCTCTCTGTAAGTATGCATGAAAATGAATGAGGAAAAAAAGGAGGTTAGTGATGTCAAGAAACTAGCCACCAAAAGTGACAAACACTGAAACACAGGCTTACAGTATTTTCAAAGTCAAACCAGTCCTGGAGATAAATTGAACAAAAGCCAAAACAATGACGCATTAAACGGTCTGTCCTCCCTGTTGTACAGCTCTGTGTTGTTGAATACATTTACAAACTGAAAAGGGAATGAGCTTTTTTCTTGATAAAACCTGGCATACAATATAAACAATAATACTTTTGATGCAGGGTCCATTTAACACACAGGCCTACTCATAATGCATACCAGATGGGTAACACTTAAATAAGCTGCATCATAAGCTGCATATACATAGTTTTTCTGATACTGAACGACAGTCCAGTGCCACAGCAGCCCTCAGCGCCGAAAATTTGGTCCCTTCTGATAAGGGATGTAATATTCCCCTACCAAAGGTACTAAAATGAGGGGCATTATGTCATAAATTGCCAGATATTTATTCATAAGGTTGGCTTTGTTAAAGGTGCACTCCATTTAGTTGGACCGGAGAAGAAGGCAAAGTAATGTTAGCTGTGAACTCCACAGCTGCCTCAACCACTCAATGAAGTTGCAGATCTAATCCATTTTACATGGAAGCCATAATTTATGCATGTAGTAGAGGGCAAAGACATAGATTTCTCGGCTGTCTTGCTATGTCAGGGAACAGTGACTTAACTCTAAAAGAGATGTCATGTATAAATATGTGTACAAGAACAGTGAGAGGAAAAAGTCCCGGGAAGGCAGCAGAGTGAAAATGTTTGTCGCTGTTGGTGAAAGTGAGTCAGCGTTTAACACCTTACATGAATAAAATGTGCTAAGTGCTGTCCATTGAGAAAATATAGTAGGGAGGCATTTGACCATACCTTTGCCAACAACTCTATTCTTGTACTATGTTCACTAAAAATAAAATGTAAGCAGTCAATGTTTTATATGTCAAAGTACTGCTTAGCTTTACCAGTGGCCTGCAACAAAAAAGGAATAAAATGCAGTTAAAGATGGGCGTGTATTAGTACACAAGAGCAAATGATAGAGGGTAAGGGCAAGAACATGTCATGGCTGAGACAGGAGAGGCAGAGGATGGGATAGAATAAAGACACGACAGGACAGGAAAGGATAGGTTTCTTCTCTATTTACGATTTTACATAAAAAATTTACAATCTGTACATAGGTGACTGGAAACTGGTTTAAGAAATGTTTTTTTTGTTTTTTGCTTTGTTCCGTTTGTAGTACGTTTCTAGTACGTTTCTAGTCTAAATAGTATTGACCAATCACGGATCGGAAGCTTTGGAGTTTGCAGGAAAAACTGTATGGTCAGCAAAAGTAGGCTGAAGGCACTGCTCCCATCGACGGTAATCTGATGCTGATTCATTTTTTTCTCTGTAAACAGATATCTGCATTCAAATGAAGCTAACGATCCGTTCTAGATTAAAAAATGACACCTCGAGTGACAAATCTGTTTTTTTCATTTCAAACTTTAGCTCTGTTAGCTGCAAGTAATTCACAACAAGATTGGTTTCTATTTTTCGGGGTCATTCCCTTGCGACAGCCTAAAACAAAGTGAAGCCTCGTTCTCACCAGAAAGAATTGAACAGGCACTCCTCAAGCAGTTTCAGTTAATCCAAAAATAACAGTGTTTATTTTGCAGTCATAACTGGAGTGGCGAATTTCGCTTCGCTTCTCAAGTTCTCAATCGGACTCAGCAATGCAGCGCACAGAGAAGAAAGTCTTGGCTAGAAATAGTTTATGGCTAACTGCTGGCTTCATCTGAATTACTGAAAAACTTGCTATCTCTCAGAGGCATTTATGGTCGTCAGATGACAGCGAATGGGTTTCTAGATTGAGATTGGATAGGAAAGGTGGTACAACTACTCAATGATATGAAGCCCAAATAACAAAACCATGCAAGTAATCAATCAGTGAACTCCTCACTGTAGGTTAGCTAGGTTCAAGTCTCATTCATTACATTGGTTGTTCCTTCCCCTCTGTATTTCTTCTTTCTCCCTGTGGTTTAAAAACCTTATTAGGCAGAGGTAAGAAGTACTTCCCCTTAACTCTCACTGAACGAATCACTCCTGTGATTTTCCACTATTTCTTTAATATTATTTGGAGAAAATGTTAGACGGTCAAAGTGATCAATGCACTGCCTATCATTATCTTCAAGCGAACTTGCCAAATGGATAATCTCTTTGATGAAATTGCACAAAATTTGTAATGATGATATGAATGAGTGAGTCAAAAGGGTACAGGTAACACAATTACACCAGTTTATCCAGGAATAAAACTTGTGATCTCTTAGTAAGCCAGGGAGACCACTCAACTAACTAATGTGAGCACTCTGCAGCCCTGTGGCGAATATGAATATTTGATCAGCAAGTTGCAGATTTAAATATTTGAATAGACTGTTGTAGGTGGGTAAGATGTCAAACCTGGAGATTTTTTGTCCCCACGTGCAATTTACTCAAACCTTGTTCAGTCTTTCCGACCATGCAGAGATTAATTTATAAGAAGCATATTTATCCAACAGACCAACTTGTAATGGAACATCCTAAATATTCCATTGATGGAAAGAAAACATGTGCAGGTAATGGTCAAAGCACCAGCATGAAACGGCAGCTGTTCACATGTTTTGTGTGTGTGCTTTCTGTGTAGGTTGTCTCTCCTGAACTACACGCATGCTCACACACACACATACGCGCGCACACACACACACACACACACACACACACACACACACACACACGCGCACACACACACACACACACACACGCGCACACACACACACAAATGCACACACACATACAAACAGCAACATTACTCTGCCTTAATGCTTTTGTTGTACACGTCAGCAAGAGCGATGAACTAGATCTTACATCAGTGCAAGAAGCAAGCACCCTCACACAAAACACACAGTCTTACACATACACGCACACACACACACACACACACACACACAAGCGCGCACACACACACACACACACACACACACACACACATACACACAGCTGCTCCCCTCTCCACTGTAGTATCACGACCTTACATCATTTTGTGAGAAAGGCACACTCCTGATATTCTCACTGTTGACCCTAACATAGGCGATGAAGTGGAACGTCCATGACTCTACAATACAACATCTCAACTGTCGGGTTAGGAGCTTGGGTGTGAGCACTGGACTGAAACTCTACAATACATATGATATACACAAAGACACACAGATATAACTAGTGTGTGGCTGCACTAAGTAAATGATGAAAGTTTAGGCGACATCCTTGGTGATATAAGATACCTATTCACAGTACAATATGGTAAACATATAATTTAATTGTAACATTTTGTGGAAGTTTTATGAAATTAAAAGAATAAAATAATTTTGTCCACCAACCTAAGGTTAAGCAGAAATTATTAAGTAATCAGCCTTAAGCACAGTTTTACTTTTGATGTTTTAAGATGTGCCATGCTAATCAGTGTAGACACAAGAGGAACTTTCCTTCCCTGCAGCTTACATACAGGCAGACAGGTACACACACACACACATACCTATTAACCTTGATCTTTGTGGACATCATCATGTATTCTCCCTTCATTCTTGTGACAAATAAGGCACACACACGCACGCACACACGCACGCACGCACGCACGCACACCTCTGCTCTCAATCTCAAGCAATGGACTGGAACCAACATATGCATTCCTGCGGCTGTCTCTCACACGTCCACAAACACACAAACAGGGAACAGAGGGACAAAAAGGACATGTGCACACACACATATATGCACAAAAAATGAATGTGAATGAACAAATGTGTAGCAGACCCGGCTGGAGCAATGGATGACTCTTTTTTCATTGACTGATGGTTTATGATACCTTTTATTTCATTAAGCAGTGCAATGATCACAAACACACCGTAAGAGCTGTATAAAGAAAAACAAAAGAGGAAAACAACTATTAAACATAAACCATATACCAAATATACAAACAAAACAAATATAGCATAAATATTTACAATATAACCACGTGTCAAATATACAAACAAAACAAATATAGCATAAATATTTACAATATAACCACGTGTCAACAAATGAAGATATATAAATAGAAAATTCATGAGGTTCCCTTCAAAGTTAAAATTTTGTCACATATATCTGATAAAAACAACAGTGAAATTGATCGTTCACAATACCAAACCCAAAGTTACAACCCATAACCTTAAATCAAAATTGTGCGTCGAAGGCCCATATAAACAGCTGGTGGCGAGGAAACAGCTGATCGCCCAAACAAAACGACTTCATGTTTGGCATGACAACTGAGCTCCACACGAGCACACAACAAACAAAACATCGGAAACAAATCAAACATGCTGGGTAAAGAATTAAACTAAGCAGGATCATACCTTGTGCACCTTTCCAGCGAGTCGCTAAATGGAAAATTGAGTGGACGACCGTGATTTCCCTTTGATTAGCGTTTGTGCCTACCTGTCGGCATTTCTCTTATATCCGGTTTCTTAGGCCGGTAGGTAGCAAACCCTGCCTTCAAAATAAAAGCCCCAAAACAAATAACAAAAAAAAAAAACACCCTAATAACAAAAATTGAAATACAAAAATGAACATTTTACCCCCCCTTTTTTTTAAACATTTTTTACTTTTTCAAAATGGTCTTTTACACTCCCACCAAATTATTAGTGTTTCAATGAGCAGGAAGGTAAATGAAACACAGATGATTTAAACTAAAATGACAATCTTATGTCACAATAGAAAAGGTGTCACTGTGAATTTTCTCATTACCTAGTCTCAAGCATGTACTTTTCCTACAAGTGTACGTTTAATTATTCTCCAAGAGCAAGACTAGTTTCTGAACAGGACGTACAACATTGGACTGCTTATGTAAACGCTCTCCTCGCCTTCCAAGCTTCCTGTCGCCAAGGCATAGTTTGACCTTTCTCACAAGCCCATCCTTATCAACAGTGGTCTCTGCTACTCTACCCAGACGCCACTCATTCCTGGGTAGCCCATCATCCCTTTCCATCACAATGTCACCAATGTGCAGGTTTCTCCTGGGAGTGTGCCATCGTTGCCTCAGAGCAATGTTGGTTAGATATTCCTTCCGCCAACGGCCCCAAAATTGCTCTGCCAGGTACTGAATGTGGCGCCATCTTTTCCGAGCATACATATCCTCCTTTACAAACTTGCCAGGTGGAGGGAGAGCTGCGACTGATTTTATGGTCAGTAAATGATTGGGGGTGAGGGGTTCCAAGCTCTGTGGATCGTTGAGATTTTCAACAGTAAGCGGGCGACTGTTAACTATTGCCATTACCTCATAGAAAAAGGTCCGAAGTGAAGCGTCATCCAGCCTCCCAGGAGAGAGAGACAGTGTGGAGCTTAGAACACTTCTAACTGTCCTGATTTGTCGTTCCCATGCGCCACCAACATGGCTTGAATGAGGCGAAATGAAGCTGAAGTCACACTGCTTTGTTGCAAGAAAGGCAGCTAGTCTTTCCTCGTCAAGTTCTTTGAGAGCTTTCTTCATTTCATTTTTGGCTCCGACAAAGTTGCTTCCTTGGTCACAAGTGATCTGTCTAACTGCACCACGTATGGCAATGAAGCAGCGCAGACCATTGATGAAGGCATCAGTAGACATATCGTCAAGCATTTCGATATGAATGGCCCGAGAGCAAAAGCAAGTGAGAATAAGACCATATCTTTTGAGCACCTTCCTTCCTTGCTTGACTAGGAACGGGCCAAAGCAGTCTATACCACAGTATGTGAATGGTGGTGATGGATCCACACGTTCCACAGGAAGATCAGCCATCCGCTGCTCTTCTGAGGGTCTCCTGAGCTTCCTGCAGATGACACATTGGTGAATGTACGATGCTACTGCTCGATTGATTCCAGGGATCCAAAAACCATTTGCTCTGATTTCATTTATTGTGAGCCCCTTTCCTTGATGCTTGACCCTTCCATGAAAATGAGCCATTAGCATTTTGGTTATGTGGTGTCCTTTAGGAATAATTGCCGGGTGCTTAACTATGCTGGGAAGCGTTGAGTCCTTAAGTCTTCCTCCCACCCTGAGCAACCCATTTTGGTCCAAGAAGGGATCAAGATTGTACAGTTTACTACGAGGAGAGAGTTGAGTTCTCTTGCGTAATACTTGAAGCTCTTCCCGATAAACTTCTTCTTGCAGATCTTTGATGATGACACATTCGGCCCGTTCTCGTTCCAACACTGTGGTCTGATCGTTGGATTTGTCCCCTTTGACTCGTCGAAGTATCCGTGCAACAGCTCTTGTGGCACAGGACCATGATGAATGATTAGACAGACGGTCTACCAAGCTTACTTGCTCTGTGGTTTTTGTATTTAGTACCTGAACCTTCCTGACTTCGGGATCTCCCAGGGGTAACTCGGGAACCACTTCTACAAAAGGAAATATCTCCCTCTCCCACAGAAACTTGGGTCCTGTAAACCAACTAGACGACAACAGTTCGTTGACAGTAAGACCCCTGGAGGCATAGTCTGCAGGATTCTCATTGGTTGGAACATATCTCCATTGCTGGGGCTTTGTGCCAAGATGTATTTTTTGCACCCGGTTAGCCACAAATGTGTGAAAACGTCTCACTTCATTGTTAATGTACCCTAAAACTACCTTGGAGTCGGTCCAGAAGAATTCTTCAGCACCAGAGAGTCCCAACTCGTCCTTCAGAATGTTGCCCACCTTGACTGAAACAACTGCAGCTGTCAGTTCCAACCTGGGTATAGTGGTGACCTTTGTTGGGGCAACACGAGACTTTCCAAGGACGAGAGAACAATAAACATTTTCCTGCTCATTCTTCATTCTCAGATATGAACATTGACCATAACCAGTTGTACTGGCATCAGAAAAATGATGCAACTCCCTTTTGATGACCTTTCCAAATTCAGAAGGTGCGTAGCATCGGGAAATGGTGACTTTCTCCAGATTTTTTAGGTCATCCTTCCAATTCTCCCACCGTGGGCGGAGCACCTCCGATAAAGGGTCATCCCAACCTGAGCCATGCCTGCACATTTCTTGGAGCACTCTTTTACCATTCAGCAGAAATGGAGCCACAAAGCCAAGAGGATCATACAAGGAGGCGACAGTAGAAAGTATGCCACGTCGAGTTGCAGGTTGTTCCTTAAGGTTGGTACTGAAACTGAAGCAGTCGTTAGCTATGTTCCATTGGATACCCAGAGCTCTTTCCACTGGCAGATCATCAAATGCAAGGTCAAGGTTCTGGATATCATTTGCGCGCTCTGAGGGTGGTATACTTTCCAAAACAGTTTTGTCATTTGAGATGAACTTATGCAGTCGTAGACCTCCCACAGCACATATTTCCTGGGCCTCTTGTGCAAGCTGAATGGCTTCCTCATTGCATTCTAAGCTTGTGACCCCATCATCCACATAGAAATTTGTCATGATGAACTTTGAACCCAAGGGGTATTGCTGCTCGTTCTGCTCAGCAAGATACTTTAAACCGTAACTGGCACAACCAGGAGATGATGCCGCACCAAATAGATGCACATTCATTCTGAACTCCTGAGGTGGAACGCTAAAGTCTCCATTCTCCCACCATAAGAAGCGCAGATAGTTTCGGTCAGCTTCGTACACATGAAACTGATGAAACATCTTTTCAATGTCACACATCAATGCCACAGGATGAAGCCGGAATCTCAGGAGGACCCCTGTCAAATTGTTTGTTAAATCTGGCCCTTGGAGAAGATGATCGTTGAGGCTGGTGCCCTTATATTTGGCTGAAGCGTCAAAAACCACACGTAGTTTATCAGGCTTTTTAGCGTGATAAACACCATGATGAGGAATGTACCATTTTTCTCCTGCCTTTGCATCCTCCTCAACCTTTTCTGCATCTCCCTTGTTAATGACTTCGTCCATAAATTTGATGTAATGTTCCTTGTAGCTTTCATCCCTCATCATTTTCCTTTTGAGGTGGTTGAGCCTAACCATGGCGAGCTGTTTGTTGTCGGGAAAAAGGGGTCTTTTCTTGAAGGGCAAAGGCATTTCATAATGGCCATGATGGTTTTTCCTTATGCCATCATTTAGTTTGTTCAAAAACAAGATATCATCTTGAGACACAGCTGGTTTATCATCTTCAGTGGCATCCTTGAAGTCAGTTTCGAGAACACGAATCGCGTCTGCTGGGGTTATGAGGGGAAGCTCCTTAACAGTCACCCTGTGGCACAGGCTAGAGAGGTTTGGACTCTCCAGATGTAGTGATGTGCCACCAACTATGCTCCATCCTAGGTCAGTCCGGACAGCATATGGTTCATTGTCTCCTCCTATGATTACCTGCCTTGGAGCTAATGCCCTGGAACAGTCGTATCCAATCAGAAGTCCTATCTCACAGTCCTGTAGTGGAGGAATCTCGTTTGCTATAACAAGAAGATGATTCCATTGCTTTGCAGTTTCACTGGTGGGAATGTGATCGCGATTGACAGGTATGCAGTTTTTGGTGTAGACGGGAGGAAGATCAATATGGGTGGCAGAGCTGTAACCTCTAATACGAAGCCCAGAGACTCTTTCACTATTCAAAGCTGTTTCAGATGTGATCATTGTTGTTAGCTTCAGTTTCACTGGACACTTGTCCGCTTGTAAAGCATCACTCACTACTTCATCAATGAATGTGGTGTCACTTTGAGTGTCAAGCAGGGCATAGACTAGTCGTTCCAAGCTTGTATTTTCCTTTGAAGACACCCACACTGGCACAATCATGGAGGTGTTAGCAGACAATCCGTCTCTTGCTACGTTCAGTGACAATGCAGTAGTAGTTTCAGTTATCTCTTCTTGAGCAAACTTTGGTGAGAGAGCAGAGTTAGTTTTATTAAGGAAATCATTATCGTGAAGACATGTAGGATGTTTTCCTTTGCAGCTATCACAGGAGTGGGGGTAACGACAGTCCCTTTTATTGTGACCAGGCTTCATACAACCATAGCAAAGCCCTTTTTCTTTTGCAAAGGTTTTCCTCTCATCCAGAGACTTGGACATGAACTTTGAACAAGCATGGAGCTGATGCCTGGAGTCATAGCAAAACAAACATGGAGGCCTTGTATATACTTTGTTTATCTCTTTGCTCTCGTTATCTGCAGCTACTTGTGTGCTGAGAACATTAGCTCTGTCCCTGTTAACATCCTTGTAACTTCGTTTATTCACGGTGGGTTCTGAAGGATGAAGGGCATTAAAGGAAGTTATGGGATTGCAAGCGATTTCGGCTTCCATAGACATGAAGTTAGCAAAGTCATGAAAACTGGGGAAATCTTCATTACGGTGCAGGGCTTCAGTGACCTTTCTATTCCATCGGGAAGCTACCCAATCAGGCAGTTTTTGGACTAGCCTTTGATTCTCCTCGCAATCATTCAGGATTTGGAGACCCTTTACCTGTGGCATGGCTTCTTGACAAGCATTCAAAAAATCTGAGAAGTCTCTTAGTCCTTCAGCTTCTCTTGGATGTATTTTTGGCCACTTTGCGAGTCTCTCTCTGAAAGCTCTCTGTATGACAAAAGGCTGTCCATATCGGTGGTTTAGTTTGCGCCAAGCTTGTTTGTATGCTTCGTCATCATTTCTGTAGAAGAAGCCCTCGAGTGACTTACGAGCTTGGCCACCCACGTATCTCTTGAGGTAGAATAGTTTCTCAGCCGAAGCTATCCCCTTTTGGTCAATGAGTGACACAAATGAAGCTTTCCATTCGATGAAGTGTATTGGGTCACCATTGAATACTGAAGGCTCTGGCATTGGAAGTCGATTTAAAGAAATGCTCTCTTGAAAGGCCTGAGTTAGCTGGGACATGTCCATGTATGAAGATAAAGCTGTGGGGGGAGGTTGATAGACAGCAGGTGGTGACAGATTCTCTCTTTGAACACCATCAGTTACAGATTGGAAAATAGCTTCACGTGCTGCCTCCTGATTATAGATGTTAAACCTCGCTTGAGCAGCCCTTAGTTCCTTTTTTGCTTTAAGATTCTCCAGCTTAGCCTTCTGTTCTTCCAGCTCTCTCCTCTGTTGATCTTCTAAATTCTGAATCACCTTTCTTTGTTTCTCTTCTTCTTGTCGCAATTCATATTCAGCTTCTTTAAATGCCAGCTCGGCAGCAGCATCCACGCGTTTAGCTGCCAATCTTGAGGCTGATGATGTGCAACTTATGGAGGAAATTGAGGACCCATATATGGAGCGAGAGTAATCATGGTATAGGAGCTCATGGAGACGTTCCTTCGCTTGGTGTGCGTCAAGATCTCCATCAACACCTGTAATTCTTTCATTCATGATTTTAACAATGTCCTTGGTTACTGCCTCGCATGCATCTGTTCTGCGTCTTACCTCTGTCGAGGGACTGGTGTGATTTCGAATTTCTGCATAGATGCACATTACATTCTCCCTTTCCTTTTCCAGTTTGACAACAAGGGGTTCTAACTCGCTTCCTGCAATGTCCGTTTTTAGTTTTTGTCTTGTATTGCGTGCTTGGATTTTCCATTGGTCATACACACGATTAAATCTCTTTTCCCTTTTCTTAGCTTCATCTTCCTGAGAGGCAAGCATTTTCTCTGTGGGTTTTCGTGGTCGTTCAGAGCGTCTTAACGTTTGAATCTTGTCCTTGAGTTCCAAGAGTTGACTCTGAAGATCAGTCAGAGTTTTTTCCTTGTCCTTAATTGCATCCTTTAAACATTTATGTTCCCCAGATCCTGAAACGTTTGGAAGTGAATCCTTAAGGTTTTTAATTTCATCTTGCAAACCCTCAATTTGTTTCTCTAATTCCCCTTTGTTTAAGGACAAGTCGTTTGACTCAAGCATGTTTGCAAATGTCAAAAACACATTAGTATGGAGAGACAAGTTGAACACATGCAAAACACTTGAATCAACCAAAAAGGCCTTTGTTCTGTTTTAAGCAGGCAGTGTAATCAAGGGTTATGATAATCATGAAACCTGTATTCATTCAAAACACACCAAAGGACCCCTTTTGCCACCTTAAAGGGGCAATGAGAACATAAAAAACATTAAAGAAGAAAACATAGACACATTCAAACGTAAACCACAAAAAACGTTCTTTTAGCACGTAAAGGCAGTCTTTTATTGTTCCTTTCCTGATGAGGGCCCTTTTGTTTCGTTTTAAACAAGAACTTGGAAATCTGAATTCAAAGTCACTTATCAGTCTTTATTCGTTAGATCGTTAAAGGTGAGACCTTGCTTTTCCATTCCTTTCAGTTTTGACTGGAATAATACTGAAAAAGTTACTCACAGAAGCCACTCTGTATGACCGACCGGTTACTGTCTTGAACCATTGCACCAATCCATGCGTCCTCTGCCCGTACCGACCAATGCCCCGTAAAGACCGAGTGTTGACCATCCAGGAGGAGAATGCAGAGTTGCTCGAACACGTCCGGTTGAGACACCAGGCTGATTTGAAGAGGATCATCAAGGGCTCCTCAGCATGGACACCAGACTTAATTGCAGCAGGATAGCAGGATTGATGAGGGTGAAGCTCTTACTGTAGCAGACCCGGCTGGAGCAATGGATGACTCTTTTTTCATTGACTGATGGTTTATGATACCTTTTATTTCATTAAGCAGTGCAATGATCACAAACACACCGTAAGAGCTGTATAAAGAAAAACAAAAGAGGAAAACAACTATTAAACATAAACCATATACCAAATATACAAACAAAACAAATATAGCATAAATATTTACAATATAACCACGTGTCAAATATACAAACAAAACAAATATAGCATAAATATTTACAATATAACCACGTGTCAACAAATGAAGATATATAAATAGAAAATTCATGAGGTTCCCTTCAAAGTTAAAATTTTGTCACATATATCTGATAAAAACAACAGTGAAATTGATCGTTCACAATACCAAACCCAAAGTTACAACCCATAACCTTAAATCAAAATTGTGCGTCGAAGGCCCATATAAACAGCTGGTGGCGAGGAAACAGCTGATCGCCCAAACAAAACGACTTCATGTTTGGCATGACAACTGAGCTCCACACGAGCACACAACAAACAAAACATCGGAAACAAATCAAACATGCTGGGTAAAGAATTAAACTAAGCAGGATCATACCTTGTGCACCTTTCCAGCGAGTCGCTAAATGGAAAATTGAGTGGACGACCGTGATTTCCCTTTGATTAGCGTTTGTGCCTACCTGTCGGCATTTCTCTTATATCCGGTTTCTTAGGCCGGTAGGTAGCAAACCCTGCCTTCAAAATAAAAGCCCCAAAACAAATAACAAAAAAAAAAACACCCTAATAACAAAAATTGAAATACAAAAATGAACATTTTACCCCCCCTTTTTTTTTAAACATTTTTTACTTTTTCAAAATGGTCTTTTACAAATGCACAAATTTACCCACTCACACACTCTACAAACAAATACTTCCTCCCTATGGATTTGAATCACATATAGCCTCTGCAGGCAGGCAGACACACTCACACACACAAACTGTGGTATAGTACCTGGATGTTCTCCTCCTTCACACCAACACATGCTGCAGTCAGGAGTCATCCATCTCTGCGGCTGACTTCATAGGTCAACTCTGCGACAGAGAACAGCATCTCCTCAGCCCTCTTGAATAAAGTGCTGCGACCAAAATCCTGCAAAGAGGACTTGAAGCACATTTCTAATACTCAATTGTACTCAGATATGAAAACACACACACAAACATTTAAGGACATTCAAAATAAAAAAACCTGCTATACCAAAGAACAATTGTATTCCTTGTATTCCTCTTCACTGTCACCTCTTTGTAAATGTAGATGCAAACTTTTATGTTCATGGGTTATATTTGGTCAGATCGGAAATCTTTCCTAATCAAGTCACTTCTGTCCTGGCATCTTGTTTTGACCTTCTTAATGATCCACACTTGGGCTAATACCGAAAAAGCAATATATCACTGTCCTGGCTTGTGTGATACAGTTGTTGAATAGCTGGTGCCAAATATGGATATTTTAAGGTAAAACAAATATGGCGTTCTAAACAGATTTTCCTGCCAATATGACTATCTGCGTCCTCAATTCGTGACTCCTCATGGTGGAGCTTATTACATGAATGAGGATAACACGAACGGAAGTTAATTGGACAAAAAAGTGGACCAGGATAAAGTCAGACAGTAGTGAAAAGAAGCTAAAGGATAGGGCATGATAAGAGGTGAAACTGACACCAAATTGCAGGGAATCATTTTAGTGAATCCTGTACTTTACCTTTTGAAGAGCATTTTATATTCTTCAGTAAATCAATTATCACAGACATGCTTTTTTGTGATATTATTATTATTGTGGGCCATGAAGCAACATATGTTACGTTGCATTGGGTGCATTATGTTATGTTACGTTACTTTAGGTTAAGTAGTGTTGTGTTGAGTTATGTGAACGTTATGTCAATGTTATGTTACGCTAAGCTACGCTATGTTACACGTAAATGTTATGTTACGTTAATGTTACGTTATGATATGGTATGGTATTGGGTTGGCAATTCTCATCCTTGATCCACACAGGACCTAGCTTATAGCCTTAATGATCCATTTACTTTATATAACTTTATATGTGTGTCTAATAGCACAAGTTCTCAGATGTTGTGTGCTCATTTTTGCACCTCTTGTCTTGCGATTGTGATTTCTATTGAAGTTTATTGATACATATGCAGAAGTCAGTGAAGGTAGGCTACCTTCTTAACATTTTAATATTCTTAGCATATATGAAAACTTATACATATTTAAATTTTCAATCTGAAAAGGAAATTGAAAAGCACATTTTAAAATTGCATTTTTGCTTTCCAGATTGCATTAATGTTTCAAGTGACTTAACTTCACTCATCCGTAAATGAATCTATAGTCGCTCCCTCTCAGTGCTGTTGTGAATTATGTATGACCGCATGCAACATGTGTGCCATTAGTCATGCAGACGTACATGTTCGCACACGTTTTTTTTTTTTCAGCACTCTTCTGCTTTTATAACATTTTGGTTTGGCAGGATTCTGCCCTGTCAAGGACACTGTGACACACACTTGAACTGAATTGTGCACACACATAGTTTTGACAGTACAATAAAGCGACAAGCACAGTCAAAGTCACAACCTTTATTGTACTCCTCTGACCAGTACATGCACTTTCACAATCCCAGACACAGCTCCCTTGCCCCTGTACGCAGTGCTCCAAATCCTCCTCCACAAAATTCAGCATCTTATTTTCCCTTTTGTCAGTTTTCCCTCCCTTTCTCTCTTTTTTCTTTTTTACTCGTCAGCTTTCATTCTCTCAAATCCTCTTTTCTCCTTTTCTCTTTCCTGTCTCTGTTGTCTTCGTTAGTCTGTCTCGCATTGTACTGAAACAAGTTCCACTCTGATCCAGCAGAACTCCACCACGGCCTGAATCCATCGGCTTATCCTGTGCATGTGTGTTTGTTTGTGTGTGTGTGTGTGTGTGTGTGTGTGCGTGCGTGAGTGCGTGCGTGCGTGCGTGCGTGCGTGTGTGTGTGTGTGTGTGTGTGTGTGTGTGTGTGTGTGTGTGTGTGTGGAGTATGCAAAAATGCAGTGAGAGAAAACTGTATTCTTGAAATGGATTACGAGGAGGAGATAGAGGAAATTTTGAGTATGTGACCTCTTTTCCTGGCGGCCTGACAGAGTGCTTGGACTGGGTGGTCATTGCAAAGCACTCAGCCATCCATCGACCAAAGCCATTGATCTGCAAAATCCAATGACTCACTTGCTGCTCAGTATGCAGCCCACATACGAATACATGTAAATTTGACTGCTGTGCATAAACAAGCCCGCATGCAGACAGTGACAGCAAGGCCCGTAACCGTAATTACTGATTAATGTAATTACAGTCCACAAATTAAATGACTGTAATTGGTCCAGAATATTTAAAAGATTTACTCTCTTTTAGAGGTTGCCGTTAATGCAGATTACTAAACCTTATCCACACATTGTAATTAAGAAAGCAAAATTGGAAAGTAAAAGGGGAATTAAAACAATGGCTCTGTACTCCTAATCAAGACATGTGACGCTGTTATTTTTTTTGTCCTTGACTGAACAAAATGTATTATGCAGGAAAGAGGAGTCAGGAAAGGGGCACAGAAATGTACTTTTTTTGTCAGGGCAGGAGTAGTCAGACTTCTTTTGATCCTCATTCCTCACTTAAAGCATCCTGTTCCCTATATATCCCCTTGGTTGATGGCCTGACCGGCCCATGGAAAGTGAGAGACACCAAGTTTACTGTAAATTCAACTGATTAAATTGATTTATTTACAGGAAAAAAACAACATAAAATTGCAAAAAAGATAAGACGTGGATGTCAGTGATGTAAGTTGAGTGGGGGTGTGGAAAGTGTATTGTGCATGTGTTGGATCAAAGGGGATGATAAAGAAACCAAACAAGGTGCATGCAGTGAGTATCTCTGAAAGGTCTAAGGAGGCAGCTTTCAAAGTGACTGGGAGCACTGGGCCAAGCTGCTCCCAGTTTGGCTTATTGTACAGTCAAGCCTACCAATTACACATACAGCACCTGCAACCCAAGAGCAAAGATGGCACAACTCAACAGGACAGAGAGCCTTCATAGTTGATGTAAAAACTTTTTATGCAAGGGCTTGTTTTGTTTTTCAAAATGAGGAAGCCCTTGTATTTCCTCCATTTTTGTCATGTTTTTACTGTAATACATTTGTTTCGATCTTGCAGGGAAGGTAGTTCTAACATCTTGAGAAGCAAGGACAGAGTTGGTGATGTGAACATCTAAGAAGGATTATTGGCTGTGCTTGCATGCACGTTTGTTTGTATGGATTCATTAAAGCTAAATCATCATTAAATGACTGCCTGTAGATTACGGGATTTGATTACAGCATACTGCGTCCTTCCCCCTTTGCTTTCCACACTCACTGTTTCCCTGCTTGGAGCCAGTGCCCTCGGAAATGCTGATTAACGATACACTTGGGGCTACAAATAGAAACCAGAAAACTTCAGATACAAAAATCTGATCCTACTTGTACACATTTTGCTGTTTTTTTTAGTAGAATCTATGAATAGATATTAATCTGAGATAATACTGAAGAAGAAAAAGTGTGTATGAAGGAATTTTAATTGGCTGCTCTTGCCCTCCATTTCAACAACAGGCTTACAGAACATATACTGACATGGTCTCCAAATGTCAAATCTTAAAGACAAACATCATGCACAATACCTGCTTAATGCTATTTTATGGAGATAAAACAGCAGAATAAGTTTAAATCTGTCATCAACCATAAAAAAATACACCCCAACAGAGTGGAAGGTCAAATATGTTGTAAGACAAACTGCACTGAGAGTAAAGCGGATCAGTGGAACACCCTGAAGTCCAGAGACCTTCTTCAATGAATAGGTTTTGGTAAGTTTACATTATTATGATTCTCATTCAAGGGATATGGTGGTTTGTATTTTAATCACTGTGATGAAAACAGAGGCACAAACTTTCATTCCTAAGAGTGAAACCCTTTTTTTAATTGAGTATAGGCACATCCAAAGATTACAGCCCGTGAACCTTCCTTGTTCCCTGGGTCATTCCTTTGTCCTCAGCATCTGAATTACATAAGACTTTATCGAAGTAAAAGAAGTGTGTCAAAGTACCTTTACTTCACTTATTTGTACCAGTAACTACATAGTCCATTAAAGCTTTGTGTTTAAGTGTTTATGGGGCATTTTTGTACTCAGAGGTTTGTAAACTGCATTCCACAATGAAAACAAAGAAGATTTAAAGAGAAAGTGCACCACTTGTAGGATGGTTTCATAACTACAGTTATTTTGGCCTAAGATATTTGGGGAGAAGTCATTTTGATTATCCAAAAGCACAAGAAATGACATAATGGCACGAGTCCACTTCATATATTCATATGTATATACATCTATATATATACAGTTTAGAAATTGATTAGTTGTGCAGTCTGGTTTTGTTGTAGGAGAAAAGCACAACTAGGCCAATGTCACTTCACCTGACATTTATTCTGTGCGCCCGTTCATACCTGGCAGTGCAGGCTAAGTTTGAATACAGGAACGTACTAGAACTAGATTCTGTCATCTTCTGTACAGTGAATGCTCGATAAGTCATAATTCAGTGGGTCGATGCTAATCCACACCCAAGACTTACTTTACCGAACGTAACTAAATCTATCTGCTTTCCTTTGTTTTTAATTGTAAAGATCTTGGTCCCTGCCAAATTGCACAAACAGGATGCAGAATGTGATTCACATTTTGGCTTTAAAATATTCTATTTAATGCAAGATAACAAAATGTCTGACAACATATTAAGTCACTGGTTATGCAATTCTGATTCAAATTGTCTGATTTTAAGAAGTAGATCCATCACTCATGGCAAATGAAACACGTTATTTTAAATTAGCCCGGTCATTTTAAATCAAAATCATTTGAAAGTGAGATGCAGCTTTTTGTATTTATTCGTAACAAGTTCTATATTCAGGTAATATATTGTTTTCATAGAAAATCAAAGCATTTGTCATGAGAGGAGTCATTTGTTGTATCTCTTCATTAAATTGAGATAATTTTGCAATTTACAGAGCATGTCACATCATTAATTCAATGCATGTCAGGTGAATGCTGAAGATAGACTGAAAGGACAGTACTAAAGTCAGATTACACTGAGAGGACAACATACATGTACAGTATAACTGGATTAAACCAAACCTTGTTCACTCAAACGACATCACTCGGAGGCCAGCCTAAATGAAACTATGACTCTTCCTATTTCCTAAACAACTTTGAGGTACATAAGGAAAATGTTTATGAGCCACAGTGAACATAGCACAGGACACAAAAACATACAGATCATTGAGGTTTAATAATCAACACATTTATGTACAAAGCAAGCGATGTCATACTCAAATTACCAAAACAACGGATCCAAAAATGTCTTATTTTTCTGTCATTAAAATTGCTAAAGACCATGTCAGGGGATCAATTAACAGTTCAAGACTTACCGGTATTGAACCAAGTCAGTATGGTTACAGTTTGATAAAACCTTTACAGATTTCTCCCACAGTTGCACAGCCCTGGGTGTGAGGGGCCAACATAGAGGGGTTGATCCAGAAAAAAAATTACTAATCACTGCTAGTTTTCCCAAAAGCTCCAATTTCCTCCTTGATCTTTCCTATAGTGGGAAAGTATCCGGCTTAGACTTTTCAATGCTAAGAAACCAAAGACCTACCTAAGTGTGGAGTTTAAATCGAGGAGGACTCGTTGGGTTTGACCAAGTTACACATTTAGTTAACCACAACAATTCTCTATTTGTCTCTCAAATATGCTGCTGCAACATATTCAGATATCATAAGGGTGTAGCTGTTTATTCAATACATTTTAAAAAAGCTTCTCGAGACCCTGATTGTCTAATACACAAAAAAATATCAATGGCACACTCCAGGAAAATGTGAAACTTCTTACATGAACTCTAACCACTCAGTCATTAGTCACCATCTGAAGGTGCATGGTGTACTGCATGAGGGCCTCCAAAGAAAAACAACTTTATATTTAATTATGAAAAACAGCAAAAAAAGAAAGGCAAAAGCCAAGACTATTTAAAAATGTTGGTTGCTTTTAAAGGGTTCAGTCACACATTCCATTGAAGTAATTGTGACCTCCATTTAAAGGTAGACATTTAAGAAAAGTTGCATTTCTTCCTCCTCAATCTTAGCAGGAAAATGATTAGTTTTAGTCTGTTGTTCAAGGTCCAGTCTATCTGGTAGTTAATTGTGAATGTGGATTTTTCGAATATGGCAGGATCTGTTCTTTTGGCAAACTTTAAATATCAAGGACCCTCCGAGACGGGGAAAAAACCCAGCTTTCCTTCAGACCTAGAGTCCAGCCTTTAACATGTTTGCACAAATTTGTTGTAAAATGCCATCATGACAATAAGCAGCAAGTTGTTATTGTGTTTGTGTTTTGTGTGGACAATGTGTGGATTTGCATTTTTAAAATTGCATGTGAAGACAGAGATTGTAAAAACCGAGGCCAGTGAGATGTCCATTTCAATCGACAGCAAACATGTTTCCAATTTGGAAAAGTAACCCAATTAATCAAATCAATCACCAGTTTATTCATTGATGAGCCTGTGTTATTAAAAAAGGGGGGGAGAAAAATCACACCCAGGGCTGTACTTACCGAATGACTGATGTTTCGTGAATAAAAGCGATTATCTTTTTTCTTTTTTCTAGCCAATAAATTCAGTTCCTCTCTACCTCCTAATCTGTCACCCTGTTCTAGGATTTACCACACGTGGTCACTCTCTTGAACTGCAGCTCCAGGACCGAGAAAACAAATCACATGTGAGGATCTAGCAAAACGTTGCATTATTTGTTTATAAAACCAGGGAATAGATCGAACTGAGGGGATACAGCAGAACAGGGAGGCATCATCCACTTAACACAGTCCTTTAAGAGAGGGGATTGAAGTTAAACAAACTTAGAGAAACTAATCTGTTACAAAAAAAACTTGCGCCACTTGTTAGTTTGGTTTGTTTCCTCTTCAGTCATTAACAACAGTGTCTGCTTAAATGAGCAGCAACATTGAGGAGTTTTAGGTGAAAGTCACTATGTATACACACTCATTCAACATTCACACACAAACACTTCTTCGCTCACTTTTCATGACGTACAGTCAGACAACTGTACACACGTGTCCAGTTCGTCAGTGGTTTCATGGGTGACTGTTTCTTTCTTACAAACAGAAACACACTGGGGAGCTTAGAGGGGCAGTGGCTGGTATGGGTGCTCCTATATTTTTAAATGTGACAACTTGGGGGAACTTCTTGGCGATTTATGCGGCTCAGTCATCTCATCTGGCTGCCATGGGAACTCTGGGAAGGAAGGTCCTCCTAGAAAGCATCATATGTTTTCACAGGAAGAAAGAGAAATGTGTATGTGAATACTTTGAAAAAAAAATGGTTTTCTCTCTTTTCGATTAATTTATATATTGGCAAGAACTAGCACAAAGATCTTCCCTCGCTAAGTCAAAAAGCCGGTTTGGCTTATGTCTGTTAATGTCTGCAAGCTTTAACTTATCAAATATACTGAGTGGAGTTTTAATAACATTCACATTGACAGCTTGCAATCATTGTAATGTGGGACCAGAGAACTTCCAGGACACAAAGATTTGAGTACAAATTTCACGTCTGTCTTCTCGTAAATTGAGCAGCAGGCTGAAGAGTTGGTGTGGGTCATTAAACTGATGAAAATGCACGAGAAAATTGGAAAAGGAAAAAAAACAACCTTTCTAACAGTGAATGGTTGATTGTATTCTAACAAGTCGCTGATTAATGGCTTCATCAATCCTTAATATAAATGAGGAAGGATGTTGGGGAGAAAAATGGATAATCAAAAAACAGTGTAACAGTAGGAGTGCCAGGCCAAATGGATGATGGAACGAAAACAAAGCCCACAATGCAAAAAAATGGAAATTAATAAAATAGAATAATAAAGACGAGGACAACGATTGAAAATCCTTAATTACCGTGAGAGCTTTAAGGTCTTAGCTTTCATCATCTGAGACATGGGGTTTAGCAATGGCCATCTCCTCCTTGCTATTTGCAATCATCTTGCACTTCTACAAAACAGAGAAAAAAAGCATAGGCATTGAGTTGGCACAGTTGTGTACATAAGCAACAAAAAATACACATCACTCACTTTGCAATGTCATTCAGTTAAACAATGGTTCTATGAAAAAAGTACACCTACCTCAGTTAGCTCCTTGATGGTGTGTATGTTAGCTTGGTGAGTAACCTTCCTCTTTGCTTCCTCGATGTGGTCCAGGTTAAGGGTTGGTGCTGGGGGGGCAAGGCTTGGGGGAGGCTTGTTGGTGATGGTAGGAAGTGGGGCTAGAGGAGGCATGGCAGCCAGGGCACCCATGTTGGTCAAAGCAGCCGTCATTGTAGCTGCTGTCATGCTTGCCATAGCGGCACTCATGGTGATGTTGGACATACTGGGCATTCCTGGAATATTGGGTAGACCCATTGGACCCATGTTGGGCATATTCGGCATGTTGGGCATCCCCATGCCCATTGGGAGAGGTAAGGGCAGGGGTAAGGAGAGGGGGGCAGGAGATGGAGTGGGTAAAGGGAGCTGGAGGATGGCTTTCGGACGAAGACTCTCAGGAATGGGCACCCCTGCCTTAGCACACATGGCAGCAGCGTTAGCTTTGGCTATCTCCAGCAGCTGATCCTTGTCTAAAGAAAAAAAAGAGGGCAGAGGAGAGAGACAGTCAAGGGGGGATGCAAAACTAAATTCATAGGCAGGGTACAGCAGAGATGAGAAGCAGGATCGGGCATACTAGCAGTATAGATAGTAACAAGATAAAATACAATTTCAAAACAGATCATTCATCAATTTAGCATAAATGTAACATCACAGTTTTAAGTGTTAGGAGATTAGAACTTAAAATTAGTTTGAATGTTTTACCCAGTTCAGTGAGCCGTGGAGGAGTCTTGCTGGGGCTGCGCCTTGTCCGGGACCCTGAGCGACGCTGTTTACGGAGGATGAGAACCGGAGAGTGGCTTGGCTCCCTTTTCCACCTATCCCGTCTATCAAATGAACGACTGCGAAATACTGGGCGTCTCCCTCGACCCCTCGACCTAGACCTGCGTCTGCGATCAGTAGAACGCGACCTTGACCGCCTGCCTCTGTCTCCTGACCGAGACCTTTTCCTTCGGCCTGCGGAGCGGCTTTTTGATCGCTTGCTTCTGTCTGTGGACTTGGACCTCCTCCTTCCACGGGCGTTAGGGGAACGAGTTCTTGAGCGCCTCTTGCGGACTGGCGACTTGGATCGGCGGGTTCTGGCTCTAGACTTGGAGTTTGAACGCTTTCGCCGTGTTGCAGAGCGAGACCTTCGCCGCCGTGCAGAACTTCGGGATATAGACCGTCGCTTCTTCCTCTCAGATGGAGATACGGATTCTCTTTTTCTAACTGGAGACTTGGACCTGAAGAAAAATAAAGTTGGCAAAGATAAAGATTTGTTAATAAGCACAACTCTGATAAATACTAAAATGTTTGAGTAGTAGGATAATATTCCTCTGGAGTCAGCATTTTATTTTGTTAACATTGAATAACTTAAAGTTACTTAATGAAGTGCTGTTTTGGGAGCCACAGAAAACTCTTTGTGTAGGATTGGGTACACACAAACACAAACCTAGAATGCTTTATCCTGGATTTAGACTTGGATGTTGATCGCCGAGGTGATGAAGTGGAGCGTGAAAGTTTCCTCTGGTCCATTGGTGACAGCTGCTTCTTCTGCACTCCTGGAGATGCTGAACCTGAGGAGCTTCTCTGGCGATTCGGAGCTGTTTTAACTGGAGAGGAAGAATCTTCTTCTTCATCCGAGCCCTCCGAACAATCGGACCCATCTGGGCCAGTCTCAGGCTCTCTGGAACCAGACCTTGACCTGGAAACCTCTTGTTCATTGGATAAGCTGGAACACTCTTTCAGTGTGTTTTCATTGTTGGGAGAGAGCGTCTTAGGCTGCAACGTTTCCAAAGTGCTCTCAGCCTGGGGGCTGGAGAAAGCTGCTGAGGACATGGGTTTCCACCCACCTGCATGGTATGTATTAAATGACAAATGGCAATTAAAGTTTTAATGTTCCACTCATGACTTATTTACTTATCAAATTTACTTTTAGAAAACATCTTCAAGGTTATATAGATTTAAACATTTTTTATAGTAGATAGCTTAAAAACAGTTGAATGTCAATGGTCTGACCTGTGGAAAATCCCACGCTTTCTCCAGCTGCCTTCCCGCCACCTGTTTGGTCTACCATTGGAGAGGAGAGCTTATTCTCTTTAACAGGAGAGGAAGATGTGGATCTGGCTGGAGAGGAGCTGTCAGAATGTCTATCACTTGAGTCTGACCTGGATTTAGATCTGTTCACGCCTGCAGAAATGGATTTAGACTTCGATCTTCTTCCGCTCTTCCTCGGAGATTTGGACCTCCTCTTGCTAGGTAGTGGTGAATGTGACTTCGACTTACGCCTTCGAGACAATGAGCGGGATTTGGAGCGCTTGCCAGACCTTGGTGGAGAACGCTTTCTCCTGGCAGGAGACCGAGATCGCCTTCTAACTGGCGAACGTGATTTAGACCGTCGTCTTGAAGGAGGGGTTCTGGATTTGGTCCGCTTGCGAGGACTTCTGGACCTTGAGCGACGGTTTCGCTTAAGGACTACAACAGAACGTGATCGAGTCCGTCTGCTCCTGCGGAATGACCTGGAGCCTGAGCGTCTGGATCTGGGGGGAGGTGACCTCTTACGCCGAGACAAGGACCGACTTCTAGAGCGCCTGCCTCCTGAACGCCTTGCTGGTGACCGTGACCTGGAACGTCGAGCAGGGCGCCTTGTTCTTGAGTGGGAACGACGAGTTCTAGTGTTAGAGCGTGACCGTGAACGCCTTCCAACAGCACCGCCTCGTCTAAATGAGCGGGACCTGGAGCGCCTTGTTCCTCCGCGGGAACGCGACTCTGACCTTCGATTTCTCCTTGGAGACCGAGATAGAGAGGGAGACCTGCGCCCACCACGTTTAGGAGATCGTGACGGTTTTCTTTTAGGAGATGGGGAACTTCTGCGTCGCTTTGGGGAAACAGACAAAGAGCTTCTTCGATATTTTGGAGACTTGGACTTCCTTAGAGGCTTTGACACCTTCTTCTTGGGGGTGAGGGAGCGAGACGTGGAGCGTGATCGACAGGTAGCTCTCTTGGGGGACTTAGGCGACAAGGAGAGAGACTTCCTCCTAGATTTAGGGGATCGCGAGCGGGACAGTGAGCGGGACTGCTGCCGATTCTTCAGAGGAGTTGTAGAAAGCTTTCCCTTTGAGGTTGACCTGGAATGGGTTCTTGAACGTTCTTCAATACCTGCTGCTGTTTGAGTAGCAGACTGCAGCCTAGTGGGGCTTGGTGTTGGTGAACGACTATGACATGAGTTGGATCTCTTAATGTCTAGAACCCTTGAGGGGGATGGAGATTGTGACCTTGGGGGATCACATTCCTTGACCTTTTCCCTCTGAACTACATTGGCCTGATCTTTTATGGCTGGGTCATCTCTTGGGGTAGCACCTTCTTGTTTAGGGATGATATCAGGGAGTTCCTGTGTATGGCTGAATGCACCATCAGCATGGCAACCATCTGTCTTAAACTGATCTGTTGTTGCAAGTTTTATTTCATCGTGGCCTGCAGAGGGCAACCTCATATCCTTTTCTAATTGACTGGTGTGACAACCCTTCCCTCCAACGGGGGATGCATCCATTTCTAGAATCTCCTCTTTCTTCACTTCAAGCAAATCAGATTTCTGCATGAGGATAGGGACCCCTTTCTCCTCCCCTCGTTTGCTTTTTGGAAGCAGTTTGGACACAGGGTCTTGGAGGTCAGATACTGCAGCTGAAGAGTATTTTCCGTCACCGGCCCCTTTACCGCCTTCACCTTCTGAATCAGAACCTGAAGCTGAGCTGCTTTCAGATGGAGTAGGAGATTGAGATTTCTTTTCCTGTTTTTCATCCTTCTTCTTCTTCTTTTTCTTCTTTTTAGCAGCGTGTTTTTTTGTGTTTTTTGGATCTTGCATCTACCTCTGTATCACCACGATCTAAGACAAGGAGTGACGTTTTTTTTTAATTCAACACAGCAAACATCCGCAGAAGCCTTTAATTGTAATGAAAACATGAAAAATGTGTGTATTTGGGGGTAGCCTACCTGTAATTACATCCCTTTTACCGTCCTCCTTCAGTCCAGTATTGTCTCCAGCTCCTGTAGATGCTGCCAGTCTGGCACTACAAATACAAGAAAATAAGTTATTAATAATATTTCCAACCGTAAAACTACCAAAATTACATTGAGGCTTACTCTTTGCTTTTGTTGGATAAGTAAGCAAAAATGCATTTTTTGTATGAAATTGAATCCACGTGAATTGAAATCTTAGGTCCGCTGACCTGGCTCTGGTTGTCCTGACAGGTCTCAGTGGAGGTGGTGGCTCTACATCTGACTCAGCACCGGATTCTGAACTACTTTCCTTCTCTCCTTTCTTCTTCCTCTTCTTCTTTTTGCTCTTGTGTTTTTTGTGCTTTTTGTTTTTCTTATGAGGTGGCTCGTTTCCTTCCTTCACATTCATGTCATCTTTCTCAGGGACCTCTTCCTCACCTACAAAGGACAAACATCTTTTCAGACTGCACAAGTATTCAGTAACCATAACTTAGAAAGTAAATGTATATGGGCTATTTGATTAGCAGTGCACCTAAATGTATTTTCATCATGAAAAGGCGGCATTCAATATAATGTTTTAGTGTTTGTTCCAAAAAAAGTGGATTTTTTCTATAATGGCATTCAATGGACGAGTCATCCGAACACATGTAGTCAATTCTGGACAACAATACGAGTATTTTCTAAAGGTCTTAACATTCTCGTTAAAAATGTATTACTGTAGGAAAACAGAAGTAAAAGACATCAAAAACTGATCATATGGGAACAATGCAGATCCCTTGTGTCATTTCCATCACTCACCTGAGGGAATGTGCACTGCACACTCCATTATGCCCCTGATTTTGTAACGGCCCTCTTAAAGTCACCGGTGTGCTTCTCCCGTACTCAACACTGGCAAAGAAAAACAAAAGTACCTTAACTGAGGCCACGACAAATGCAGTAACAACAGATAGATGTAAAGATTGTATAGCCATGGTAAGATATATTTGCACTACAGCCTCAAAGCAAAGGATAGCCATGCTGTGCTGATATGGTCCTGCCATTTCCCCCAAAACTTGTAGGGAGGGGTACAGTTGAGCTTTCTTAGAGTATTTGTCCTATGGTAAGGTTAACATAGGTTGGCAGTCATGTTGGCAATCAAAGATAGACCGCAGTGGGTGTTGTGATTCAGTTCAGTGTATAAGCTTCTGACAGCATGAAGCCAAAAAAGTTAGGACACCACTTGGAGACATCACATCCTGCACACAAAGAGAAGCCCGGAGATTTGTTCATTGAATTCATTGCAGGACTGGAAGTATAAAGCTTACAGGGAGATTTTCATCTTCAGATAGTCCATTTTAAAAATCAGTTCAAAGCAATGACTTTTGTAAAGATCTTAAAAATGTGTAAGTTTAATGTTTCTCTTTAAACTGCCCCTCTTTCAAAGTGGCGTGTTAGTCTTTTCAGTTTGCTGTCATACTGAAGTTACTATTCTGTACTTTTTGAATTTCACAGCAAAGAGCTCGACTGACAGTATAGTGTATATCGATCTATGATTACATGTTGATGTGTATGGTTGGGGGGGCCTCACAGAAAAAAAGTTTGAGAACCTCTGGTTTAGTCTGTCTTGTCTAAACGGATATGTTCTGACCTTTAATATACGATCATTTAGAAATGAATTGAAACTAAACCCTGCGCTTGACTCAAGGAAGCACTTTCACGGTCATCATTTCACATTAATACAGTCAGCATTAGCCAAGCAACATTACACATTTATAAGGTTCAATCACATGTGAGAAGCTCGGATGCCTGCACTGGCAAAGCAACAGCAACCTCGCAGTTTACATAAATCAATTAACGTGTTTTAGCGGAATAATAAACTTGGGTTACACTCAACTTTCGTACCCGAAAAAGATTTGTTGTTGAAAAAACCACGTTTTTGAAATAAACGAGGTACGGTGATTAATTCATCTTGCCAGTGAACATTGGCGCTTCAGTTAGCTGATGCTAAAGTGAGCTATCCTTGGTACGGTTGTCAACATGGCATTTCATTTTTATTTAAGTAACTTTTGTTAACGTTTAGTTCAATATCCCTTAAAATGTTAGT
The DNA here is from genome assembly GCA_020745685.1 of Tautogolabrus adspersus. NCBI lineage: Eukaryota > Metazoa > Chordata > Actinopteri > Labriformes > Labridae > Tautogolabrus > Tautogolabrus adspersus. Next base: position 15,580,861 of record CM036548.1, on the reverse strand, counting down.
TACACTGACCAGATTTACAAAATTACAACTATCTTAATGTAAACTAAATTTGCAGGGAGAATAGCAAAACAGTAAAAAAAGTTTGAAGCCGTAGCAGACCGTCCATTGACACGTTAGATAATGAGAATCACAGCCGGGCCTCTGCTGCCATGGCTCGCATCAAACCTTCAATAACACATCAATGCAGCCAACGTTAGCCCGTAATAGTTCAACTTAAAAGTATGACTGTAGTCATTAAACATTTTACTTAAACTTTACACTTGTATTGTTTTGCACTCTTCCGAATTGAACAGTGTGTGCGCTGTTAAACCCAAACATGCTTCCTTTAAGCTGCGGCCTGAGCGGCAAACAACTACCAACAGCAGCGCTAGCTCAGTTAGCATGCTCGTAGCCATTTAACTATCAAGTTTGCTCAGACATGTATGCTAGATACTACAACAAAGCAAGCCCGTTCGCTCAATACTGTAGTCGGTACTTTAACATGTAATTACCCAGTTCCTCTCCAGCAGCTTCAGTTATGTGTCGAAAATACCAGATGGATGCAATTTTGCGATGTGTTAAATCAAACAGTCGATCAATATGCTAACCGCTCACGTTAGCCTGCTACCCGATCCGCCATGATTGAGGAAGGTATCCCGGCATGCCATGCTTCGCTGTTTGAATGGCGGCGTCAGCGTCTCCTAGACAACTCCGTGCTCCAATGCAACAATCCATACACACGATCCACAGACCGAGCAAATGGCTTATCATTTTAGGCCAGTCAATCTAGCCCAAAAAATTGCAAAAGAAATGTCTCATAGTTTTTATTGGTCCTAATACCTTCCTGAATCATATACTAAAAGTCTACGTCGTAGATGGAGTGGAACATAATTTTTTTCCAGATTAAAGGCCCAACACTCTCAGTAAATTGAGTAGAATAGGAGAACATTTTCAATTAATATCTATCACTATGAAACATCATACCAAAGAAAAAATGTATTGAAAGTTTTTGAGATTTTACGTTTATATAGATACATTAGGGTGGCGCTCTGTTGATATATTTTCAATAGCCTGATATTTTCTACATTTTATACCAAAAACATGGCAAACAGATTTTTTGATGACTCTAAATATTATTTTCTAATGTATGGGATGATATGGAAACGTAGCCACAGTCCCTTCTTTTATGTTGTCTTTCTGTATTGTGTCAACATAATGAAACAATCATTTTTAATCTGGCTTCATCCAGTTTTCAAATGTTGTGTTTATGCAAATGATGGTACATTTTAAGAAGAAAGGCCTAATTTACATATATAAACATAAAATCTCAAAAACTTGCAATACATTTTTTCTTTGGTATGATGTCACTAATCAACTGGAGAAGTTTCATAGTGATAGCTAATAATTGAAACATTTCCCCTATTCTACTCTTTATTCTACTCTATTTCTTGTTTGGAAAAACTCATAAATCATGGGTATATTTATATATATAAATAATGCCTATTGTCTATTTATTCTACTTTTATTACACACCGGTTTTGAATCCCCCAAATAGCCTACGTTGACTATTTTACACACATCGTCTGTATGGTCTCTTTGTTGTGAACTCTGGCCCAGAGACAGCCGGTTTCATCAAATCACACTACAAGCTGTTTTTACAGATAAGTTGGAAAAAAAAGCAAGCAAAGATCTTAGCTGCCCTAGCCTTAATATTTACAGACATGGCCCTAGCGAAACCATTCAGTTTGTCTCATGGAGTCACTCATCTAAAAATACATTTTGCCAGTGTCGATGCTTGCTAAAAGCCTACTAAGGATTTCCAATGGACTGGTTACCTGTTGTTACACGTTCTCACATGGGACAAAATGTCACTACAATATGTGATATGCACAAACGATCCTGGGTACATCGAGGACAAGTAAAAGAAGCACAAAGGAACAGAAAATTATAACAAGTTTCAGAGTTGGTCATACTACAAGAGTAGAACAAACACTAACTATTAATAAAGCACCCCACTGGTTAATGTCAACACTGCCATGTAGAGGACTCAGCCAAGACCTTCTTATCATATAGGCTAATGTATTATATACAATGCCAGACATACTGCAAAGAAAGAGAGAAAATAAATAGGGGAGGAGGAGCTAACTTTAAAAAATGTAGCTTTATGTGCGACTAGATGGATATATCTGTTTAACACTCCAACACGGTAGGTGGCGATAATGCCCCTGAAAGATGAATACCAGCCGCCATAAAACGGAAAGAAAAAGTAGAAGAAGAATTCGGGACCGGAAGTATTGTTGTACCTGACAATAGTAAACACTGCGACTTTACAAAACTATCACTGGTCTGTGGCATGTGTTTATTTGAAAACTCTTTATCATTACAAAGACATGAAGAAAAGATTTAACATCAACTTGGACGACTCAGCGTTCACCAAAGAAAGGACGCCGGTCGGTACTTTGTTAGAATTTACACTAGCTAACTTTCCAGCATACTATAATTGCAAAGGAAGTTTCAAAATAACCTGCTTACGTCGAGACCCGCAGTCACGATAGTACGCTGAATATTGAATGTTTTGCATGATTTATTTTATAATTTTCGACTAACAGGATTTCCATGTGATTGTATTTGTATTTCAGCCAAAGCCGCAGTTTCAGTCTTCATTAAAAGGAGGACAAAACGCTTCAGCTTCAACTTCAGCAAATACTTCTTCTGAGCCTGTGGACAAGCCCCTGTCATATGCAGACTATGTTGTCCAAAGTAAACGCAATGTTGCTGCCACTCCTCAGAGAGAGGGCTCTTCAAAAGTGCCCAGGGCTGAAAGTGCTCATGTTACCGATCTGAATCAAACAGAGGATTCAGGAGGAAGTGACACTGTTCAGGACCTTGCTAAAACGACAGAAGGCGGGTCTGGAGGAGTTAAGGAGACACTGATGGCTGGTACAGACCAAAGAGAAGGGAACCTACAAGGGTCAGATCCAAGCCTCAACAGTGGTCCAAAGCACGTTGGGTCAGGTAGCAGCATTATTGTCAGTCCTCGACAGGTATGCATCTCTTAGGTGACAGAGGATATTGGTTTTTGAAGGAAACCCATAAAACCATCTCTGTACCTTCTTGTGCCCATTCAGAGTGACATAACATATAATAAAATAGTTTTGCGATATATTACGGCCCACTGAAGCTTCACAGGGTTGAATTATTTCCTCACAAGCTTGTAATAGTGTCAGTGTTTTTACACTTGTGAGATTGCTTGCTCAGTGGTACACATGATATCTGAAATTTTCATTTTTCCCTTTTCAGAGGGGAAACCCTATTCTGAAGTTTGTGAGGAGTGTTCCTTGGGAGTTTGGAGATGTTGTACCAGACTACGTTTTAGGCTTGACAACTTGCGCTCTTTTCCTCAGGTGAAGTGTGTGCCTAAAGTCTTTTGGTGTGCAAAAGTGACTATATGCACTCTATTTCTTATGTTTTTCATTTTGTTCTGTTGTGTTCTCTGTTTGTTGGATTGTAGTCTAAGGTATCACAATCTGAATCCAAACTACGTTCATGACCGGCTCAAACAGCTTGGACAGACTTTCACTCTGCGGGTGTTACTAGTACAAGTAGATGTGGTAAGTAAGTACATATATGTAAAGCTGTGTATATATATATATATATACATATATATATATATATATATATATATATATAGCCAACTTTGAACGTATCAAAAGATCAATGAATCTGTTAGACATGATCCAAAGTAAACACATTTTAACAGATTTAAAATGTTATATCAAATCTTCCAAAATAGTTATCATACTTGTATAACCTACTCTGCTGTATACATTTGTAAAGCAAGTTGACCACACAAAATACATAAAATACCTCTACACTTTTTTTAGACCTGCTAGTTAACTCAGTACTCAGACGGGCAACGATGACGTTAACAAGGGTTCTATTTTTGAGCAGTGGTATATTTAACTAAATGAAACGGTCCATTCTGAGCACTAAGTCATTAAGGGGGAGCTGCCCTGTATGCTATCCATGCAGAACTTTTAATTTTCTTAACCTTTCCTCAGTGTAATTACTTTCACTAAGGGTGGTGCAATTCAAGTCTGAAGTGTTCAGCTGGTCTCAGTACTGCTTGCTGGAGAATATAAACGCCACACTTCACAAATACATGATACTGTATGATACAGTATTTTTTATGTTAAAAGAACTTTGGTTGGGAAAAAAACTCAGAATCAGGGCATGTCTTTGTGGAACAAATCTAAAGCTTGTGTTCCAGTTTTAAAGCTTAACAGATAATTGTAGGGTTTCTCTACTGACTTTGTTTCTCTTCTCAGAAAGATCCTCATCATGCGTTAAAGGAGCTGGCTCGCATTTGCATCATGGCTGACTGCACTCTCATCTTGGCTTGGAGGTGAGAACTCCAACAGATTCCTAAGAAAACTGAACAGTTTGTTACTGGACACTGAAATAGAGCAGAGTAGCTTTTAAATGCTCACCATCCTGGCTGTTGGAGACATGGATTGATTTAAGTGTATCTTTAAAGTATTTTTTAAGGTTGAGGTATGTATGTATATTGAGTAGGGGGGTAGTGGGAATGGGTGGGGGTGTTGTATTTATTTAACTCAGAACTTGTTCTGTTTTTTATTTTATTGCATTTTTAATAAGTAGTGTATGTCTTCTCATACTTTTAATTATCTCATTTAAACACTATAATGCATAAAAAGCTGATTTAATCTTTTGCGTTGATCTGGGAACACAGAATCATATAACTACTGGTACCATACAATATTAATTAAATTAACTATTTTTTTAAACTAATCTTTTTTGTTTGTTTAACAGTCCAGAGGAGGCAGGCCGTTACCTGGAAACATACAAGTCATATGAAAAGAAGCCTGCAGACGTACTGAAGGAGCAAGTTGAGAAAGACTATCTGTCAAAGGTGTGTACATTTCTCTTTTCTTTTTTTTCAATATTTAGAGGTTCAATGATATTTCTAATGTGATAGTTTGTTTTCATAATAGCATTTGTCAAAATGTATCATCCTGATTGAAATGGTTTGCTTCAAGGTTACAGATTGCCTGACCACTGTGAAGTCAATAAACAAGACTGATGCCATAACCTTGTTGTCCACTTTCTCAGTGAGTTTTACTTCAGCAAAAGTGTATCCTCAGATAGATGCTATGCTATAATCTGTGTAGATGCAAAGACATTTCTACAGGCTGATTTGATGGTGCTCTCCAAATCACTTGTAATGTAGTGATATGCTCAGAGGGAGTGATCTGAGATTATGAATGTCTTTTTTTTTAATACAGTCTGTGGAAGGAATCATCAGCGCATCTAAAGAAGACTTGGTTCTCTGTCCAGGCCTTGGACCACAAAAAGTGAGTACAAATACAGCGCATGTGCAACGTGACTATAGTGAATGAAAATTGGGAACATTTCTTAAATGACAATGATGACATTTTGTTATTTCAGGCAAAGCGGCTCCACGACGTGCTGCATAAGCCCTTCCTCAAGTCTAAGACAAAATACAGCTGAAACTCACTACCAAGACTGATGACTGAACATGATGAACAGCATTCAAACACACTCCACAAGACTGAACAAAAAGGGTTCTACACTCTTCATCTTCCTGTTGTTTACTCTCAGGATGAGTATAAGTGTGACTTGTTTCAAGATTGTAAGACATGAACTCTTCTGCTGTTAGCGCTGCACATTAATTCTGTTATTGTGGAACAGTTATGTGATACTGTTTGTTCATTGTTATGAATATATTTTTCTGTGAAAATAAACCTTTGTAATATTAAATCATCTATAATTTGCCTTATTTGTTTCTGTTGGTTTACATTGGAATACATATTTTGATGAGCTCTAGAGAAGTATGCTTCTGTATGTCAATTACTACTGAAAAACGACTTCACAACAATTAGGTTAAAAAATGTACACCTTAAAGAGTACAGCATGTTTTTTTTGGGGGGGGGGGCGTCTTGTGTATGAGCAAAATATCAGAGGAACGTCACTTCTGCGCTGCCTTCATGAGCTCCTCTGAAAGCACAGTTTTCAGAAATCAGATGAAAACTTATTCGCTTTTCTATACATGTATTCCAATAAGCTGTAAATTGTGTGCATAATTAACAGATAATACTTGAAAATAATATTGGCGAAAGTTGAAAAGGGAAGGGTAAATGAATGTGAAATGAGGTGATTTTCAAAATTCCGATTTTTCATGAATGTAACCCTAAAGAATTGGGATGCTCTGATAGAGATCGTGCTTTTTTAGTTGCAGAGCTATAATCGACACAGGTATTTGAACCGCTTACTGATTTAAATATACCTCAAAGTAAAGTTTTGGGACCACGTTATTATTTCCGACAGCACTTGAAGACATCGTCTTGACGTCAAAACAGGAAGTGCTCGTGCTGGAGTTGGAGTGAACATTTTACCGCTCATTACACATAGAGGTACCTACACATTCTTTGTTAGTCGTGAAAAGGTTAAGCCGGTGTACCTGGCTTGTCAAAGCAATCGCTGCAAGCCATGCAGACCGAAAAAGAAGGCGAAGATGATGACTCTCCTGAGGAGTATGTTGCCCTGTCTGATTTCACTGGAAGTGGTAGCGACCAGGTTGGAGACCCACACGGCGTCTCGTAACTGCACACATTCAAAGTCAAAAGTTTAGGTTGAGAAGCTAGATCTAACTATTTTTCTTACTTTGCTTTGTCCCCGAAGCTTAGTTTCAGCAGGGGGGACAGACTGCTCGTACACACCAAGCCTTCATCAGAGTGGTGGTGGGCAGAGCTGCATGAGGTCAAAGGCTATGTCCCTGCCAGCTACCTGCGCAATGGTACAGCGGAGGAGGAAGACATCTGTCCGGAGGACCCATGGCAAGACGAAGAATACTTTGGCAGCTATGGGACACTGGTTTGACTCTTAAAGACATCCCGAAGTCTTACAGGATTTTACAAGTTTTAATTTAGAGCTTAATGTAAGACGTGAGAAGTTAGTGTGATTGGCAGGTAGTAGGTAGGAATAAACATGAGTTTGAGTATTTTTATTCAGCCAGTACATATACAATAATTTTAAACAATACAGACAGTTCAAACAAAGTCAACAGTCATGTTTTATGTAGTGACTGAAAAGGTATAGGCAGAAGCAAACTGCTTATAAACGCCTATCCTACATTCTTATCAAATTAAGCTACCAGCTCTCAGAACATCAACATATAGACGCTATGTACTCGTCATAATGAACATAACTTTGTCAAAGTTGTCATCTAAATGTAACACAGTTTCTAAAAGACACAGTCTTCTCCGGGTTAAAAAAAAGAAAAGGAAACCAAGTATTTAAGTATCGTCGTTGTGATTGTCTTACTGTACTGAAATAAGTTTACATGATGGTGGTTGGTCTACCTGTAAGATAGGGAATTAAATACAATCTTGAGGCATACTTCAGAAATAATTGTCAGTCATTGTAGGTTGTGTGTACATTTTGAATCACAACCAGGAAATACTGGCAATCTTTTTTTCTAATTTTCCAATTCAACTGTTGTTCTGTTCTGTTTTGTTGTTGTTGTTTTTTACATACAGAGGCTTCACTTGGAGATGTTGTCAGACAAGAGCCGCACTGAGGCGTACCGGCAGGTTATTCTCAGCAATAGTGCCTCACTGAAGAATAAGGTGGTGATGGACCTCGGCTGTGGGACTGGTATCATCAGCCTGTTCTGCGCTCAGCTGGCACAACCCTCATCGGTAATGTAAACACGATGGCTCTAAGTCTAACTCTCACATAAACACATATGCTGCTCTTTATGTAGTCTGCAGTAAGTAGAAAGATAAAGGACTGACACCTTGTTGGCGACAGCCCGGTTTAGTTTCAGAAACTTCAGTTGCAATTACGTTTAGATTTTCATTTAAAGCGTAAATGTAATATATCTACCATTTCCAAACTGTAAATGACCATTTACACATGTCTAAAAGTTAATTCATTTAATTGAATTTGAACTTTCACTTCCTGATTCTAATAAGTTAATGTTTATACATTTTTAGACTTACAAAGTTGTTAGTTGAATTGTGTTTTTCAGAGCGTGTGATTTTGCAGCATTGTTGGCTTATTTATTATTGAATGAGTCAGATAGATTGCTTTTACATGCAGCACCTTCGTCTGTATTTTGAAAACCTGGCATAACAAGACTTTATACAACTTTTTCTTTGCCTTTATCATTATAATAAAGTAACATCCAAATATCTTAAAAATGTACATAACCAATATTTTTTTACCTAGAATATTTGTTACAGTTAAAAGCTCATTACATCGACTTCCATACTAACTCTTCTATTTACTCCTTAGTTTAAGGTGTATCAAACTTTTGTTTACTTCTACTCCCATCTACTGGCGAATCAGTGCTGCCACATGATATAATCAGCACACTGTACAAGTGTATTTGTGTTGTTGTAGGTGTATGCTGTGGAAGCGAGCTCCATGGCGGATTACACCCGACAGCTGGTGAAGCAAAATGGCAGTGAGGAGGTGGTCTCTGTGCTCCAGGCACGAGCAGAGGAGATTGAGCTACCTGAGCAGGTGGATGTCTTGGTGTCTGAGTGGATGGGAAACTGCCTGCTGGTAATTATGACACTGTCAAAATTGAAAATAATGATTTAAGGCTATGTGCTTTATTCAGGTATATTTACGGCTTCATTAGACGTCATCTTGTATTTCTCTTCTTCTTCTGGTATAGTTTGAGTTCATGGTTGAGTCAGTTCTGCTGGCCAGGGACCGCTGGCTCAGGGAAGGTGGCGTCATGTGGCCCTCGTCTGCAGCCCTCAGCCTGGTGCCATGTCAGGCCCACAACTATTATGAGGAGAAAATGGCCTTCTGGGAGCGACCCTACGGCCTGGACTTCACTCCTCTTCAGTAAGGGTTGTAAAGCTGGTCGGCTTTTTAGTAGATTTTGTCCTGTCTCACTTCATTCTTTTTACGTAGATTTACTGCAACTAACAAGATCACATGTTTTAAATATCATTAGTAATCAAAGTAATACAACAAAGGATCTTTAAAGATCTTGATTTCAGAAGAAGTAGTTGAAACATTTTGTGCGATGATTTTTGAGATGCCAGGGAGTGAAGCAGTATTTATTTATTTTTATTGTTTTGAAGATTTATTTTTGGGCTTTTTAGTGGACAGTGGACAGAGTCAGAAATCAGGGACAGAGAGAGAGTGGGGAACAACATGCGTGAAAGGAGATGAGCCACAGGTTGAATTTGAACCTGGACCGCCTGCTTTAAGGATTACAGCCTCCGTACATGGGGCACGCGCCCTAACCACTAGGCCACCAGCGCCCGTGATGCTGTTTTTTGTGTTAGTTCACATTAAGCTGGAGGAAGATGTGTGAAAGTTAAAGTAGAAGCCCCTATTATGGTTACCACATAAGTGAATGTAACATTTTCAATGAAATTCAAATTTGACAATGCGTCACATTGGCTATGTGCAACACATTTCTAAGCATGTTAGCCACAAAATGACTCCTGAACCCAGCTATCTTTAATACATTTCAAACTTTTATCTGATGACTCACTAAAATAAAAACCATTCGGATTGAAACACTATGTGTACTCAGCTAAACATAAAAGGAGGCCGACTCTCTCGCTGCAAACCAAATCTACCTACGGGTACAAATAAAGTTACCTTACCTTACCTTATATGCCCCTGTGTATATTTTCTGCATTACTCATTGTACACACAGTAACTGTGTTTTAAGAAAACATCCAAAGTGTTTGAACCACTGTTATCTTAAGCAGCAACTACAGGAGGGAATATAGTTGCCTTATGTTGCCCCTGACTCTCCCTTAATTTCTCTACTTTCATTGTAATTGGAGTTTTACCATAGAATAGACAAATTACTCATCATATAAAGACTGACTAATCTGCACCTGGCAGAGAAACCTGGATTAGGTGTTTAGTTGTGACTGTACCCTGATACGTGTCGGAGCTAACATACAGTATCTTTGTTTCTAAAACATTAAGTCAGGATGTGATGTTTGCACTCCCCCAACATGTGTCTCCAAAATATCTTTAAACCCTCTCACTGTCTTTATCAGCACACAATGTTTTCTCAGATGTGAAATTACTGGTGTTTAACATTAAAAAGGGTTTCATATTATGCTACACATTTTGAGATTGGATCTTTACATATTGGTCAAACAGGCAAAAACAAATTGCAGTAGGAAAGTAAAGCTGCACATGCACAGAGGAGACGTAGTCACTGGACAATTTAGAGATTAGACTAGATGACAGAATGAACCATAATCAATACCGCTGACCAACATTTATATTTAAACAGGCTACATCAGACTATGAATTAAATTACTATGATTAAACTTTGTCTCTCCTTTTTTTTTTTACTTATTAGTTACTATGTGTTCGTAATTCCATTTCTCCTGTTCTTTCTCAAGTTAATAAATCTGTAACAGCAACCTAATCTACTGATGGCCTTAAGTATCATTTCATCTCTCTGCAGGCCCTTGGCACAGCAGGAGTTCTTCACCAAGCCAAAGTTCAGCCACGTCATTGAGCCTGCCGACTGCCTCTCTACTCCCTGTGATGTCATCTGCCTGGATATGTACACTCTGCAAATCAAAGACCTGGAGGTACTGTGGGTGTGCATTTCTTTAATAGAAATTGCTCCATTCCCTTGAAGTTGGGTGTGGACTTGCAAGTAACGCAACTCTCTTGTTTCATTTCTCAGGAAATAAAGGGTCAGTTTCAGTTTTGTGTGGAGAAGCCCGGTGTTTTTCATGGATTCGCCACCTGGTTTACGGCTCATTTTGGGAGTCTGGAGACAGGAAGTCCAACAGTGGAGCTAAACACGGGGCCTCACTTCGAGTAAAACTTCTAAGAATGCAAAAAAAAAAACCTTGTTGTCAGTTACAACATGAATAAAGGATAGTTTATTCAGTGACAGTAGTGCAATTTTTACATGCCATACATATAATTCAATAATCAAAATTAGTGAGCCAGACATATAAAAACTTTAAAAAGGCTAATGCCTTTCAATGTCTAAAAAAGTCAAAACCTTCACTGCATGTGATTTTTAAAATTCCTCTTCAGGCCTACACACTGGAAGCAGACTCTCTTCATGCTAGACAACCCAGTAAGCGTGTGTGCAGGGGACTCCATCAGTGGAAGCATTGTCCTGCACAGGAATCCCGTATGGAGACGCCATATGACCATTACCCTGCATTGGAACATTAACGGCAGCACAGAGGAAACAGAAAACTGCAAGGCAAACATCTCATCTACTCTTTTTACTGTATAATTAGTGATGCATTGACCTTATCCAATTACACTTTGATACATGTTTCATGTTTTTGCAATGTGACTCTGTTTTACACGTATGACCCTTAAATAGTCCTGACTTGACCTCTCAGTTTACTTGTCTTTTTTTCTCTCTGTCCATAGGTCGGTACAAAGAGTTTCCCTATGTGGAGGTGACAGATGCTCCATCTGCGTGGGGAGCTGCAGAAATGCATTTTCTATTCTGGTCTGGGTCAGTGAGGTATCAGCTGCGAGCTGCTGCTGATCTGGAATACAGTGTGACCGTCAAGCCTTACATTACAACCTTAGCGGATTCAGCGTACCATAAGCGATGTTAAAAAGGAGATGAACACATAAGTTACGTGCAAAAAATTATTTTGGGATCATTACTGTAACTTTGACACAAATGCTAACTGGGCTAGGAGGCAAGAAAAGGCATTAGTGTTCTCAATAGAAACAACAGCTTGTTGTTAACAGATATTTGTCTCAAAGTGCAACAAAATAAATATCCCCCACATTAAGCTTTTCTGTTCATTTTACTGATTACGCATTTTGTTTGACAATATGCATTGTATTTACATTGTTTGTACTTTGTACACATGCTTTAAATGTAAATAGACCTTTCATTATAATGTTCAGAGATGAACTTTTCTTTTTCTATATTCAAATTTAACGATCCACACGATAGAGATATTTCTCTTAATTGCCTTGTGAGGTTCACTGTACATTAAATACACCATTTAAGTGCTTGCAAAGATAAATAATAATTTGTGATACAATTATTAGAATAAAACTACAACTTTTTCAGAATAATTTAACTACAAATTAGCTTTTTGTCCCTTTCTGTTATAATGTGTAAACGTGACTTTCATCTGTTGTACCAGTAACAGTTGAACCATTATTCTTAAAAGACATTAAAAATGATGGAACATGACTTTCCTTTGTCCCTCCTCTTGCTCAAGGCTCTGTTTTTATCTTTGCTTTTGCTCTGGAGCGTGTGTTCACCTCTGAGGACAGAGGCGGAGGGGATAAGGACTCTGGAGAAGAAGGCCTGGAGAGCGGGACAAACAGAGGAGGTTTAACAACTTTCTCTTTGGCTTTGTTTTTATCCCTTTTCTGCCTTAAGTGTTTATCACAGTGATTCACAAATGTATCCAGCTTGACAAAGGTTTTGTTGCACACTTTGCAATGATAAGGCCTTTGTCCTTTGTTGAGGCGAATGTGCAGCCTTATGTATGATGATCGTACAAAAGTGCGGCAACAGACGCCACACTTCAGATCCTCTGAGCTACTTTGTGTCTGCTGGGGCTGAGTGGTCGCTGGTGCTGGTGCTTGAGCTGGTGCTGATTTGGCCTTCCCAGACGACTCTTGTGCCTTGTGAGTTAGCAGGGCAGACAAATGCCGAAAACCCTCTCCACACTGCTCACACTTGTATGGCCGCTCTCCTGTGTGCAGACGCACATGTGCAAGGAGCCCGGCCTTCTGTGTGAACGACTTGTCGCAGTAGGTGCACTTGAAGGGCTTCTCGCCAGTGTGGAGCCGACGGTGGGTCTTCAGGTGTGACGCACGGCCAAAGGTTTTGCCACACTCTGGGCATTTAAATGGCCTGTCCCCGCTGTGGATTAACTTGTGTGCCATCAGGTGGGATGACTGATGGAAGTACTTCCCGCAGGTGCTACATCTAAACTTCCTCTCTTTATTGTGAGAGGAAAGGTGAAGGGTCAGATGGGCAGACGATATGAAAGTTTTGGAGCAGACGCTGCAGCTGTGAGGATCCAGGCGCATGCGCCGGTGTGGGCGTCGACCGTTGGAGAGGCTGCTTCCTTCCTGACAGGATTGACATTTTGAAGGACTGTCTGCTTTGGGCACATGCTGCTGTTTAGGAGGGGCCACCTTTGAATCAGTGTCAGAGTCAGGCTGTGGCTGTCTGAAACTGCATCCACAGTCTGAGCACTGCACAGTCTGTTGTCCTTTATCACTGGTTTTATCCAACATGGTTGCTATCTGCTACCCGAGGGAGGGGGGTGGGGTTTTCATTCTTGGAGACATCGGGTCATCTGAAAGTGATAGATGTAGCTGAGATAAAATGCATAGTAGCCTAGCTAAATATCATCGGCTACATCAGTGAAATAAAGGCTTACGGATAATCTTTTTTTTTACTCGTTACTGACGTCAAACAGTGATCAGATTACGATCGTAAAAAGCACAGGGCTGATTAATTGACAGCCAGACAAATCATAACACATGACATCTTGTAAAACCTGACAAACTAGCTTACCAAACAACTGTATTGTAGGCCTAGTTTCGCCCTATAAGGATGCGATTCACAATAGATCATAAACAAAGACTTCACATACCGTGTTCATTCTTTCTAAGAAAAATGCGCACTATTTAAAAGTATTCATCTTGAAGCGCCGTAAAACATAATATTTTACAGCCAGATAACAACGGAGGGATTGTCTGTAGACTCGCGTTTCATCTGCTGCCTGCGTTTTCCTGCAGGATGCTGTCCGCTTTCTTTCTGTCACTGAAGGGCTGCAGCAGCATCTAGCGAGTGGCGGAATAAGTGTAATACAATATTTACATCATGCGATCATGTCTGCGCTTCAATTCATCCGCATAGGATATCTGATTAGACAATTGCACGTCCAATTTAAATATGATTCATCCCTAATTAAATGTTTACTACATGTTCTTCTGCTGGGTGCAACATGCAGATATTCATTACAATAAAATGACGGTCTTTTCTGTGTTTTTTGTGATTACTTATTTACAGTAATTTTCGGCAACAGGCTATCTGAAGCCTGATCACCGTAACTCAGATAACTTTCGTTTCATTGAGTCTGGTAGAAGAAACAGTATTTATTCAGGCGAGAAGACTGATCCATATTATGTGTCTGCTGAGACTTTAAGTTTCGTTTGGGACGAAGTGGTTCTTCTGATTTTGACTTTGACTGGAAACGAAAGGTAAGAGCGATTGGGTTGGACTAGGGAAGTGGTTAAGGGGTTTGGCATCCGCAGCCTTTATAAACTGAAGAGCTGATGAAAGCTAAGTTTTTGAACTTCGCAACGACGGCGATGATGCGACTCTTGGACCAACACGACTGAGGTACACTTCACTTTTTTTAATCTACGTCTGTGTTATCGTAAAGCCTATCACGTAGGGTGAAGTCAGGGATATTTGGACAATTTTGGAATTTCTGTCTTTTATTAGCTTTCTTGCCATGAATTAAAAAAAAAAAAAAAAACAGGATGCACGCCTGTATTCGGTTTCTGAAGATGTTAGGCTACCTTTTTTATTCAAGATAAAGGACCGAGGTTTTTATTGGTCCATGAAGGAATTGGCCTTCACCAAAGTGTTAACCTTAATAGGCTATTTACAGTCTATGGTGTAAACTGGTCTAAAACCGTGTTTTCTGGCAAAGATTGGGTGTTTAGATAACACTTTTAATTATTGAAAAAAAAAATATATAATGACATAATCATGTCCTCCTTCCTGAATGGTTTCTGCCAAATGAACAAGATATGGAGCTGTCAGTCAAGCACATTTGACCACACCCACATTCCTGACAAGAGGACTAATCAGGTGTTAATCACTTACACCTGTGTGGGTGTACAGAGGATGCTGAAAATCAAAGTTTCATTGGGTACTTCTCACTTCCCTTGACCTCTGACTTTTTTATGTTATATTCTTTATTTGTTTTTATATCCTTTTTGTTCATTATTCTTTAATTCATGTTAAGTCATGCTCAGTTTGTAATGTTGTACATTGTTATTATTGTAACAGCCAGACTTGAATTATAAATAAAGTTTAAAAAAAAAAAAAAAAAAAAAAAACTTCTCACTTCCCTTAATTGCATCGAGTGTCCTCCAAGTTGCCTCCTCCACTTGCGTCTTAGTCCCTCCCACCAGAGATACATGGAGGAAACGAAGCAGAGGAGAGAGCAAATAAGAGAACTGAGAAGTACCCAGTGAACACATTTTATGCTAGCTGGTAGCTAAAGACAGACAGCTCTTAGCAAACTCCAGCTTGTCCATGAACATTTTTGTGCCTGATTAGGGGTCTGTACCTTAATATTTACAGTCTATAGTCATGAATATAAGGAGGTTTGGGAACCACTAATCTTAAATGCACTTACATCATTAAAAACCTGAAAATAATGATGTTCTTATTGAAGAAATATATAAATTAAAGGAAAACTTTGTTTCCTTGAGTTGACTTCTAAACTATTCTTATTGTATTTCCTTTGCATCATTCTCCCTTTCTATTTTGAGGTATAATGTTCTCATAATAAT
This sequence comes from Tautogolabrus adspersus, assembly GCA_020745685.1. Taxonomy (NCBI): domain Eukaryota; kingdom Metazoa; phylum Chordata; class Actinopteri; order Labriformes; family Labridae; genus Tautogolabrus; species Tautogolabrus adspersus. The sequence continues at coordinate 15,565,282 of CM036548.1, read as the reverse complement.
ATTTGTTTTGAATGTTATTTGCATTCATTTCTGTACATCCTTATTTGTCTCTCCTGCTTTGGTTTTGAGTATTACTCAACTCTAGAGGTGTAGCCGGCTTCAATCATTGTCAGAATGGGTCACATGCACTAACAATCATACAGCTTTATTACTATTAGAGCAGTTTGTTGGAAAGTTAGTATAAACTATATAGAGGAGCATCAAAATCTAATTCAAAGCATCCAAAGTGAGTGACAACGTGAAAGCATGAGCTACTTTTTATATTTTATTATATTTTAGCTACTTTTTAGATTTTCTTACTGCCAAATAATAGTGTGTGAGTTTGTGTAGGCCTATAATGTACACTCTGTGTGTGAGTGTCAATATGAACTGAAACTTCTCTGACTTTGGGGAGTTACATGACATTGGTCTGTTTCATTAGTTGGATGGCAAGTAGGCTCCATAAAAAATCTAATTAACTGGTATAACCTGTTCAAGGAACTTTGTCTTTACCTGTTTTGCTGATAAATCTAGTCAGCATTCTTTATCTCTACAAAGTCGTAAACATAATACAACTAGGTCTACAGGTAACCATAGACGGATTATGAAATATTGGGCCCCTGGGCACATGACAAAGCAGGGTTGGGGTGGAATCGTCTAATCGTATTCAGCAATTTAAAGGGAAAATCTGCAATAGTTACATTTTTTTTAGGGCCAATTCCAGGTGTTTGCAATAAGAGTGTGCACTGCAGAGATAAAAAGAGACAGACAGACACATAGATACAGAGTGAGCTTTTTTGTTATAGTTTTGCTTTTTAACTCAGTAATAATCACTGATTTTATTAGACTGACTATATCTAACATTGTGCGGTCGCACATCTTGCCAGTCATGAGGGGCCCCTTATGATGTTCTCTAGTCTAGACAGAGAAGGGCTACTATTGCTGTTGTTTCGCGCTTGCTTTTCTTTATTTTTCCCCTTATAGTTGAGGGGCCCATGATGATAAATAGGCTTATATTCAGGCCATTCCTTTATTATTTTTGGTAGGATTTTTTGAACCGTGCTATTGACATCAATTACTGAGCCCTGGGACTATGCAACATTAAAAGTAACAGCGACTTCACACAGAAGCTCTGGCTTAGGGGCCCCCTGAGCCCTTGGGCCCCTGGGCCTGGGCCGGGTAGGCCGGTGCGGTAATCCACCACTGCAGGTCACTGTTTATGTTGAGCTTAAACTGTTGAGGGTAAATGAGCCACTGACTCATCTCAACATCACTTGAAAGTGTTAGCCTACACAGTAGTGTAGAGTCACTGTTAAACTAAGGTTATTACCTTTTACTCTTCTTTTGTAGAATACAAACATAGGCTCATAGCTTAGCTAGTTGGACTGAGATACAAGATTGATGATTTCATTGTGTTGTACATAGATCTATTTAAAAACATGGGCCTCATTCAACAATGTCTTCTTTAGAATTTTCACAGGTTTTTTTCTTAAGCTCTGTTCTTATCTCCTTGTGTTCGTTTAATTGAATGTGCGTGTATGTTGTTGCTAATTAGCATACGTAACCACCTATGGTAACCACCCACTAATGCCCATAAAAGGGCATGAGTGCAGGGCCCTGCAGACACACAGACACGTATGCTGGTAGCAAAGAAATAAGGTTGTGAGGATGCCTGACGGAGCGCTGAAAACGACGTCAGCGGAGCAGCGGACTCCTAACAAAGAAGAAACTTTAGCAGTTGTGAAGTGGAGGTAGCCTACTGCAGGAGGTCAGCAGCAAACAAACTGTTTCATTCAGCAGTGTTGGAAATGGTTGCACAGGAACACAAAAAAAAGACGCATGGGATGCAATAAACCTAATATTATGTGAATTAACATGACATTGTCATATGTATTTAATATATTTCAAAAGACCACTCAGATTTGTATGACTATAAAATATGTATCAAATATTTAATACATTATAAGATATTTGAATTTAAACCCTATAATATTATACAACTGTAGATTCAAATTAAATGCAATAACCAGTCATTTTGCCCGAGCTGGTCAGCTCTCAAATGTGCGTAAGAGTGCTCTTGAGTGTTCATAACTTCTGTTCTTACCTAAGAACAAATCCAACATAAGAATGCATTGGTGATTCCCAAAATGTTTTCCAAAAGCTTGTAAGTAGGATTTAAGAACAAATTTGTTCTGAAGAACGGTTGGTGAATGAGGCCCATCCTCCATATCCAGCCCTGGCCGGGTTTAAGGCATTTAAGGCCATTTAAATCAAGTCGTCATGACAAAGACATGGACAGTTTTTTTTGTTTTGGTTAATGTCAAGTTGTCATGATGAACACATCCTAAACAATGTCAACTTTGCATTAAAGGTGACATAATTGACCAAATGACATGTAATGACAACATTAATGAACATTGATGAAGCCTCCGTCATGTTAATGACAGTGTCATGTCAGTCTTATGCATACCTCTTCAAATAAAGTGTAACCAATGAAGCCACCACAAACTCTTTCTCCATTGCTTGGTGTGGTCATACAAATGAAGAAATCCTGGACTTGCAGTTTAAATTAAGGAAGGGTGTTAAATGATGCAAAGCAGTCAGACTCACATACAGTGAGACATCTGATTATGTCCATGTATATCTTTGTTAAATTAAGAGCGTAAATTCTTAAATATGTATACTCCCCCTCCTCCTCCTCCTCCTCCTCCTCCTCCTCCTCCTACTAATATAATATATTATATGTGGTTTCATACAATAAAGTGCCTGTTTGATGTCTTTGGGACTTACACATTTTTGTTTATTTACAATCTACATTTAGCTTGTCCTGTAATGCTTTTGTTAAAATTCTCTTGACTCTTTTGCAGAATCAGAGCCAGGAAGGATGAGTTCGAAGGCAAAGAAAAAAACTCGGTGAGATGAATTCCTGGGGGGGGGGGGGGGGGGTTTCTTAGTTAATGCATTATTTCAATTAACAAGCTTGTTTGTACGACTGACTACACCTTCATAAAAAGAAGCTTGAATGCTTTACATTGATAATCTTTAGGATATACTTGTTGCCATTAAAGCACTAAATCCATTTTATTTGCCCAGTGAAACAAAAGGTATCATCTGCCTTTCAAGTATTGCACCTTTATCCTATTGGCTAAATCGATAGTCGAAATATACTTGACCTTTATTTATTGAGAAGGACTTGTTCTTTGTTGATTTTAACATTAGTTTCTTATTTTTTGACCCTCCCACATTGTTTAGAACGTCCTTCGGGGCAACAGCGCCGCCCTTCATTGACTACCTGCAAGATATTCTACGACGATATCCAGATGGTGGACAAATTTTGAAGGTCGGTACAATGATCTGTGAAATAATTAGACTACTGTCAAGTAATGTCTGGTTTCACTCAGCTCCTGCCCAAACTTGATAAAAGGCTTGGTTTCACATGAAAGGACGTTCGGGACAACTCATTATTCTTTTCTCCATTTATTGAATGTCACACATTATTTGTTGTTTTCATTGGAGCAATAACTGAAGATTGTTAATCAGGTTGATAACCTTCAGAAAAGCACAGAAGAACATGTGTTATCATTAACAATCATCACTCAAATAAACATTTCTTTTCACTACTCAAATTAATCAGACAGCATTTCCATCATTATTATTACTGAAAATTAAATTAACATGCTGTCAGGTTAACATAGTTTCTTCAAGGTAACAGAAATCCTACCAGCAGCGTCTTTCATTGAATCCTTGAGCTGTTTCTCCTGACTCCTTCACCTCTGTGTGTCTGGCAGTGAAAGGTCCAAACAGGTGTTCAGGATTCCCTGATTGTCTAATTGCTTTTTTTAAATTAAATTGACCATTTTATGATTTTTACCGAAATAATCTGGTGATCCATTTTGTAAATTGTTTCCTCTGCTGTGTTAATAACTTAGGAGCACATTAAGAGCAAAAACATTGAGGATATCTTTAAAGGTTCCTACATTATGTTTCATATGTTACAAAGGCTGGAAAGATATTTTACCTGGTAAAAAAATCTTTTTGGTAGGATCTTTTTAAGTTCCTTTTTGGAGCCAAAATGTCTTTATGATTGGTTATTTTATTTCTGCCTGAGACCTTGGTAAACTGATTTTGTATAATCAGTGCAATTCCAGCACTGAACACTGGGTGGAGTCTTGGTTTGTGATTGGCATAAAGCCATGACTTATACAACTGTGTCAAGTTCATTTTATAATACTTTATTTAAATCACTTTGAAATGCCTCTATATGAAATGTGCTGCACAAATAACCTTACCTTCTCTTGCCAATTTATTGACTACATTGACTCTCTGAACATTCAGACAAGAAAGATAGGTTTTTTAACCTTATTTCCCTTTCTTACTTGTAGTTGCATTGAATGTTTGACTTTTGCAATATAACTAAGGTTTTTATTTATTGATTGATTTTGGAGACAATGAAAAAGGGAGACATGAGTTTCATGGGCTTTAAAAATTATGTTTTATTAGATGACATGAGTGATGTGAACGCCGACATTCAGCTAATGGATCAGTCTTTTGGGAGTCACTAGCATAAGTTACTATGGTAACTCAGCAGGGATTCATATAAGCAACTGTAATGGAGCAGAACTCACACTTAAATGAGCCAGACTCATTGAAATAAGCGAGTCTGCTCCTTAATCCTGCTTCATGGAATTTCTCCTGTTCACGCCTCAGTGACGTATTTAGGTAAATACTACATTTGAAACATGTTATAAAAACAAGCATCATTTCTCTCAGTGTGTTTTATCCATCAGTGAAATAAGTTGAAAAAGCATTGTGATACTCATAACAGCCACAGGAAGCTGAAGTGTATTGCTGCCTCTTGTTATCAGGTCTGAAAGCATTCATGTTTCCTTCCAGAGGATTTGTTATTTTAGCTACACTGAAAGCACAAGGCACTTACAATACATTGTGTGTAAGTCATACGTACTGATGTTGTTCATTCATGATTTATGTCTTCTTTAGGTATAACCTGCATTGTTACTTTACAAGTTGCTTCTGCTTAAGCTTAGTTTGAACCTAAGTGCCTTTATTAAACTGACAGGCATTATGCATAAGAAGTTCGAACTATTCAATTTCTTTTATCCTGGGATTTAAAAAAAGGTTGTCAAATTCAGTTAAAACCAGTGATCATATTAGCTTTAATTGTTGCACTGAGTGGCCATCTACTGAGGGACCACAGAGGAGCAAATAATGGCATAGTCAGTGGTGCAAAGAAACATGGGAATCTTTAAGTTTAGTTTTGGTCTACTAAGCTCCGCTAATAGTTATTGTTTGTTTTGTCAACAGGAGCTCATTCAAAATGCAGATGATGCTCAAGCCACAGAAGTGGTTTTCATCCATGATGAGAGAAGCTATGGGACTGAGAGCCTTTGGACGGACAAATTGGGAGAATACCAAGGTATGAAAGACGTTTCTTAAAAACAGTTGTGATTTTAGGTGTGATGATACATGAGAAAAATGACTTCTAAACAGAATCTTGATGTCTTTTTAAACCAATCAAAAATGAATAAAAACACACACACATAAGCACACGCACACACACACACACACACACACACACACACACACACACATACACACATACAGTATACATACACACACACATACACACATACAGTATACATACACACACACATACAGTATACATACATACACACACACACACATACATTCATACATGCATACATACATACATAAGAACACACATACAGTATACATACACATACATACATACATAAGCACACACACACACACACACATACAGTATACATACACACACACACACACACACACACACACACACACATACATACATACATACATACATACATAAGCACACACACACACACACACACTGGTACACAAATACATACTGTACATGCATACATGAGGTAGCCCAATGACATTTTGTAAGCCCCTGACAAAAGGACCACTACTCAAATATTAGACCTGGTCTCAACTCTTTTTGTAGTTGTATGTGTTCTTCTTGTAGTCCATTTTGGTTGGAAAAAAAAAACGTGTATAATGTTTGGTCTCATTACCACATAGTTCTAATTTTTTTATCTTGACAATGATGGACTTATGTGGCGACCTTACATAAACAAGGTCTATGTTGAATACCTAATGAAACAAGATCCATTAATATGCTAATAGTTTACCCTTAATAAGAATTGGGCAGCCTCAGCCTTATGGTTTTAGTCACATATGCACTATACTGTACTTTTGGTCACTGTATTACACAAACACCTCTAACTATACAAGGATTTATCAAAAGAATGCCTTAGCCCTTTGATTGGTTCACCAAATGTCACAAGCACTTTTCTGTAGTACTATCTTTGTTTTCTATTTTGCAAAGGTCCTGCTCTCTACGCCTACAACAATGCAGCGTTCAGTGCTGAAGACTGGGAAGGGATTCAGAAGGCAGGACGGAGTGTGAAACGCAATGACCCCAACAAAGTCGGGAGGTTTGGAATCGGTTTCAACTCTGTTTACCACATTACAGGTAGAATTACCCATACGCACTGTACCTTATCGTTCTAGTTAGACTTTTGCTTTTGTAAGGTGTTTTAATTTATTTTTTACCCGTTTTTATTTCACAGATGTGCCGAGTATATTCAGTTCAGAGCACCTTGGCTTTATGGACCCTCAAGAAAAAATATTTGGAGAGAGAAGTGGTGGTTTTTGGTTGTTTTTAGAAGATGAAGAAGACCAAGAAGTCCTGATGAATATGCCTGATCAGTTTCAACCATTTCGAGATATAGTTTCACTTGTAAGTGGACAAGAGTGGTCAAAAGTCATCACTGAGGATCATCACTTTGACGGAACAATTTTCAGATTCCCCTTGCGCAACAGAGCATCAGAGATTTCAGACAATCTATATGACTCCAACAAGGTGGTCGAGCTTTTCGATAGCTTCATTGCAGATGCAGAATTAAGCCTCCTGTTCCTGAAGAATGTGACCTCTGTGTCCTTGATACATATCGACGTACATGGAACTGTTAACACCAGACTTGAAGTGAAATCCTCCGTCCCACCAGATGTCATGTTGGAGTCCGAAGACACGTCAGTGATTAAAAGTTCCACAGCATTCAAACTGATAACCCTCAACTCAGAAGAACACAAAGAATCGAAGTGGCTTGTAACAACGTGCACACTGAAAGAAGGCAATGTAGAAAATCTTGATTCACTAGCAAAAAAGTTGAGCTTTTTTCCCCAAGTTGACTTGGCGTTCTTTTGTGGTGAGAAGAGGGACGACAGTGAGAGTAGACTGAGCTGCTTTCTCCCTCTTCCAAACAATGAATCAAACAAGACGGGACTCCCAGTTTATGTCAACGCATGCTTTGGCCTCACAGACAACAGAAGACACATTAAATGGCAAGAGGAAGACCAGAAACATGACGAGCATGCTGTATGGAATGAACTGCTGATGAAGGAGGTGCTTCCAAAGGCATACGTCCAGATCATTCAGGATGCCATCAAACTCGCACAAGAATCTACTCTGCCTGTCTCCTCTGTGTACGATCTGTGGCCAGATGTCGCCCAAATAAGGCACAGAAAAAAATGGCATGCAGTTGCCCTGGATGTTCTTCATCACTTATTCAGACAGAATGTGGCCGTCCTTTCACTTGCCAAAGATGAAAAAAAGTTTATCACCGTATCAGAAGCTGTGTTTCCCTGTAACGGTCCAACAAGCTCGGACATTCTGGCCGCCATTAAGAAAACCTTGGTTTCCTGTGGAGAAAACCTTGTCACTTTACCAGGTAGTGTTGCAGGAGCTATAAAAGAGGCGTACCCACACTTCAGCACCCTTAAATATGTGACTCCAGCTCTCCTAAGGGACATTCTCCGCAGAAATGGTGTCCACCTCATCTCTAAAGAGGATAAACTCAGCCTTCTGGAGTTCATGTTGAGTGATGGAAAATACGGAGAGCTCAAGGGTCTTCAGATGCTTCCACTCAGTGATGGCTCTTTCAGGTCTTTCACAGGCAGAGAGGAGGACACTGCTTTGATTGACAGTGACAGATTTCCAAGGTAGTGTTTCACATTTGGCTGTACTTTTACATTTAATGTTGAAATGTATTATTTGCTGTCAAAATATCAATTAGTTAATTTTGATTAATCACAGGAAAAGTTACTTGGGGGAAAAAATACATGCAGTTTAATTGCACTCTGACGTCGTACTATGCAATACGTTTTGTAAAGTTTCATGGTGGATTCATGTTGGGTACTTTAAAATGAATAATATAATAAGAGTACGGTCTAGACCTGCTATGTATGTGAAGTGCCTTGAGATAACATTTGTTTTGAATTGGTGCTTTACCAAGAAAGATCATTGAATAAAGACTGATTTTGCAAATGTCCCCAAAAAATATTTGTGTGCAGAGTCCTGCTTCCATGCTGCAAGAACCTCTTCATCCCAGATGATCTCAGTCCAGCTTGCAGCGACCGCTTGAAAGAAATGGCCAGAAAAAGTATGATTGCAATGTTACAGAACACATGACTTTTAGATATGTTAGCAAATATGTAATGCATGTTCTCATGCTAAATATCACATTTTTGATTACATTTTTTTTCACAAAACTCTTTTTCAGATCTTTTCAAGGTCTTCAACATCGATGCGGACAAGGTGGCTGAGTATATGAGGAGCTATTTGCCACACGACTGGAAGCAGACAAGAACAGGGCTCGTCACCTGGGACACAAGCAGCAGTCAACATCCACCTTTAGACTGGCTCCAAGAATTCTGGACATTTCTCAACACTCACTTCAAAGAGTTAAGTAAATTCACTGGAATGCCTTTAATACCGGTTAGTCCACTGCGTCATGGTCAACATGTATCACTAGCAAGACTACAGCAAAACACATCCCTCATTTTTCAGAGCAGCAAACAGATAAACTTGCCAGAACAAATAGCTCAGTTGGTGGACAAAGTCGGTGGCACAGTGGTGAGAGGAAATGAGTGGCTCAAGCACGATGACCTGGACTCATATGTTCTGTGCCCATCTCCAAAGAGTGTCATGAAAGTCTTGGTAAATTTAGATACTCAAGAACTCATCAGAGGACTCAAGACAGCCTCTCATAAAGCACGAGAAGAGCTTAAAGAGTATCTGTCTCGTCTGGATTGTCTCTCAGTAAGTGAGAAAGCTTTACTGTCTCAGTTGCCTCTGTTTCAAACTATGAAAGGATCCTGTGTTGCAGCTCAATCGAAACAGGCTGTGCTTCTTATTTCTGGTCTAAAAGTACCAACTGAGTTCCCAATGCCTGATTCAGTTGTGAAGTGTGCAACTGAAGCTGATCGCAGACTGTTACAGCTGCTCAAAATTCATCTCTTAGACACAGCTGAAGCAGGAAATATCCTCATTGACAGTATTGAGAGAGGGAATTGCAGCAAAGAAGACACTAAGAACATTATGGCTTGGATCTTACAGCATGGTAAAATCCTGTTCTCTAATAATCAGACTTTGAAAAGAAGATGCAAGGACTTGAGTTTCATTGAAGTGAATGGAGGCCACAGAAAGACGTCAAGCCTTTTTGATCCAACGATGCAAACTTTTAAGGACATTTTTGAGTCCAATTATTTCCCACCACCTTTCTACACAAAAACAACCCAGATGCTTGAAAGCCTAACAGATCTTGGATTGCTAAATAAAGAAGCAGATGTGGCACCAGCTCACTTGATACATGCTGCGAAACTCATTGAAAACCAGCAGGTTGCCTCCCAAGTGGACGCTCTCAAAAGAGCCCAGGTCCTCTTAAAGATGTTGGATACCAATGATCTTCTGTCGAAGTTTTCTCATGAGCAGCTAGAGTGCCTCAAAAAGCTAAAATGGGTACCAGGTACAAAACCTGGTAATGACAAAGCCCAGAAAAGTTTCTTCTGTCCAGATGAAATGAGACATTCTGTGTATGATGACATTGTGGGGCACGTCATGCCTCTGGTGGGAGAGTTCAGTGACAGAGTTAGCAGACAATTTGGACTCAAATGCCCACCCCCACCTCAAAAAGTGATAGAGAATTTGACGGTCTTGACATCAAAAGCAAAGAAAATGACTGATCCTGACACAGATGTGGATTTCAAAAAGCAGTTGCATAGCATTTACAAACACATGCAAGACCACATCTCTGAATTTACAAAGATATTGACAAAGGACACCTGCTGGCTTTGGAGCCACAACCAATTTGTATCACCGCAGGATCTGGTTCTTGAATACCCACCTAATTTAGATCTGAGCTCTCACATTGGGAAGGTGCCAAATGAATTCCTGCCCTACAAAGGGTTGCTCCAAAAGTTTGGACTAAGGAATAGGCTTTCAGATGAAGAAATTGTTGGCATTCTTTCTTCTATCCAGCATTCTATTGAAGGGAGGGAACAGTCGTATGCAAGTTCCTCTGAGATAAAAGTGTCAATAGAAATCCTAAACTGGCTGTGGAGAGAGAAGAAGATTGTTGAAGATGATATCCCAGTGCCAGTCCTGACAGAGGGTCAACAGTATACCCTTAAACCCCTATCAACAGCTGTGTTCTGTGATGTCAGTAAAAGTGGGTTGAAAGAGCTTAATCACAGCCAGGAAGAAATTAACGTCATTCATGAGGAAATCCCAAAAGCAACCGCAGAATGGCTGAATATCCGCTTTCTCAGTTCCTACATCCTTGCTCCAGAGTTAGTGGGAATAGAACAATGTGGACAATCTGAACCGATAACAACAAGGATTAAAAACATTCTCAAAGAGTATGACGAAGAAAGTGACATCTTCAAGGAGCTCATTCAAAATGCAGAGGATGCCGGGGCAGAAGCCTGTAACTTCTTGGTGGATTTCAGAGTCCACAAAGATGCCCCTGAAAGTCTCATTGACCCTGACATGAGCCTTTGTCAGGGACCTTGTCTATGGGCCTTTAATAATGAGCAGTTCTCAGCTGAGGACTGGGACAATATTGTCAGGGTTGGCTCTGCCTCAAAAGAAAACAAGGTAGAGAAAATAGGAAAGTTCGGACTTGGATTCAACACCGTGTATCATTTGACAGATATTCCCTCCATCCTCAGTGGCAGCCATCTTCTCATACTTGATCCAAATGTAACTCACCTCAAGAAACACATCAAACACAAATCAAATCCTGGAATAAAGCTGGATCTCTCCCAGCAACGACTGTTTCATTGGTTTCCTGGCCAGTTTGGGCCATATGAAGGCATTTTTGACTGTAACTTCACTGGACAGAGTCTTCCTGAACCTTATCCAGGCACTCTGATCAAACTACCTTTCCGAACTGAAGAAGAGGCCCTCAAGTCAGATATAAGCTCAAATGTGTATCACAAAGACCATATTGTCACTTTTCAACAGGACTTTATCAGGAATTCACAAACTCATCTTCTTTTTCTAAAGAACATCAATACATTGTCTCTTCAAAGCATTACTAAAAATGCATCTACTCCGCCAAGAGATGATGAAAAAAAATCCCTCCTTACTCTCTCCAAAACCACTTTGAGTACAATGAGGATTCCTGATGAGAACAGTGAGTCAAAGCAGCTTAAAGCTGAAAAATCATTAAAGAAACTTGATGGAAAATGCAAAGAGGTAATTGACTGCTGCAAAGTCAACATTGTCCAAATCACAAGTGAGCAATCTGGTGTGACCGAAGTCCAGTCCTGGCTCCTGTATAACTGTTTTGGAACACATCAGTCTTTGCAAATGGCACTGCAGGAAAACAAACAATCAAAGTTCTCTTTACCCATCGGGGGAATCGCAGTGCCTGTGCAAAAGGATCCAGAAACGGGTAAATTTGCCCCTCGACAAACAGATCTTGTTGGACAGGCATTTTGTTTCCTTCCTCTGTCCATTCAGACAGGTCTTCCAGTCAATGTAAATGGAACATTTGCTGTGACAAGCAACCGAAAAGGTCTGTGGGAGAGTGGAGTAAAACATGAATGGAACAAAGCCCTTCTTCAGGATCCTGCAGTGACAGCATATGTTACTTCACTCCTGGCACTAAAGAAAATGTCTGAAGACCAACAACTGGAAAATTACCAGTATCACACCTTTTGGCCTGATAGAGAGAAAGTGAGTGAAACATTTAAGCCTTTGGTGGATGCATTTTACAACGCCATTGCCCAGCCCTCTACAGGTCCAAAGCTCTTTAGTGATGGAGAACATTGGTGCTCAATGAACAGTGCTATATTTCTACACGAGGGCATTGAAAAGGATAAAGACATCAGTGAACTTGCAGTGCAGGTGTGCAAGAAAATTGCAAAAGAACCCAACCATGTTGTCCCTCTTCCACTGTGGTTGAGAAACAGCTTCAAACAGGCTGGCCTGGAAAAGATTCTAGAAAGCAGAACATGGACCTGGGAGAAGTTTTACGAAGAAGCAGTGTTCAAGCATCTTGGTACCATGGATCAAGAGAGTAGAGATACTCTTGTGCTGCATGCCATTGACCTAAACATCAAAGAAATTGACAATTTACTGGTCCGCTATCCATGCATCCCTACAAAAAGTAGCCAGCTCCAGTATATCACTAAACTTGTGAATCCATCAGGGAAAGTGGCTTGTCTCTTTGAACCAGAAGAGGGACGCTTGCTTGGTGGTACCAAAAAAGACTTCTGTGCTCCAAAAAGGATTCAACGCTTGCTGGAACTTGGAATGGCAAATGATAATCTCCCTTCAGAAGACATCACAGAGAAAGCAGCTGCAATCACCAAAATCTGGGGCACTGATCAAGAGAAAGCATATGGGCATTTGAAGTGTCTTCTTGACCTTATGAAGAGCCACTTGTATGATGAAGACTCTCTTCACTGGGAAACCCTGAGAATTACTGAATTTCTCCCAGCATTTTCCCCTATTGGTACAAAAAAGGAAAAAAATGTCACCCTTAGAAGACCTACTGATATTTTTAGTGACAACTGCTCCCTACTTGTTAACATGAAAAACCCAGTGCTGGATCATAGGAATCTGAAAATACACAACACTGATCCAGTCCTGAAAATGTTGGGAGTTCATGACAGTCCAAGCCTTGAGGAAGTGTTTCAGCAGCTGCAAGAAGCATGTAAGCTGTCTAAAGCTACTGACGTATCCATGCTTCAGCAAATAGCATATGAATGCTACAAGTTTCTTGATCAGTGGCTCTGTGATTCTGGGGATTCCAGCTTCATTTCACAGAGGGCAAATTCATTTCAGTTCATTCTTGTTGGCAGTACATTTGTAAATGTGAACCGTGTAGCAGAAAATGAGCAATTTGAAGCAAAACCCTACCTCTACATACTTCCACCCACCTACAGTTTGTTTAAGAGGCTCTGGGAAAGTGTAGGTGTTGAAAAACATTTTACACTCAGTCAGTATCAAACTGTGCTTCAAGAATTGCACACTCAACATGGCAACAAGCCCCTGCCAAAGAATGATCTATCACTTTGCCTCACAATTTTAAACAAAGGGATCTATGAGGCCGAAGAGAAACCAACAGGAGACTTTCTGATACCCAATGAACATGGTGTATTACAACCTGCAAGTGAGATGTTTTACAATGACAGCCCATGGTTGCCAGAAGTGGCTTCAGGTGTCACATTGTGTCACAAAAATATTTCACGTGCAATGGCTCGCCATTTTGGAATGAGAACAACCAGACATCATACCCTGGAAAACTGCACCGTTGAGAACACTTCACCATTTGCATTTCACTTTGAACAGCAGGAACAACTAACTGTTCGTATTAAGAACATCATTTCAGCCTATCCAGCAAAGAAGGATATCCTTAAGGAGCTTATCCAAAATGCTGATGATGCAGAAGCAACAGAAATTCATTTTGTGTGGGATAAACGACAGCATGGCAAGGAAAAAACATTTGGGAAGAAATGGAACAATCTGCAGGGCCCAGCACTTTGTGTGTTTAACAACAAAGTGTTTTCTGATGCTGACCTGAAAGGCATTCAACAGCTGGGGGAAGGAGGAAAGCACAACTCTGCAGGAAAGACAGGAAAATATGGAGTTGGATTCAACTCTGTGTACCATCTCACCGACTGCCCCTCAATCCTCACTGGAGATAAACTACTCTGCATTTCTGATCCCAATCAAAAATATATTGAGAGTTATTCAGACAAAGCACCAACGGGCACTGGCTATAAACTAGTGGACAATTTCAAGAACATGTACATAGATGTCTACAATTCATTTCTGCCAGACGAATTTTCTCTGAAGGAAGGCACCATGTTCAGATTACCCCTAAGGATGGGCCCAATGGCAAACAGCTCCAAAATATCAAAGCAGGGAGTCACTGAACGTGATATGAGAGAACTATGCTCTGCCCTCTCTGAAGATCCTGAAGGACTCATTCTGTTTCTGAAAAACATCTGCAAAATACAAGTCCATGAAATCAATGAACGTTCAGGGAAACTGGAAACCATTTTTGCAGTTGAAAAAAGTGTGCCACAGAGTAGCAGAGAGAGAAAAGATGCTTTTGTACAACTCAGACAAAATGCACTGCAATCAGACAAACCAACAACACCACACAAAGCCATTTATGGAACAGTGATTTCAACCTCAGATAAAAGAGAAAGTAGGTGGGTCATTGCTGAGCAGTTTGGCTCATTCAAAAGCAGCGGAGGAAAAGCAGTAACTCCAACAGAGATACTTCCCCAGGCAGCAATAGCAGCTCGTGTGAGCTCTAAGCTTGGTAAGACATCCAGCTGTATTGATTTCATGGGAGAAGCATTTTGTTCACTTCCTTTGCCAGGGAAAACTGGACTGCCAGTGCATGTCAATGCAAACTTTGAGGTAGATTCAGCCAGAAGAAGCCTTTGGAAAGAAGATGGGCAAAGTCAAAAGTCTAACTGGAATGAATGTTTGAAACATAATGTCATTGCACCACTGTATGCAGATCTCCTTCATTACATCAGCTGTAATATTTCTGATAAGAAAGTCTCTATTCTAAATATTGAGTCACGCTTCAGTAGCTCGTACTTGTGCTTTTGGCCATCTGTGTCCCAGGATGTTGGTCAAGAGTGGCATGACATGATACATGAAGTATACAAATCTATCAAAGAGAGAGGCCTCAAGGTGATTCCGGTTTTGAGGAGTTCAACACGTACTGTTGCTGACAGAGAAATAAGAGAGTACTCGTTTGAGTGGCGTGACATCAGAGAAACTGAACCAACCAAGCAACTGTACATGACACACTCGACATATGATGAGATTCATCCCATTTTGGAAGAACTTGGAATGGCTTTGGTTCCATTTTCCATGGAAATGATAAAAGTGTGGAATGGTTTTAGATCCGCTGGCATTGAAGTGAAAGATGTGAATCCATCGACTGTGCAGACTTTCCTGAGAGAAAAACCTCTCAATGACCCAGCCCAGACAGACCAGAACTTACCCCTGCCTATAACTGCAACTCTGATCAGAGATGAAAAAAGATGTTCAAAGCTCCTGAGTTTCTGCCTAAAAGTGTCCCCCTTAAAAACTGATACCAAGGGTGATTCTGGTTTACTAGATGGGCTTCCGCTGCTTCTCACAAGAGATAACGTTTTAAGACTGTTTAACTCTGAGTCTCCCAAACTGATATCAAGATATGAGAGTCTGTTCTCTGGCAATGAGGACACATTTGCAGATTATGAGACCAACAAAGAACATATTCATGTTCTACAAACTTTAAACTTTGTTAAAAGTTTGACACTTCCAGATGCAGCAGAATACCTGAAACCTCTTACTGAACAACTTCTGAATGAATGTGATGTTGACCCAGACAGTGGTCTTCATGTCCCAAACCAAACAATGTTGAATTGGTTGAATCCCCTTTGGAAGTTCTTAACAAGCCAAATTACAACTGCAACATCTAGTGACGATGAAAAGTCAAAGTCAAGCGTGAAGATGAGTGATGTGAAGCAGCACTTCAATGACTGCTGCATTCTACCTGTTTTGTGTCCAAGGTTGAACAACAAGTGCCTCCTGCAAACAATGAAAGAAATGCCAAGTGTGGTTAAGTTTGACCTAACTACAGACATATCGGGCATTCTCTTCAAGCTGGGTTTCATGAAGCTTAACCATGTATTCTTCTCTGAGGCCCTTCATACACAACGTTCACTTCTACACCCTGAACTTATGGATGTCAATGATAAAAGCTCTGTGTTGGACCAGGTCTACAAAGTGAGTCACTCAGAGTTTTCGAGGCTTTCCAGTCATGACTTTAAAGAGCTTCAGGAATCCCTGCAGTCTGGACTATCTAAGTCCAAAGACAAACAACAGTATCAGAGAAAGCTGAAATCTTTGCCAGTATTTGAAACCATCGTTGGTACCCGAGTAAGGATCGATGAATCCAAAGAGGTATTCATCCTCAACAGCAAATGTTCAAAGTCTTTTCCAGATTTGTTTTTCCTGCAGGACAGCAACAGTATTTTTCTGCAACCCAATCCAGAAAACATAATGCTGTCAGATATACTGGACATTAAAATCCTGGATGACTTGGAGTACTTCATGAAGTTCATTCTGCCAGTTGTACACACACTCACAGAGGGGCAGAGGATTCACTGCCTCAAACTGTTGCTGTCACCCGAGCTCAATTTCACGTTTTTCAAGCATAGGGACAAAGTCATCTCCTCATTCAAGACAGTGAAATTGATTTGCAATTCTCAAGGCAGATTGGAGACAGCTTCATATTACTATGATGATGGTGTTGAGCTATACCAGAAAATGTTGCCCCAAGAGAGATTTGTGCCTGAGAAAATTTGGACTGAGTTGTGTTACGAAGATACACCATCAAGAGACCCGAAGCATTTACTCCGAGAACTTGGAATGAAGTATGTTGTGTCAAAAGATGACATAATAAATTTTGCTGACCAGATAGAGTCAGAGGTAAAAGGAAATGGTCCACTCAAAGAGTTAAAACAGAAATCATCATTACTTATCAAAGAAGCCTTCTCCATAGTGAGTAATGACAAAAAGAAAGAGGAAAATTTGCTGGAGATAATAGCTGACATCAAGTTCATTTTTCCTGTGGAAATTCGAAAGGAACTGTGCAGCTATCATCAACCATTTGCTGCAGAGAGAACTACTGTGAAAATCAGAGGATCATTGATGGAAGGCGATCCAAAGCATCAAGAACTGATTTGGTCTTCAATGCCAATCATACGACTACCGTTTAGGAACCATAAACTCCTGAAAAAGATGGAAAATGCTGGAGCTCATGAACAACCACCATCCCAATGTGTAACCAAAAACATGAGCAACATCTGCCAGTCACCCTGTAAAACTGACAGCTTGGTCAAAACTCGTGCTAATGTGTTTCGAAGTTCATACGCTTATCTACAAGGGGTGAAGTTTGAAGGCAAGGCACTGGCTGGTCTTCCTGTTGTGTTGGTTGAAAAAGACACAGCACTTGTGAGGGCTGATAATACCGCTTTTTCATTTAACAATGACTTAGAGTTCAGGCCATATTTGTACAAAATTTCTTCACAGGATGTGAAGTACGAAGAGTTCTTCAAGACAATTGGTGTAAATGACCAACCTACTGCACAACAGTGTTGTAATGTACTCGCAGCCATTTATGCAGATTCCCATGACAAACCACAACTAAACCCAAACCAACAGAAAACTGTGAAACGTGCAGTTGAGCTGCTTTTTCAGTTAATCAAATCTAAAGAGAGGCCATCCTCCATTGATGATGTCAAGACTTTGTATCTTCCTGCTGTTGATGGCAAATTGTATCCATCGTGCACACTCTACTACAATGACGCAGTGTTCGAGACCAAAAGGTTAGAAGAAGCACTAAAGGATAAGTTCCTCTTGCTTGAGAAACTCAGTAAATGCCATTTGGGAGAAGACGTCTATAAGCATCATCGGTTGCTCCAATTGCTGCCTCAGAAGTTTCAGCCAAAAATGCTGTCTCAGTACACAGAGGACAAAATACTAGAATCAAACATGCAGCTTTGTGAGTTTGAGACTGAGTGTGCATTTAGTGGATGGTTTGAAAAACATCTTTCCTCTGTCGCGTTTACACATGGACTGATTTGTCTTATCAGAGAGCACTCAAAGGGAGAAATAACAGATGAAGATGCTGCTGACATGTGCCGGAAGACTTTTGGCAGAATTCAGATTGTCTGCTGCAAAAGCCTAAAAACAGAGCTTTGGGTGGATAAACAGCCCCTACACAAAACTGCCAGGGAAACAGATGTGTTTGTCAAACAAGAGCAACAAGGTTGTATCTTTTACTTAAAACACCATAACAATAAGCTTTTCAATGTGTTATTTGACATCAGCATGACATTGTCACAGGAGATTAATTCAATTTTAAGCAACAGGATTGCATCAGAACATCTCCCAGTTCTTGGACAATTTCTCATGTGTGACACTCTACAAGAGGTTCAGAAAATTCTTGCCAAGAAAGGGATTCATGACTGTGCCGGAACTAAAAGTTTCCCTCTTGACCCACCACTTCCTGGAACAGTTATTCCAGAGGAATGGCATGATTCCTTGGACCAAAACATCCTCAATAACTTTGAAGAGGGGGAATATGTTGGCTACAGCACTGACAACAAGTATATTTATGCTATCATTGTTGAAGAACTGCCTGGTCACTCTGGACAATATTTTAAACGATACAGAATAGATATTGGAGAAGATGAGCCAATTGAAGTCAGCTGTCTTGACCTGTTTCAGTTTAAACGTCAAAAAAAGCCAGAACCTAAAGGCACAACAAATTCTTGCATGGAGTTGGAGCTACTAGCAGGAGCCGTGCCACATTCTTCTCATCCATCGACCTCAAGTTCCTCATCTTCCTCATCCAGATCCTTACCAAACTCCATTGATGAAGCTAAAATGGAAATTGACAGATGCTTAGGAGAGATCTGGACTCTGCCTGAGGAGGAGAGGCATAAAGCCATCAAACGTCTGTACCTGAGATGGCACCCTGACAAAAACCCAGATTGCCAATTACTTGCCACTGAGGCGTTCAAATACTTGCAAAATAAAATTGATGAGCTCAGCAAAGGCAAAGGAAGTGGGAAAGGTGCAGGCTCGGGCTCGTCCTGTCCCAGGGGAAACACAAATTTCAGCTACTCAAATTTCAGCAACTTCTTTTATCAGTGGGATCAGGAAGCCAGGCATCACAGAGATAGTCGAGAGAGTTATTCTAGACGGCACCAATCCTACAACTTCTGGAGCCATAATGAAAATGTCCCGAGGCCAGACAGAGATGAGGCCAAGCGCTGGTGTAGACAGGCTCGCTGTGATCTCAATGCAGCTCAAAGAGACACTGGTGGTGGGAGCACAGAGTGGTGTTTGTTTAAAGTCCATCAAGCAGTGGAAAAGTCTCTTACAGCTGCAGGGTATAAAAAGAATGGTCAACATCCCACAAGCAGCTCCATTTCAGCCATGGCTGCAAAAGTTTCCCTCTACAACCTTCAACTGAGAGATTTGCCTAAAATTGTTGATGCTCTGAAGAAGCTAGGAGTCGACGCCAAAAAGACTCAGTATCCCAACTGCCACCAATTTCCTCATATTCCAAATGAGCAGTTCAAAACAGAGGATGAAACCCTAGCAACCAACAAGGCATCTGAACTTCTAGATATAGTGGAGGCATACGTGAACTAAGGATTCAAGACAAACAGGTGTTTCATGTTAGTCAGTATAATATCCAAGTTTGATCTCAGAATACAAGTCAAAAAAGAACAGGATCAGAAAGTCCTGAATGAGTTGGGAATGTTCAAAAGTGAATATGTTTTTTTCTTTCAAGTACTATTTTCTAAAAGGCCATCCAATGTCTCACGAGAAATATGTTTAAATGTAGATGTCAAGGTAGCACTCACTGATGACCAATATTATCACTGATAATCACTTTTCTTTATGGTATCATTCATAACAAGCTGCTTACTCAGGGTAAGAGCGTGCCTCTATGGCTTTCTTGAAATGTTGTGTATTAATTGTACATTGATAACACTTGTGATCAATGTTATTTCTCTGTTTTGCTCTTTGGAATAGCAAGGATTTTTTTTTTTTATTCATTTAAAACGGCCTAACAAGAAATAAGTGAATACATTTATGACTTTGTTTTTGCAATAGAGTAAATATAGGTACTCACTGATGACCAATACAATGAACATTGTGTTTAAACAACAGAGGCATTCAACTCGTTTCTCTTCTAATTTCTGCGTGACTGTTAAGACTATTCCAATATTCTTTTTTTTATATGTTAAGATAACGTCTCATCGTGTATCAACATTATTACTATGACTTTCTTTTCTAATAATAATGATTGAAATGTATTTTGCATTGTTGTGAACATTTATGGCCAAGATTAACGTGATCAGCGTACAACTTGATGGTTTATTATCCAGAACTACTCAGTTAGATTCAGTAGAAACACTGTAGGCCTACTATTTTTTTTTTATGCTGTTATTAAAAGATTGATTTGTTTCTCACCTTCAAATTGTAAAATAAAAATGATTAAAAACATATTGATTGGACAGCCATTTTTGTTTGATATTTTCAAATCCCCTTGTGTTGGTGGTCAGGGTTAGGACAGCTGCTCTGAGACCTAAAGATTAGAAGAAACAAGAAGATTACAAAGATGAGTTAGGCTTTCGTTATGGTTGTGTACTTTGTGATATGGTTTACTTTTAAAAGACAAATATACAATTCCCAACCACCTTTGGGGTTATTTCTAATTCAAAGCTCTGTTATTCTGTCATATTGGTCATACAGTCATTTTGCTCACTATGTTGCAAAAACCATAGCCACTGTTTTTCTTTTTGAGTAATGTTAAATATTTTTAGCCTTATGTAAAAGTTGCTTCAGCATTGCACTAGAAGAAGCCATAAAAACTTACTATGAGGTGGGGAAGATTATTTTTTTATTCACACTTCTGATAGAAGCCATGCTAAAACTAAGCAGAAGATTGAATGGGTCATTGTGGGTGATGAGATCTCACTACTGGTGTGGGTATTAACAGTCACTGATTTAGATCTTAGTCACTTCTATGTGCCGTGTTGGACCACGTAGGGGATAATTGATTATAACCATACAAATAGTACCTGCATTTGAATTGTCTGCGTACATTCAGGCAGTCATTTTTTAAGATGAAAAAGGAAAAACACGCTTTCAGCGGGAGGACTTCCGGGTCACCAAGGGGATGGCAGCGTGAGGAAAGGTCTCTCAACATTAGTGAAATAATCTAGCCCCCAAGTAAAAAAATATGGAAGTATCTTGTGAAAACTGAGTATAGTAAGAAAGGGGCGAAGATGGCGTCTAAGTATAAGAGCATAAAACCCGGCCAAAATATCGATAAAAACAGAGACCTGCTGCAACACGAGGATGCTCATGTGGTTAACCCGATAGCTAGCAAGGACAGTGACAGAATAGATGGAGATGACGAGTCCGTGAACCTGACTCTGGTCATGAGAGAAATACGCGACTTCAGGCAAGACAACAAAAAACAGATGGAAGAAATGAAAGGGGAAATTGAAAAAGGAAAAACACAAATTAGTTTTTAAAAAACAAAATATGTAAAAACAGCCATTTGTCTTTTCTCATTCTCAGTGTAAATAAAAGAGACCAAGTTCTTACTATGTTTTTTTTGCTAATCTTGACTTATTTAACCTTTGTTGATTTGAGAAAGAAGAAGTGCATACGGGTGGGCATGGAAGTTAAAGTTAAAGAATCTACATAAACGCAAAAATAAATAGTGTTTGATTAAACAAACACTGGATCTATATCAGGGCAATGTCAGATGATATTCTATGCAATCAATCACATTTTTATCCCGGCCCAGCCTCTGCTTGAACAGCTGTCTGAACAGACACACTACCCGTGTGGTTGTATATGTATGTTGAACTGAAGCTGAATTAAACAGATTTAAATTCACTTGGACTTCAGATTACAACATTTAGAATTAAAAAAACACACCTGGGTTTTAGTTGAAATCATCATTTGATCAACTCTAAATAGACATGACACTTTGATGCCAGTGAAGACAAACATCTCAAGTTAAAAGCACTTTTTTATTCATTAAGAAATCATGTTATGAAAATAATGACAACTAACCGTATATCAGACAAATGTATCTTTCTGTATGTTAACATAAAAGTTTGCTCCGGAGGATGTGACATCGCCACAGTCCCCAGAGCCAAACTCTCCTCGTGTTTGGAGTGTGCTTCGTCTCATCCTGCATGTGGTCAGCTCCCGTCGTACTTTCTATAAAAATGTTTACAAGACTTTTCACGTCTCTTCCCAATGTTCACACATGAGTAGAATTCTAATCATTTCTTGTTTGCGAGGGAGAAGTTCAGATATATACCAGATTCAGTCTTTGCAATCCTTAAAACTCCTCCATCTGTTAATAATTTACACAAAAACCTGTACATACTTACAGCAGGCCGCAGCCTGTTTCTGAAGTGGTGTGCACATACAAAAAGAAGCAACTCACAGTGAAGTGAATCTTTTACAAAGTCAATGAGATAAGGGGGAAGGTTAAAGTGTTATGAGCATATTACAATCTTGCCTTATACAACACATGCAGCTAAACAATGTTCAACTCTCATTCAACCTTATTGGCACTCGAAATGAAGATGATGTTCTGCGTTTAGATCATTCCAGCTACAAGTTCTTCAAGTCTTTTGCTATGGAACACTAATGAACGAGGGACAGACATAAATAAAAACATGTTTGTAATGGCTGGATGTTAGGATCAAGTATATTCATCTTCGATCAAGACTTTGGGTGCAATAAGAGCAGGATTCACCACCACTAACCTCCCTCTGCATATTCCTGCCCTATCCAACAGCTGATAAACTTCACTAAATTAAGAAACACAGGCGCCGAGATAGGAACAGGCATCTGAAAAAACACTTAAGGCTTAATTGATATAATTTGGTTTGTTGCTAATAGTAAGCAACTCCCCACGTCATGACTTTGAATGATCGGCACTTACAGTCGTTCCTAGCAACATCTTTCACATCACACATATTGCATTTTGTTCAGGTAAAACAAAAACTAACCTACACATTTAGAAAAGAACACATTTAAGTCAAACCGCATTCTTTCTTTGCATCCTGTTATTGACACTACAAACTAAAGCACTACTGCTGAAAACTGAGCAACTGCCCCTCCTCCATCACCCCTGCTGTGTGCTTCATTGTTAAACGTCGTGACATGATCTGAACTGCCTGAACATAAAAATCAGGGTTACTACAGGAGGCAGCATTAATCTGTAGAGACGCTCCCACAGTTGTGATGGAATTGTATGAGGAAGAGATTCTGTAAAAAGTGTTCCACTTGTAATGGCACAGGAGGCTCTGCGAACATGAAGCAAAGGTAGAGCATGTTTGAACCAGGTTTAGTGTACTGGCATCAGTCCAGTTCTGTGGCACGTGTGTATGGAAAACACAAACAACAACCATCGTTTTGGATGCTGACAAAGTAAAGTCTGTTAATGGCACAGTGTAGTATTAAAAACGTAACCTCCTGCTGTACTGCTATGGGTGTCCATAAGTTAGAGGCTCTGTCATACATAGAGAACTCAAAAGAGCCAAAACGCCCTTTAAAGCCTTATTTGTAGAATTGACGAATCACCGGCAGACTCTGACATGAGGTTTTATTGATCTCTTGGTATTTCTCTCCATTCTGCGGTGAAGTTTTGCATCTTTCAAGATATCAAAGGGCAGCATTTCTTTCTTTCACTAATGCCATGCTTGCAACTACAAGCCTCCTTCTTGCTGACTCTTGTTGCGCGATAAGCCACATGTAGGGGGAAAAAAAACTCCTGCAGCGGGACCCTCACATGTTGTAAGCCACATATATGGGGTCCAGCTGGTCGGCCAGGAATCCGTCTCTGAGGTGCATACGTTGCTTCTCCCCTCGGGAGTTGATGGGGATGACGCCGGGGTCCACCACCACCACTACACCTACGATGAGGTAGTGCTCCTCCAGCACAACGTTGGTCACCAGGGCAACCAGGTCCAGGGCCTCCTGCTCTGATCCCTCCAGCTCCACGACCACCACAAGGAGGTTTGTCCAAGTGAACACCGCACTGAAAGGAGGAGGAAGAGGTGAAGGATGTATGAAGGGAAGGAGACAAACAAAAAACAGTCAAAATAGTCAAATAAATGTTTTTGATGACATGATTAATAGAATTAAAGAAGTGATCAATAATTGGTGTAAACTCCTCACCATTCAGCTATGCTCTTGTGTGAACGGATAACAGAGGTTTCGATGTCAATAGGATGATACCTCATCCCCCTCAGCTCCAGAGTCTCATCGAGAGAACCCACCACATAGAGGGCATCGTGGCGCTCTGGGATACACACATTACACACAGTCACAGACTTTGTCAGTTTGTATCTGATAAATGACAGTTTTGCTGTAGAGAGAAAAAAAAAACCTAATGCACTGACTATAAATCAAAGCAAGCTGTGATGATTCTCACCTCCACTTGCATCAGTCAGTTCAGTGCGCCGCAGGAAGCCCAGGTACCCTGTCCTCGCCCAGACACTCTGGGTGTCACCGAAGCTGAGCTTGGTGTTGAAGTGGTCTGCATGCAGCGCCTCCTCACCATAAACTGTGTAGTAGCCTGTGGCATTGTGAGGACTGCTCACCCAGATCTATTACACACAGGACAAAGGGTATAAGTGAGTGTTTAATGGTTAATCATACATGACTGTCTTTCTCTTGTTTTAGATAAAATTACAAAAAAAACGGATGAATCTCAGGAATCTGCTATGGGCAGAATGTTTAGATGGACTTCTCGTAGGATAGTAACTGTAAATCTATGCATTCATTCAGCAGGTCAGTAATCAGATTTCTCCCTGACTCTTATACTGAAATTTAACAAGTTCAACAGTGGAAGTGAAACAGTTTAGAGCTTTTTATGTCTTATCTTATCTGTAAAAACTCAGCTGGCATTACCTCTCCTAGATGCGAGTCTCCCAAGGGTCCTTTAGTTTCTGTGTTTGCAATGATCACCTTCACTCCTGGAAGGATCTACAACAGAAGACATCAACAGCTCAAATAACCATGCCAGCCTTAGAAAAGTGAAAATGTTAGCAGCATAACTTCACAGCTTTTTGTTTTAAGTGCATGTTGACATGTGGCCGTACCTTCCCAGACTCCATCAGAGGCAAGCTGTGTGGCGACCCTCTCTCTACCAGACGAACCCTGCAGGACGTGCAAATAAAAGGACAAATGTGCAACCTCATTTTTGCATTTTTATTCCAGTTGTTCACAGTGTGACCACTGTTTCATTCAAGATTTAAAGATTTTAATCCTGTTAAATCACAAAACCTAAATAATCATAATAAAAAATCCCAACAATATGTTCTGTATAAAAATGACTAGTATTACAGAAAGCAGACTGTGTAACCACATATGTTTTATCTTCAAGGTATCTCTTGGTACAGTCCAGAAAGATGCTGTGGCGCCCCCTACCTGTCATGCCGTAGAGCTCTCATGTCCACGTAAACAGTTGTGGGGTCCGGTCCAGCTGTGCCCTAGAAAAAAAAAACAAGCAGAGGAACATGAGTCGATAATGAGACTGTTAAAACTCTGATGTTAAGGGTGTTTGTTGCCTGAGTGGGGGGAGGTGGAAGCTGCTTATGAGACAAAGCAGGGGGGGTGGGGGGCGCAGCCAGAAGCCAAAAAGCCAGGCTACAGTAGTTAGGACCAAAGAAACTATGAGTACCTGCAGAGGTAAATTCATTTGCTATAATGCCTATCATTTGTTTTCATACTAATAAATGAGCTTAAATAAATTATCCTCTAAAAATGGCACATGATGAGTGTCAGAAGAATGATTATTTAGGCCCAATGTAATATGATTTAAATACACCTGAATTATGACTGGAACATTTCTCAAGTTCTGATTCTTGTTGTCAGATATGGTTGGGTTTTTTTTGGCTTTGGGATTTGTCATCATTACTGCTGTAAGACTAGTCACAACACTTTATATTTATCATCACTCCTCTGCCAGGCTGTAGCCAGTGTAATAAGCCAGCAGTGAGTCAGGTTTGTCGTCTGCGAGGTCAAAGACAAACACAGAGCGAGTGGACTGATTTATTGAGCTGAGGTTTCAGCATCAGCAACAAACACCACCGAGACTCCATCCAGAGATTAGTCTTTGCCAAAAGAACAAAGCTAGTGGACTCATTTAACGTGACACTAATGTAGAAAAACGTTTCATTAATGAACTGGTTCATCAATTACAAACCCAGACGCATTACTGTGTTTAGTAGTTTCATTTTAAAGCGTAAAAATCTTCCAAAGGACAAATGTGGAAGGAGAATCATTTAAAAGAGAACTATATTTGAATAACTAAATCCTTTTCTACAACAACACTGACATAAGTGTGGGGAGCTGTTGTAAAAGACCATGGATTATAAAAAGATGGATGACATGACAGTTCCCCAAAAAGTCAAGCCAAAACATTTGGCACTCCCTCTACTGGCTGGCTGCAGTATAGCTTATCCTGTACTGCATGCTCCGCCCCCCTCCATGTGAACAGATGGGACATGGGTCAAACTAAAAAAATCAAGATACACATCAAATACGTTTTTCTTAAATATGGTTTCTGTCATTTAAATTAGTTTGTATCATACTGATTTATAAAACAAAGACAAAGGCTGCTCGCACACTGCAGGGCTCCAGTATTCCAGAAATGTATTTCACCACGTGATGTGTGTGTTTTTTCCATTGTCATGTCAGTCATTTTTCTGAGAATTAAAGCTTAAATTATTTATTAAATGCTATAAAAAGAGGTACAAAGTCATGACTGACAGCTTGGTTGACAAATGCGTCTCCTGCGGCGATGTGTGCACCGGATTAGAAGAATAAAAGAGGAAATGTAATGAAGACAAGAGTCATGAACTTTCTGTAACTTAAAGTTGTAAAGTTTTAACCCAACACGAGAACCTGTTCAGCTGCTAACTGTGCCACCTCGGGGATCTGTACAGTTTTATCGGTAAGTTCAATGTGTGTTCATCTGGAGGGGTGGGATCAAAAACGCAACTCTTCCAACCAAGCACGGCACCATCTGTAAGCCGATACTTGTTATCCATCTTCATACACAGTCAACGTAAAATTTTGATTTTCAAAAACGTCCTAAATCTTCAGGTAAAACTGAACTTTTCACTTATAAAAACAAAGAGAGAAATAATTCAACAATCATTTGAGTTTAAAGTGTCAGATTTTTAAATGAGGATCATTGGGTTTCACAATGCTCTCTTCAAAATATGAATATATAAATAAATACAAATTATAAATCGGCTGAAATGAATCATGGCAGAGTGCATGATTCTAGCTCATGTTATATAGTAGTATAACATTCCATATTACTTAAGGCCACAAAGCAATGGTTGGGAGCCAGATTGGACTAATATAAATAGCAGCTAAGGTTAAGCCCATCAGAGAAAAACAAACAGAATCAGTGAATTATGGTTAACCAAGTCCAAAAATCATGCAAGATGAACAAACACACACACATAAGGCACACAGATAAAAATACACACACACACAGATCCAGCAGCAGCCCAGTGAGCAAAGAAAAACTCTTCTCCTACAGTTACCTTCTCAGCCAGTTTCCCTAACCTGTTGGGCTGACGGGACAGGGCAGGACAGATAAATAAAGATATACGTGTATATTTAAATACATTGACTGTCACACAAGCACACATTCACACATAAACAGTCACCAGGGAGGAAGAAATCAAATAAAGAAAGCATAGGGGAATAAAACAGACACACAGAGAAGCAATTCATGGGTGGATTTTTTTCCTCTTGTTTAAGTTATGTTCATGTAAGATAAGGCTTGACCGTTTCCCTCAACCTCAAAATAGTAAAAAATAAATACATTATTTATTTTAATTTTTAAAAATGTAATTGACAAAACCGTAAGAGGAAAAATCACTTTTTTTTATTAGAAACCAAGCTGGGGTCGAGGGGAAAATATTTACATTTCAAATCACTCTATATCATTATCATAATAAAAGTTTCTATTCGAGTTTTTTTTAAAACATTTTACTGTCTTTAGCCGTTTTCACATGTGCACTCCTGAAAATATCGAGATAATTTCAGGAGGACTGCTCCGGATATTCTCCTGACCTGGCTGTTCACATATGCACCTCACAGTGACTTTCAATGTCAAAATAAGCGGAGAACAACATACTGACGAACATACGACGTAATGCAGCCGATTAATTACGTGCACGGAGATCATAGTTGTCACGTGCATACACTCTATGCACCGTGCAGCAGTCACAGGATATAAACGTCACTCCCTCCTCCCATTGGTTCGACGTTAATTCTCCAGAGAATATCCTGCTGTGTTCTCACATCAACCTACTCGGACATGCCGCTTAAAAAACACTAGGAGGCTGGCAGGAGAAACTCCGGGTGCTGTTTGCGTTCACACATACAGCTCCCCCTGGAAATATCAGGAGTTTTTCAGGAGTTTTCTGCAAGTGTGAAAGCCCTAATTGACAGTTTCTTAACTCCAAAATCAGCCAGGCTGCTTGATTTTTTTTTTTCCTTTTAGTACCACACATACATTATGTTGTCTCCAATGTGGCCTTCTTCATTCTTGTGCACTTTTTGTAGACATTGAGCCTCTAAATAAACGATATACCAAATACCAACCTGAAAAAAAGCCACTTGTTTTACATCATCACCCTTTTCAAAGTTTGGTGGGTTTTTTGATTTGTTAGATTGGACTCTGCAATGGACTCTGTCCTCCAACACTCTCCCTTCATCCACCTGCCTACTCGCGGCCCTCCATCAGCAGCTTCTTACCTGCAAACATATTGCCACGTTCACCCTGCAGCCGAAGGTGGTGCTGACGGCGCGTGGTGAAAGCCCCAAGTCCTTGAAGATCTTTGAGAAGGACTGAGTGAGTGCAATGCGGGGCCTCTCCTCTGCTACCACCATGCATGTACGCACGCAAGACAAGTTCACATTTCGTAACTGGAGAGGGGGAAAGGAAGAGGCAAATAAAAACTTCAAAGACATGTAAGTTCAAATTGTGTGAAACACGCTATAGTTATTGTAAAACAAAACTAAGGTTCAATTTGATGAGTGAACCTTAGACCACCCAAAGACACAAACTGACCCGCAGTGCTTCGGTCTGTGAGCCCAGGCCCTTGGTGCACATCTCCATGACCGAATATGAGCAGAAGGTAACTCGCACTTTGTACTGGCTGACTGCCGCGAGCCACAGGGATGCATTGCTCTCCAGCTCCAGAGGGGGGACCAGGATCGACTGGTGGCCCGAGTACACACTGAAACCAGAAACATACATGCAAACAGAGAAGCTGAGACTGAAGACAGCGAAAAGCAATGCATTTTATCAACGTTCCAGCCCAGGCTCTGCAACACTGATGCTGTTATCAAAGATTTGACTTTCATTACCTGCACAGGCACCAGAGAGCGAAGCCCAGGCCGCAGTAAGGGTCCAGACAGATTGCGATCTGCCTGGATGGGTACAGCTCACACTGCAGTTTGATGGAGCGACACAAGGCACTGGTGGCAGCGTGAGACATCTAGAGGCGATAATATGACACACAGAGGCTTGAATGATAAAACATTTCATTTACCAGATTATGTTTTATATTTTGTTAAACTGAAGTTACAGAAAATATTTTGTTGAAAATATGACGGTTTGGAACATCCAACATACTTTGACCCCTGCTAAGATTCCTGTTGTGGACACACTGAAGTCCAGGTAAGCTAACATCTCTGGGGTCGGGGGCTTGTACATCTGGGGGCTTTTCTTCCTAGGGAGATCATCTGGAAGATGAACAGAGGGAGAGGAGGAGAGCATCTTAAAAAAATCTGCTCTTTGGTGACAACACATGTTGACTTTGTGTATAAAACTGACCTGTGTCCAGCACCATGGGCCAGCTCTTGATATCCACAGCAGCAGCTGCCTCTTTAGATTTAAGCAGCTTCATTATTGCTTGAGTGGTCAGGATACACACCGACTTACTGACCTGTAACACACCCAAATCACAGTATTACTACATTTATGTTACTTTTAATTCTTTACCTTATCTGATGTTAGCAAGAAAGACACATTCACTAGATTTAATAAGTGTGATAACAGGGATAAGAGAGCGCTAAAGCTAGTACTTTGATGCTGGTCAGCAGACTCTGTTACCTCTACGATCATCTTGACAGTGGGCAGGGTGGTTGCCAGGTTCTGGGGGTGTGGAGGTCTTACAGTGACAGGCACACATCCAGCATACAGGCAGCCGTAGAAGGTTGCAATCAGGTCAATTCCTGCACATAAAAGACAAGTAAAACTTCAAATCTGAGGACAGGGGAAGTCACAATAAAGCACTGATACTAATGAACAAGACTGAAAAAAACAAGTAGTACAGTGGCGGTATCATCTCTTACCTGGCGGGTAGACAAGTGCTACATGGTCTCCAGTGTTGAGGCGTCCCATCAGTGCTGCAGCTACTCGCTCCGCACGCTTGTGCAGCTGCAGGCAGGAAGCTGTGCTTGCCACCGTGCCCTGAGGAGCAAAGGGTATGTATACAACTTACATTCCACTAGATGGCTATTTCTTGGAAGATCAAGACAATAGCAAGACTTAAAATTCCTTAATATTATTCTACATGCAGAGATCTCTATAGAGACAGCTATCTCCTGCTGTATTAGCACTTTGTAGGTAATGTTGCAAACAAAGAATTTCTAGGTATTCACTCATTCATATTATTCATTGCCATAGTAAAAATTTAGTATATACCTTAGCATTGAGAACAAGGAACAAAGGATGATCTGGAGTGGCCTGAGCTCTCCATTGCAGCACCTCTTGTATATACAGGAACTAAAGCAGAGTGAGAAACACAAGTTTCACTACAGAGAAATGAGAGAAACACAGCAAACAAAAACCGAGACAATGATGAATCCATACACAAACAAGGAGGAACATGGTGGCACAAGGTGGGTGTTAGAAATGCCGGAATGATGGATGCGATTGGATTCAGATTATGCATGACTGAAAAGAATAATGGGTGTAAAACAAGTACAATCAAAATAACACAACATGTAACTCTAATTTGCCACAGAGGGGAGTCGGAACATTGATTTTTCCACAAGGTGTAGTTCCAGTTCCACCGCCTCATGTACGGATCCTTTCATGTGTCTGTTGATATGTGGAGGTGATAAGTGAGTAAAATGAGGATGCTTTTCTACTAAACATACCTGTTCATTGTCCTCCAGCTGTGCCACATCTCTCCCACAGGCCTGTGCTATCCTCTTCCCTGCCACCAGGTTTCCCACTATCATAGAAGCAGGACTGACCTCTGTCCCGCAAAATAACAGTGAAGTTAACATTCAAATCAACAGAAATATAAACAGAAATTGTAATAATAAATGATATACTTAAGTTTGTATTTATGCTCTAACTGTCCGATCCCTGCAGGGGATATTTGCATGTGTACCTGGCTGTTTCTGTCTTGGCTTGGGCAAGTTGGTGACACAGGTGTGAGGGCACATGAGGACGTTGCATGGGTGTAAGGCTCCCTCCAAGAAGCGCTGTTTGGTCTCAGATATATGGATGCCACCCAGGGGAGCCTTTGGAAGCGTGTTGGCAGGCACCAGAGCCAGGCAGTACACTCCCACCTGGTGGATGCTGTCTATAGCCTGCAAACAGACAGGAAAGAAAACATTTAAAGAGAACTGTTACAATTGAAAACATCAAAACAACCCTGACCTTTGTGTTATGTGTGAGAATTAGTAAGTAACCAATTAGATGCCATTTTAACAAAGTGGTAAGATGTGAAAAAGACAGAGCACAGTGAGCACCTGAAGGACGCGGCTCATCCACTGGAAGCTGTCCTCCTCTGAGGCGTCTGGTCTCTGCTCGGCCACGACAACGATCCTCTCATCATGCAGCACAGACACAGAAAACACTGCTATCCTGGAACAAAAACAAGATTGAAAAAAGTATTGTTAAAGCTGAACTAAACTTAACGTATCAAACTCTTAAGTTGCTTCTGTCCTAATTCAGAAGAGTTAGAAAACAGTGCATAAGTAAAGGATTATAGAATAAATAAGAAATTAAATTTTACCTCCCCCTGTACACAAACTTCATTGGCTCCACTGCCAGTGCTGTGGCAACCACGTCATCAGCATTGTGCCTCCGCCCACTGACCACCATCAGCCCGTCCATTTTCCCCACAACAAACACAAGGCTGTCCTGTTGGAAAACACAATACACAAACTGTTCAGTGGGTAGACCTTTGCATTCACTTGATCTAAAAGTTTAGTGTGCATTAATACAGCTGAGACATGAAGTCAGAGAGTTTTAAAATTCAAGACCTCATAGGGTGTAACTGTTGGCTTTGTCGTTCTTATATCCTTGAGCTTTAAGATCCTCAGAGAAAATCTGCTTTCAGCTCAGGAAGAAAAACCTTCACTAGTTGTCGACTAATGATGAGTCTGGCCCAATATTTTTGCATCGTCTGTCCCTGGATTCATTAGCTTGTGACACTTTTCTGGCTAGCTGTATACATATAATTCTGTCCTTTACAGATTAAATGTGTCAGTGACAGTTGTTTGTCTAAAATATAAGGTTGATTTGAAATTAACAAACCTCCCTGTGAACCCTTTTTATCCAACTACAGAAAAGCACAGGAGAAATAATCTCTGAGTGTTAGCTCGCTGCTTCAATGAAATTCCATTTCTTGTTTTATTAAAAAGATCCTGCTTATCTTGATACAAGCCAAATGCTATTTTTTGTGATTTGAGTGAACTAACCCTTTACATGGGAGAGGGGCAGGTTGAAAATACAAACAACTAACACGAATTGATGTTTTATGACAAATAAAGGCCATTTCAGTCGCATGTGCTGCAAAAACTACAACATATGACAACTAGAAAGGTCTATGAGAATTCATATATCTAAAACTATCTTAATAATGTCAGACAGATTTCAAAGTAAAGGAAGGTTAGAAAACATCACTTTAAAAGGTTGGAACTTACCGGACCCACAAAGCCCAGCAGTGAAGTCCTCGTAAACGGTCTGTCACTGATAGGAAGTCCAGAGGATAATACTGGGATTGTCTGCAACAAGACACACACACTTAAAAAAACACATTAATAGATAAAGTTGAAAAAAAAAATCCTTTTGTAAATGAGACCCTCACCTCAAAGACATTCTTGGTCATACCCGGGAGGCCATAGTAAGCGACGCCTGTGCTACCTGAGCTCACACAGATCTCTCCAACCTCGTCTGTCTGACAGATATAAGGAGTCCCCTCCACCCGCACCACACAAACCAAAGCTAGAGACACACAGTGAACATGGAAAGAAGGACTTTTACTATATTATTAGAGTAGATGTCTAAATTAATTTACAGGTTTCTGTTGGGATGACCAATTCATTTTACTCCCAATGAGTAAGTGAAAACATTTTTTGTTCTTCTCAGCAATATCCCTCAAAATTTTATATGAGCAAATCAATTCTCTGGAGACCCACAGCAGTTTGAAGTAAAAACTAAAAACAGGAAAACGTTAAAAAAGTGAAGTGTACTATACCTCCAGGCATGACCTGTCCCACATCCTGCACTGTCAGGACAGAGAGTTTCTCCTCCGTGTCCACACGTATCACACTGTGGCTCAGCCCTCCCATAGAGAGCACCGCCTTCCCAGGAGGAGGGACTCCCATTTCTGGAGGCCTGGAGACATTTTACGGTTACACTTATTATCACTGAACACCATAACTCAATAAAACACAAAATGTAAAACACTCAGTTTGTACAGCAGACCTATACATCCTCATGTGAAGTTCATGTGAATCTGTGAGAATCCAGACTTTAAAACAATGATGTCCCTAAATGCTCAAATATTTGACAAAAAGGCATATCTCCTTTTTAAAAACAGAACCAGTTTGCTTTTTGAAACAGTGTTTGTGTCACTCGGTTTTCTCATCTTTTTTTCAGGACCAAGATTTGTGATAAGCATAAAGCTCTACATCATCTCTGAGTTATTTAATCACAAATGTAACTCCTCCACCTGCAGGATCCAGCTCATGTTGCAAACTGTGTGTTTTGATCTAATAAAGGCGCAGTTACATCTGCTCACCTGCGGATGGCGACAGTCATGGCTTCTGAGGAGCTGGCACATGGGCAGATCACCTCAGGTCGCAGCCCACGTGCCTGAAACACGTTGAGGAAGGCGTCGCAGGAGGATATCGACCCTGTGTTAATACACAAACACACAGAGTCTCATATTAGGGACAAACAAAGCCAGCCAAACAGATATACAAGCAAGCACAAACAAAACAAATCAATGGGTATCCCTACGGGCCTCAGGTTGTTTGTTAAAGTATTTTATTATAAGGGAATCTGCTGGTGGACTCACATGGGTTTGCTCCGTCGGCTACGATGAGCATGCGCAGGGAGCTCAGGCTGATGTCTCTCTGGTCTCTCTGGGCCAGCAGGGACCAATGCATGTCCCTCGACTTCACCACAGCAACCCGCGCTGTGTGGGGGACACAAAGACAAAGACACATGCTCACAATAGATTCATTCAATCAACACCTGTCATCTATCCTGACAGTCAATCACAGAACACCAAATCTGACAGCAAAGAGCAGCATGGTTTGACTCAGCCGCCAACAGGTGACTCAGAACATCTCAGATCTGAGACGGAGGACATGAGTTTGATTCAATGCAGCAAGCCAGCTGTCCTCGACCTGCTCAGGGCTAATACAGAGGAACTAGAAATCAATGAGTCAAACAAACGATTGCTTTAATCCATCAAGCCCTGTCAAATCTGCAGCAAAAATCAAAGCTGTTAAAAGAAGCAGAGTCTCTCCAGGGTTCTGGCATAGTTACTGACAATAAAAAATAATGACACAATGTTGGGTTATTTATCATTCCACCATCAAGCAAACTGTTCTGTATGTGTGCTACTTTGTGAGTTACATAGTTATCGATATAAATTGCAACAAAAACTGGTTCAGCACAAAATGTAGATAACATCACGTTGCATGATCCTTCTCTCAATGTCTCTTAACAAGGATGAGATGAAGCAAGCAGATTAATGATAGAAAAAATGTCAAGGACGACCAACCTTTGTATGTGTGAACCTTCTGTATCCAAGACAGGGGGTTGACTTTCATCAGGGAGTAAGGAATGCTGATCACGTGCATCCGATTCATAACGCTCTGCCATGAGCGGAGACAAGCATCAGAGAAACACCAAAAAGTCATGTCATTGAGTGTTAAAGCTACATGATGTCACTGCGAACACGCAGCGCGGCATGACAAGATTCAATCACCCGTAGCTAAGAGTTTGTTTAAAGCACGTTTGCTCTACTGCTGTGTCATTTAAGGAATTTAATACATGCAACAGCAAGTCATATATGTGCAGTGAGTAAACTCTGTGACACGTTTAAAACCAGCTGAGTTTGAATAAGTAGGGGGAAACTGGATATTTTTACAGGTTTCAAACTCTTGAGTTATGAATAGATGTTTCTGCCCACAAGGACTTCATTAGTTTGAATGTTTAAATACAGATAGGGTCCTCAGAGGAAACACGCCTGCCAGAAAAATCGGACATTTCATCCGCAAACTGAGCATAGAACTCTTCAATATGTGATGATATAATGTGTTTTAGCTTTAAAAATGTTTCAAGTCCACTCACAGTAAGAACACCATGCCATAATCCTGCTTCTCTCTTGAAGTCCAAGACGTTGGTGATGGTCTCAGCTGCAAATCAAACAAGAGATTATGCAAAAATGAGCGTTTCTGTAAGGGTTTGAGCCATTAATTCTGACCTTCTTCACAGAGTAACCACACATCATCCCATTATTTCCAACAAGTCTTGTAATGTGCTAATCCTGATTTTATTCAGAATCAGACTGGTTGAAACTCAGTTTTGAGACAGACCTGGAGAGTCTGGTGGGGCTCCCTGTAAGGATTTATTTAGAGTACAAAAAACTGGGACAGTGGAGTAGAGGAGGAGCCTTATTTTTTCTTTTAAGTAGATCTGACCCAGGTCTGATGCAGAGAAACACAACCAGCTGAGCAGCTGCATTTATCATTCCTGACTGTAATTACACTCTGGGAATGAGAGCAACGGTATGGGGAAGTTCTGTCTCGTACTTTATTACAAAAAATAATGAATCTGTTCTGCAGAATCTAACCTGCAGAATCAATAAGAAAAAATATCCATTACAAACATTTTTGATTTTATTAAAGCTGGTTTTAGTGCTCCTCCTGCCTCCATTTCTTCTTTCTCTCTTTAGCAGAAATCTTTGCTTCTCTTATGTTGGAAAATAATAAAATGATGGAGACAACACAAAGCTGAATAAAGTACGAGTAAACAGCAGAGCGTCCTCCTCACCTTCAGTGTAGCCGCAGGCCTGTGTGAGAGCGTGACAGTGATCCAGCATGGCTGAATGAGACACTGTGATCCCCATGGTGCTTCCTTCCTTGCTGGTTTTATACTGCATGTAAAAACAGAGAGAAACATTTTGAACAATTACACTCCAAAGTAATAACATACAGATATTACGAAAAAGAGAGTAAGAATTGGTAATGAAAATGTGATAAACCTATCTTTTTGTTTTGGTAACATCAAAGAGTTTACACTCACCTCTATGTAGGCTATGTCATTACTGGCTTCCCGTATTGGAGGATACCAGTCTTTTGGAGGCTTCACGACATGTTTTCCATCTGTCACAAACCACAGCAACCTTGGCCAGCCTGCAGAGAGGAGACACGAAGTTGGTTCAGTCGTAATCAAATTATTCACAAAGACAGTCAAAATCAAAATACCAAACAGGCTGTACCTTTGAAAGTTGCTACCTCCCCTGTTTGTGCTTTGGGCAAGCCTTTCTGACAAGCGTCCGTGGTCAGCGCCAACGTGACACCACAGCTGCCCAACAGAAAGCCAATCTGTTGACTTCCTGCATCCTGAGAGACAAAAGAGGATGAAAAATGTGTAGACTTTGGCAAACTGTATCTGCAAAACAACCAACCAAAAAAAAAAAGAAAGTACAGAAGATAAAAGGGAAGGTAGGAATTGTAGTGGGGAGAGAAAGAAGGGTGATGACAGAAGAAGAAGGAGAATCCTCAGAGCATCAGACATTAAAAATCAGCAGCAGGTGCGAAAGCAGAGTGAGGGCCAATCATTATTAAAAACCCCACTGCTGAAGAGAAGAGAAATATTTAGAAAGAAAGAAAGACAAAGAAAGGGGGGTGGGGGGGGAGTTGGAGGGAAAAAAGAGTGTTGGCAGAATGACAACAGCTGGCCTGGGATCTAATATTTTGACTGAAGTTACAGATCATTTCACCTCGCTCAAATCTCGACTCAAATCTCATTTGTTACAGCAAAGCATCGGCACACAGCGTGCTCATGAGAGACAATCAAGAACAGGCATTAATACTCTGCCTGTGTAACTAATGTGGATGAACTTGATTCAGTTTGAGCCAATGAATGTGTTAGAAACCAAAATGCCTTATAACACACTGTGATTTATTCTGGGACTGGAATAGATCATAAATAAACCAACATTGAAAAAACTGTGCACATGTTGTCTCTTCTCCAATAATTTAGGCGTACAATATCCAGCAGGGGTCACTATTGGTCCTTAATATCCTAACAAGAGTCAAGACACACAGCACAACACAACACGTGTGTGCATGTGTGTGCGTGTGTGTGTGTGTGTGTTTGTTTGAGGGTTTGTGGGTGTCTCAAGGTACATAGTTATTCATATTGCATAAGATGCAACCTGAAAACTCACGCCTGTGAAGGATATAAACTGATTTTTGCTTAATTTGATGTGTTTCTGCAATGGAAAACTGCATGAAGTTACATGCTCAGTGTTGTATGACGCTTGTTAATTTACATGTGGACTTGTGGAAATATCCCTTTAAATCCTCCCAGTGGAAAATTCACAGGAGATAGTTTTTGCCTTTACCTTTCGTGTCAGTGGCACTTCAATAGGCACAGGTACCAGCTCTGCCAGGAGACAGCCGTAGAACGCCACCATGAACATCACCGGGTCATTGTTGGGGAAAACAAGTGCAACCTGCAGGTGTATCACACAGGATATGTCTTAGTTAATATATATGGTTCTGGGTAATGGCAGAACGGTGTACAGAAAGTATAGAGACAAAGATATGTAAGTAAACATCTCCTTCCAATCACAAGGAAATAGGTGTTTACTGAGTTATGGTGTTTGAGAAAAGTAAGCTTTGTCTACTCTTGCACTAGCTGAATATCCTTTAAGACGTTCCAGCCTGCTGATAATGCATCAAGAAATGTAACATCTGACCACCCATAGTTTCATCTCATGACTTACTCTGTCTCCAGGCATGAGCAAAGGCTCATTCCTGGTGCTCAGCTTGTTCAGAAGAGTGTAGGCCAGTTTCTGACTGCGTGTCCATAGTTTACCTGAGGTGAACATAAGAGTGTCAAATAAAAACCTTTGTCCATTATTTGTCAAAGGAACCCCAAAAAGAAGACAAGAGAAGATAGTGTTTTTAGCTTCCATTGAAAATCTGAGGTAATTTATTGACTTGGTTGAACCATACCGTAGGTGAGTGTGTAGACGGGCTTTCCTGAATTGTCCAGTGCCGTCAGACATGGGCTCTTGGGCTGAGTGGTGCCCCACCGTTGTAAGGCTGCTGGTAAGGAGGGCGGCCACTTGTTTACCCCCCCGAGAGGCTCTCCTTCTAGGGCACTCATTTGCTGGCCTTCTGGCTTCGGCTGGTTGGGATCTGGATGCTGGACTAGATACACGAGCAAGGAAAAGGATATCAGTTTTTATGGTAGTATGTTGAGCAACAAAACAAACTATGCTTTAGGGTTAATGTTTTATTTTCAGTGAATTGCAATTATAGTTTTTAAATCATACAACTTTCTTTAAGTAAGGCAGGGGAATAAAGTGATAAAAACAACAAAGAGATGTGTGTGATGATACAAAAAAAAGGTGTAGGATTAGAGGTGAATTGTGTTTAAGTCCTTATAAGGAGTTACCGGTAAGAAAATAACTCCAGAGAAACTTGGAGATGCAACTGTTAAAAAGGACAAGTTTCTTTCTTCACCCTTGAACTCCACCTTTCCTTCAAGCACCCTACTTTGATTTGACTTTCATCTGTCCGTCACTATTTTCCATTTACACTCTCCTGAACTCTCTGGTTAAGTGGAATTCAGAACTGTTTACCTGAACTAGCAGATGACCCGCCAAATAAAACACCCCATCTCATGACCAGATCCAATCCTGTACAGCCTGCTGTCATTTTCAGCTCTGTGTGCTTTTCAGCTCACACTGAGGCTTGCCATGTCACAGATTATGTGCCAAAATCAGGACGGCTTTACAATTACCTGCTCATGCATAACTATTCCTGCAGCTCGCTCATTTTCACAGTGTTTATTCAGCCTGGCAG
Source organism: Tautogolabrus adspersus (assembly GCA_020745685.1). NCBI lineage: Eukaryota > Metazoa > Chordata > Actinopteri > Labriformes > Labridae > Tautogolabrus > Tautogolabrus adspersus. The sequence goes on along the minus strand of CM036548.1, from coordinate 15,525,909 downwards.
AGCACCACCCAAAACCCACGATGGACTGGTAGGAATGGGGGGAATGGTTACATAGGGCTGGTCCACTGTGTGCGAGTGTCAGAGCGTGTTTCTGTACCCAGTATTTCCCAAACCGCTTCCCTAGCACACCTGGTGGTCTCTGCTCCACCGAGAGACAAAATAACAACCGCTGATCTAAAAGAGTTCCTCCACTGTTTATTTGTCAGGTGTGGCAAGTGTGTGACATTTTTATCTCAGTTGCAACAAGAATATGTAAATAAATCCACAGACGACGGCAAAAAACGATGAAAAAATCTCACAGCGCATGTGGCTGACACACTCAAAAGATTTGATCCTTTACTGCCGGAGTCTCTGATCGGTATGCTGATCATGCCACAGAATGACGGATGCTTTTTTTTCATGATTTATTGATTTAAGAGAGGCACTATCATTCCCTCCAGGATAGCTTACCCCCCAAAAGCTCCTCAAAGTCGTCGACGAAGAATTCTCGCAACGGCGGTCGCTTTGGTCTCTTGAGAGTGTTGAGCAGCTGCTGGATTTTGGAGGAGACGCGACTGTTGACTGGAACACCTACACAATGAGATCGGAGGGGATGAAAAGAAGAAGGCACGGGGAAATAAACATGGCAAGACAAGAATATGGAGAAAAACAGTCATGGCAAAGGGAGAATATGTGAGTTGAAATAGATGTGAAGGCAGAGTTTGGGGTTGGATACAGTAGAGAAAGACAAATGCATACAGTTTGATTTAGAGGTTGATAAAGTAAAAAGAAGGGGATGGATGAGGAGAAGGAGATAAGAAATGAGGAAAGGTCAATGTCTAGCTCTACTGAGACAGAGTACAACCAGCTGACACTCACATCGTAGCAAGACATGAAAACAGTGGACCCCGAGGTCCTCTACAGTCACCCGCAGGTCAAAGGGTTACAGTCTTTCCATCAAGAAACTGTCTTTTGAAAACCACACGGGTGCAATAAACCATAAAATTAGAAACCTTTTAGCCTGCTGCCAGGCAACAAAGATGTCTTCTCTGCATAATGTGGTTCAAGGGATGTCTGAGAAGGTCTCTTCTTCAAATAGGATCTGCAAAATGTACAACTATGGAGTCTAAGATCAACTCTTACCACGCCAAGACAAGTCAAAATATCTGCAAATCATTAATGAGTCTGTAAAATTACCGAACCAAAACATAAAAAGTACTAAAACAAAAGCACAATCTCAGAGACTTGGACCTTTGTAAAGCAGAGAGAACGAGAAAAAGACAGCCAAACAACTGACTAAGTATGGAAGAATGAAATGTCCAGTTAGATTTCAGACATGGGTCCGTGTAAACTATAATCATCACTGGACATTTTTTCCTCCATATGAATTCTGCTTAGTTTGGGAGAGGTGGTCTGCATCAGACATTCCAGACAGCCACAGGAGACGAAGGCCACAGCTGCACGCAGCTTGCCTGATCTATCTTACTATAATAAGCCTGGCTCAGACAGACTCGGCCTCCTCTTGTAGGGACAGATGTACTGGGAGTAGACATGTGGGGGTCAGCGCTGCACCTGATGGGCCAATTAGAAAGCCCCCAGACACACAGGACAACATCTGAGGGCCTTGAACCCAACCCACTGAACGGTTATATCACAGACTGCCTGTGATGACGACTGCATCTTACATTTTTAAGATTTTCTAAATGTATCCATTCACAGCACTGAAATACTGCAGCAAACTTTAATTTCAGGGGAAGGGTGCCTGTGGTCTTAGTAGTAATGTGTGTTATTAAAATATGAATTAACTAACAAACTTACAGTAGACGACATCAAAGTTGGAAGTAAAGAAAAATGCTGCATTGCCTTAATTGACTTTTTTTTCTCTTGAGAATCAAATGAGCAAAACCAACAGTGTGTTGGTTATATATTTTTTTACATTCTGACAAAGTCGACGGCTGTAGGCCTTAAGCTCAAATGTTCCAACAAAAGAAAGCACTAGGAGGACCGTGCATTTTGGATGAACTTTAAAGTTTAACACAATACCCAAGTTTGTCTCATTTGACCCAAAACAGAAGAGTGGCTCATTGTTATGTTCAAAAATAAAAATAAATTGAGGATTTTTTGGGGCTTTTGCCTTTCTTAGATAGGACAGCTTGAGAGGGAAATTGGGGTTGTAGAGTGGGGATATTATGCACCAAACACATCAGAACTGGGAGTCTAAGCAGTGGCCAGTGCCCACTGGTGCATGGGGCATCTGCACATGAGGCACCTGCTCTACCAACTGAGCTGAACAGGCACCCCTTTAATTATTTTACATTGTTGGGTTTCATCTGTAATAAGATTTGCCCACCAAGCACCACAGTATGTGCTTGGTCAAGAAAACAACACATGCAGCATCATTATTGGAGTTATAAACCAAGTTACTGTGTTGCTTGTTTTCTATTCCAAACCACAAGTTTTTTATTAAAATGAATGTTGTCAGTGCTTGACAGCTGAACACACGGTGTGGCTACAGGACACAATCCCAATCTAATTTTATGCATTTGTCTTTCTCTACTGTTTAATGCAAGTTTGCGTCACAGAATATGATGAGACATAAACTGACAAGTCTTAGTGTCTCAGTGTGAGCACAGAAACTAGAGCGTCAACATGCTTACAATTCACAACCCAAAATGAACAGTTACACTTTTCACAGCCAAGAGCTTTTTACACAGTCACTGCTCCACACAACCAAACTGGAGAGAGCATTCACATTAGACTTTGCTTTGAGTTAGTACAGATAGTATAGCCTCAGCAACACACTCTGATATACAAACACAAACACATGAATATAATGACTCAATTCACTGTGGCTTTGCTTCTTTTTTTTTTAGGCGAAGGCAGAAACACACAAACACAAATGTACACGCAACAGAGTGCAGTGCACATATAGCAGACGGGCACAGAGTTAACGAGGAACAGTTATAAATACCATCCATTAAATTGAGGGATCCATCACCTCTCCCCTCACAGCCTAGAGGAGAGACACATGTCAGTGTAAGAGCACTGCTAACTTTGTATGAATGTGTGATATCAGCTAGACATATGAGAGAAAAGACTAAAGAACACACAGACTGCTGTTGTTGTTGTTGTTGTCGTCGTACCATGACAACAATTCAAGGACTTTGTGCTGTTTTTGTCATTTCTTTAATGAGACACATGGTAGAACTTTCATAAGGAGTGTCACCAAGAAAACAACAAAATATCAATATGTACATTTTTTGTTTTTTTCAAAGAAATATCCATAGACATAACACGTCCCTTCTTCTTTGTGTGTCAGCCAGGTGGGCTGGTGTAGTATTGATAAGCAGAAAATGCACACCCTCTTCATGACAAAGGGTGGATGACAGGAGGGGGGAAAAGCTGTGCTGAAGCTGTGTTCTAGTTTCACGCTGCTAGCTTATTAACGTATTGGACGCTAATTCAAAGCAGCATATCGGCTCTGATGTTAAATGAATGAAGATGGACCGGTGACAGGAACACACTGGCGCTGCTTCACAGACTGGTTGACCCAATTGTCATCTATAGCAACTCTGAAGAAAACCATGGTGTTGTATATACACTGTATCACCAACTTTTGTAACCCATTTGAGTATTTCATCTGTAATGATGACTCATGATATTTAGGAAAAGAAGCAGCTGAATTGAGAAGATATACACTGCAATGAGTCCTTACTTTACATCTGGTCTCACAGGTCATCCATTGCTACACTGCATGACATTTAATTCCCAATACTGGCTGCAAAATAGACAGTGCCATTTGAATGATGAATGATGTTTGGGGGCTGTTCACTTTATGCACTGATTCACAAACAACATGAAAAGAAATGAGCACAAGAATCACCTGTAAAAAAGTGGTTTACAGCGCTGCCTTAATGACTTCCTGTTTTTTGAGCTCAAAAAGAAGCAAAATTCCTTTTTCATCATTATTGGTAATGTGTTTTCATTAGTGTCAATGACATTTTAAGCATTAAGGTAGACACATCTTATCATGGGGGTGGTTTGGAGAGGTGCAGTTTTGTTACCATGGCAACACAGTTGGGTCAGTCAGCAGCTTTATGCCAGTATGAGGCAGACTAACTAAGAAGAAGACAGAGGGACGGACAGCAGGGGAGGAAGGGAAAGGGAGGTGACTGAGTTGATGTGTGTTCGTGTGTGTTCTTTGTGTGTGTGTGTGTGTGTGTGTGTTCTTTGTGCGTGTGAGAGATTGAGCAGGAAACTCACCATCTGCAGTCTCCATGACGCTGGTGTGGTTGTTGTGGCCGCGGGAAACGCCTCGCACTGAGGCTACCTGGGGCCGCTCCGCATGAAGTGAGGAGCGCTCCGACAGCCCCGTCACATCAGGGGGCGCTGAGTGGTTATCTGTGATGAGTGGGGTGTCGGGGTGGGGGTGGGGGGGGTTACAAGGTCAAATGACAGGCCTTTTTTTGTGTGCGCCATTTTTAATAAATGAAAATCTTGAAAAACAACTGATCTGACAGTTTTTTTTTGACACCTGCGAGCAGAGTCTTTACCTGGAGAAGAGTATATTTGAACAAGAATTTCACCTTTTACCTAATTTTCCACTACCTGTCAGGATAATGATTTAATGTCTCCTTAGATACAGAATAATTTTATGGAGTAACACATAGAACACAATGCCTTTATAATGTGAATAACAGGCCAGTGTAAGAACGTTGTAACAGCCTTTTTGTTGCTGAACTCTAAAAAGGATGCCTTGTGATCAAGTCTCACAGATCTTTGAACCAAAGCAGCAAGCCGAAACAGCAGGATATATCTAAAGGGTAGATACAGTTATGACAATGATTTAGGTTGTGCTGTAAATGTTTTTATAGAAAGCAACATAAAAGTGTTTGTGCTCCACACCCACTGGCCACCTGATTAAGAAGACCGATCTTTATGTACAGTCAAAGAATGGGAGTCTACATGTATGTCATGTTATGTCTTTGTTCCCTGTTCTGTTTGTCTTTTTTTTCCCAGAGTGCCAAGGTTCCCCTCCCAAACCATTGTTAACTTAAACATATTAGGTCAACAGCAAAAACTGTGATTCTTCTGATGTTTGTTATTACTGACTATATAAGCATAAAATGTTGCTCAAGTGTAATTGCCTTCCAGTCCTTGTCTAGTGCTAAAGTGAATGACAGGCGGAATCAAAGATTGAGAGGCCAAGCCACAGGATAATATGGGAGATGTATTAACAGCTCCATTCAGAGCCAGTAACTGTCGCTACTTTATGACAGCAACCTTGAGGGGAGACAAGCCGGTCAGAAATCAGACAGCTCCATCCTAATAGGATATCGTTCTGCCAGCAACACATACAGACACACATTATGACACACAGATATACGAGCAAGACAGCGTCTCACTTTGCTGCTGTGGAGGGATGGATGGAGATAAATCCGCTGAATCTCATTAACTAGCTTTTGACACTCGGCGGCAACATGGAACAGGGAGTTTTGACGTGGAAGTGGCTGTGAACCCTTTCACATGACTGAATGACTTCAAGATGACAGACTGAGACAGCTAGTTAAAGAGATGTTTATTAAAACTCTGTCGCTTGTTCCCTTTGTCTTATTTCATCAAGAGCCTTTTGTGTTGTTGAGGGAGATAAGGCCTCGGCAGTAGCAGATGTGCGAGACATGCTGACTGTCTGCGATCGATGTGACAGTCGTAGAAATCAGTCTGAGCAACATAACACGGATTAAAATGTCACCCTTCGACATGATTGGCTGACAGCAGAATACACAAAGCTTCTGCTGATGTCTGCACATTTAAAACGGTGCAAGGCTATGAGTCAATTATATAGATAGATCAAGCAATTCAAAAGCACACAGGACAGTCCTGCAGGCCTGTCAAATATACTGTCTGTGAATCATTTTTCCATCAGGGTTACCCCAATGTAACTCATCAGATTTTTTGCCCCAGCGCACCAGAATACAGGGAATATTATATGCAGGGAATCATTTGAAGCATCCAACTGTTTCCGTGCTTTGCATCTAGTTCAACATGTCCAACTTTAGCTGAAAACCAACCTACATACATTTCACACTTCCCAGATTAGCTTTGGGGCGCAAATCAGTTTAATAAGCATTGAGCAAAACATAGTCCCTTCTAAACTAACTGGATGAGAGTGCCGAGACTATGAAAAAGGGATATGATCATACAGATTTGCTTACTGAGATGTGATTAAGATGAGAGACTGCATGTGTGTCACTGACCTAGCTGGGTGTGTGCCATAAGGTCCGCCAATGCGGTAGCTGCGGCGTTGGCGTTGAGGGCTGCGTGGGCAGTGGTGTTGGTGGTGGTGGTGACAGATCTCCCTCCCGGGTGGGATGAGGTGGATGACGCGGAGGATGAGGTGGACGAACCCTGGATGACACGGTTAAACCAGTGCTCAACGGCCGGGTGGCCATGGCCCTGGTAGGGCGTGGAGGTGGCCAGACGTCCCTGCCGGCGCAGCGAGCCCTCGTCTTCTGACGCTGAGGAGGTGTCTGTGTTTGACAGGTCAAGAAGGGGCAGCGTCACAATCTCGGACAAAGACATGGGGAGGACTATAAAGTCATCAGGAAATGACCGGGATTTAGTGTATATGCAGATGATGCATTATTCTATTTATACATACTGTTTAGAGTACATATAAGATAGAGGGATGACTAGATGATTTCAATGGAGATGGAAAGGTCTTGTGACTTTGCTGGTTGTGTATATATATTTTATATTGATTGCCTATAAAAGAAGCCACATATCACACAGGCATGAAAAAATCCCACGTACAACTGAAGTGAACTGTATGTGAATGATTAAGTGTGACATCCTTGGACAGCAGACAACAGAGTGTCTCTATTTGTAGAGGACATATTACAGGCTGTGAGCTTCATCAAAAGACTAAAACAAGAGAGACCACTTTAAAGAGAAATGACTATGGTATAAACTATAAAGTCTTTTAATAGAATGGGTTCTGTTAGAAAGTTAGGCAGCTTTGAGAAACAGTGCTATGAGGTGGGTTGATTTCAGTTTCTTCTTAGCGTTTCAGAACATTTCCATATTATCTAATAACATCTATTTATCTTGAAGGTGCTGCATCAGGAAATAAAATACAAACATATACATCATACTTGAAGAAAAGAAACTCACAAAAGGCATGACTTCTTAATAGTGCTCTAAAAATAAGACATTGGTAAGTGTAGTGTATGCTTATATTATTTTGGCGTGGACTCAAATCCAGTCACTAATGATACCGTCTCTCCCTTGAGGTATCTGTGAGCAGTTGGTCTGAGCAAAAAATAGACCAAAAGGGAACAACTTCAAAGGAAGGATCGCTCGAAATGAACACATTCCACTTCATCCACCACGCTCCCAGGAATATCTGGGTTTTGGATTGAATCGCTGAAATAACACACCAGCTGAGATCGGTTGTCTGCAGAGAAATGAGCGCAATAAAAGGGCTAAGCGAAGCAGGCGTAAGCGTCATCCACTTCCAGAAAATGACAAACTAAAGTTACAAACAACAAAAGCTTTCAAAATGAACAACAAAGGTCACACTTGACCCAATTATTCACCATTGATAAAGCAAACAGCAGCACATATTCTGCAGCACTCAACCATGAAATCACAAAACATGTTGCCCTGTCAAAAGTTATTGAAATAAAATCCAGTTCACTTACAAAACACACCAAAAAAACAAAAAAAAACAAAGGCCACATTAGATTGGAAAATCTATTCTCAGTGTCAGAGACATTTAGAAAACAAATGAATCCTGTCTGTGTGTGTGATCAGCTTGATATTCTCTAAACCAAAAGGCCTTCATGTGATGAATAGAGGTCCTAATCACATGTAGCTACAAGTTAAGTCCACCAGTTAACAGGCTATCAAAATCAGCATTACTTTCCTCAAGCTTTTCTCGTTGCCTTGCAGAGGCTGTCAGAGGAAGGCTGGAGGAGGTCTGATTATAAGAACCTCAGATTTAATGTCTCTACAAGCAGCAGACTCATGGGGGCCGTCTCGCATTTATGATTCTGTTTGTTATTCCTCTCTCTTTACAATCTCTCTCCCTATCTCAGTAACCTTGACACAGATACACAGAGTGAGGAGGAAGAAGGGGGGCAGAGGAAATGTAAAATAGAAATAGAGAGGTGGAAAGAATGAAAAGAAACTAAAATAGAGAAAAGTATTAGTCATGGATAAACAGAGAAAACAGGAATACAAGGTGAGTCAGAGAAAGTTATGGAGGATATTACAAGTAGAGAGGGACATAAAAAAAAGAGGAAACCTAAGCATAGACCGTATCAGATGCAGAGTTCTCAGCTCTTCTGATGCAGCAATTACATACGAGGCTCAAGCAAACACAGATTGGTAAATTAGTAAAGCTTTAGATGAACAGCAACCTTGGTTGGTTTTCAATAACTTGCTCATAGAAATTACATTTCTCCGCTTATCTATCCTATATCTCTGTTCTAAACATGGTAAATCTGTTTTATCGATTACTTTTCAGAACTCTGCTAGTACTGAAAAAAATGAGTAAGATGCCAAATGCTAATGTCAGCATGCTAACACTTTCACAATGACAATATTAGCATGCTATATTTGCTAGTTATATTTTTCCCTATTTCTATTTTACATTTTCTACCTAGCACTGGATAGAAAGTATAACTGATGGGAGAGTCAATAGTTTTTCAAGTATTCTGAACGTCTGTATGTCTTTACCAAATGTATTTTGCCTGCCTTTTATGGATTTAACATGTAGATGTTGCATTGTTTTGCGCACCCTGTTTTTATCATTTTGCCTGTGCATTGGCTATACTGTTGGGCCACATTTAAGGGCTGCATCCCTCAAGGTGCATATTTTAAGGATGATTGAGTAACAGTGGTGCGTCCAAGGCTGTCCAATTTCAAAGGCTCCTTGAAATGCATCAGTATGCAATAGTCGATTATGTTCTGTCATTGCGTCGATGCAGAATCGTCCGCAACCGCATCGCAATGTATCGTAGAAACAATTCATTTCAACACCGCTAAAGAACAGCGGTCTGGTCTTCTTAAATCTAGATTTGTGGATGAATTGTTTGGCCATAATAATTAGGGCATTTTACAGCAGCTAGTTCCCGTGCAGCTGTTGAGGTTGCTAGGCGACAAGGGCTAGCAAGGGCTATTGAATGGTAGACTTAAAAAGACTTTGCTCACATTACTACATTTTCTTCACAATCAGACATGGAGTGGTCAGACACAAAGCGTGACCAGATGTGAACAAGCCACTCGTACTAAGCAAGTTAACAGATTGAAAAGGAAAATGTTTTTTTTTGTAAATGCGTGTTTTTTTTATTCAACTAAACTAGAGCTCAATTCAGGGCTGAAAACTCACTAATTCACTAAGCATTTTAGTGGCCTTTAATTTAAATGGTAGATATCTTAGTTCACGTGTATTGAAGGTTTTTTAAACTGACGTTACTTTTTTAAATAAAATGTCTCCTTCAGCTTTCATTGGCCTGACATTTGTAGCAGAGCCTCAGATAACTCAGTTAATAATATATTCTATGTGGTGATTTTGTGAGTTTTGTCAGCCATGCTCATGGGTTTTTTTCACAGTAGATTACAGTAGATCCATCAGAGTGACTGAAAAGAACCGTGACCATGACCCCTCCTTTTTCCAGTTCAAACTCCAGTGTCTGAGCTCTTAATCCGGTTACTTGGTCCACCGCTGTGTCCTCTCTCTTTACTCAGAGCATGAGGCTCTGAGGCCCCCCACCAATTAACTTTTAGACACCAAAAAAGCCCCTGCAGTATTTGAGAGCCTAGTAAGATTTCTGTGATCAAATCCCACACAGATATCTCACAGAATGATTGAAAGATACTGATCTCAAAGACATTTTTGGCAAAATAACAACAAAATATATTTCTGGTCACTTTTCTCTCAAACAAAACGAAGCTGCAGAATTCAGACACATTACAAATATTTACATGAAGTGGCCCACACAATACAAAGTTACAAAAGCAAGTTAAAGGTCAACATTTAACACTGTTAAAAATCTGATTATGCTTCCATTATGCAACTCATGTGGGAGGGTCTGCCTGGGAGCACATCGCTGAGAAAAGACTTCTTTATAGTGAAAAGAATGGTCGCATTCATCAAACTTCGTATTTCTTTCCAGTGGCAACAGCATCACCTTCAATCACTGCACACAACAGAGTGTCTCAACCTACACTCTGATGCTCATGGGAACACATGTAAACAAGCAAGTGTGAGCAGAAACCCAGGCTCTGGGTACGAAGGACAAACTCTGCCCTTGGTGAGCAGTGGGGTTAATGGGAGCAGAGGTCTCACCTGGCGGGGTGCATGCCTCAACAGAAGACTGAACTAACACAGATCGTCTCTTGGAGGGCATTGGCATCTTCCTCTCTTTGTACTTTGCCAGAGCTGCTTGGACGGCTTCTGTGTGCAAATCTAAGAGAAACAAATCAACACAATTAATCTACATCATAAAAGACGACCAGCAGATATTTAAAACTCTCAGGCAGCACGGATGCATTATTACCAGATCTGAAGCGTTCATCCCGGGTGTTGGCGGCCCGAGACTTGTTGTGTTTGGAACCTGTGGGAACCGCTTGTGAGGAGGACTGAATCCTGTTGTCAATTTGCAGAGAAGGATCTACACCTGGAGAGAGATAAGACCAAAACAGGGAAAGAACAGTATGAAGCAGGTCCATGTATTCAACAGAACGGGCAGAGAAACGCTCCATGTCTGACTTTTTGCCAGATCAAGTATCTACTGGTAATCCCTCTTTAGGCTGCTTTCGTTTCATACTGTAGCTTAGAGCTGAGAAAGTATTCACTTTAATTAATCCAGCCTCTCTCACAGCTTTCAAGATGCCTCCCAGCTTTCCAAGGAAAGCAAATGCAAATTACACAGTCATAACAGAGAGGAGGTTATTAAGCACCGTGAATGTCAAAAAGACAACATCATCTGACTAGAGCGCACTAAAATGATCAAACACTCACACCCTCCTCAAGCTCTCTGTGCTCAATGTGACGAAGGCTGTGATTCATCCTTTACTTCATGCAATTCTCATTCTACCATCATTAAGTAACTTATGGTGGGAATAAGAGGTGAAAACCCAAGACTACCGCCTGAAGGAAGGTCATGAATTGAGCTCTAGAAGAAGCCCTCCACCACTGGCTTCACTTCATCTCCCCATGGTCTCACACTTCTGTAATTGAAGTTTGGAGGAAGGATTCATCTACAGGAGAATTATGATGAGCTTTCACAAGTTTTAATGAATTAGTATCATTAAATAATACATGACATGAAGACACTTACTCATGAAATGTATAACAGGCTCAGTTTGACACAACAGTATTATATGGGGAACACAGAGAACTATGTTAATGTAAGTAAATCATTGTCTCGATTTCTATTTATTTCAATGACACCTGCTTACTGGATGCTAATGCTACAATACGCAAATATATTCATTCCTACAAGATCTCAAAGCAAACCTCACAAATGAATTGAAATTCACAACCACACCAGTGGCAACACTACCAAGAAGTGAATCTCAATTCTCTGTGGGCGGAGCAAAAACTTTACCCATGCTGCACTATCCAAGTTCCCCACTACCCAATTTGACATTGTTTTTCTGTTGTTAGATGCCAACCACTTTGGGAGGCTTGCAATATATAATCAGTGGTTATAAAGATGAGTGATATCCTAACAAAGTCAAACTTTGGTCTGACAGTAAATATTGCACCACATTCAATATGGGGGAATAAGAGTCGACAAAATGTTTAGGGAGTCAGAGCTGCTATACTTGGCTGGAAATTGTAATATTTGGCAAATATATAGCTGAATGAGTGTCATAATATGAACAGAGTTATCGCAACTTGATTAAGAAGTGAATTTTAGGTGAAAACAGATGACATCCTTTGCAGAGATCTAATGTGACAGAAACTATCATTATTGAGCATTAACAGAAGTTTGAATCCACAAGTGGGTAGCAAAGTTTAAAGTGTAGCTAAGTAGCATCTATGACCAGACTGTAGGCAGCTTTGAGGTTGCTGTGATGCTGCAACTTTTGCTGTCCGCTGACCAACTGAATAACACAGAGCGGCTGCCTTTTTCAAGCATATCCATTTGAGAAAAAAGCCTTTCCAGGACAGACTTGTACCATGCCACATTCAACCAGCTAGATCCAGCAGCTAGCTGGCTGGCCAGTCAGTCAGACACCGGGGCCAGCAAGCCAGCCATCAGCTTTTCAGCGGCAGCTTAGCGGGGATCAGTGAGCTCCACACAGTCAGCAACTCTAAGACAGCAGCAACACACACATCGAAATGTTGTGCAACATTCTCACAGGCTTCAACTAAATCTATTCAAAACAAGAATTTCAAAACAAGATTTAATAAGGCCTGAGGACATTTAAGGACACAAAATGAATGGAGCGACTCACACACTCACACACACACATACACACACACACATCCCTTGAGCCTGCATAAACACATCAATATATGCAGGTTCCTTATATCGTTTTGACATCCCAAGCACACTACAGCCTTTCCCCAGCTCCCAGAAGAGACAGGTCTATAAAACAAGTCAGGACACCAGGTTGCTGGGCAGAACGCATTACAGAGACAAGCCATACCGAACCAATCAGGGGCGTGCTCTGTCACAGCAGATGTTGTTATTGGTTCATAGTGAGCCCTGATGAATTTTTAGCACCTGTCTGATGCAGACACTTATCCCGTGTGGTGACTGATGGCACGTGTGCGATGTCTCACTTCCTGATGAAAAAATATGCTCGGTAAACGAATTACACATAGCTCACGATTGTGTATTTGATGATGCCTGATGAAAATGAATGGATGACACCTGTACACACAGTGAGAAAACTACTCGAAAAAAGAGCTCCCTAACTATCAAGTTAAGATTTCTATCCCTGCACACCCTGTTTTGTACAAAAGAGGTCAAAAGATTTCTCAATCAGCTCAGATTGATGCTGATAAATTTACATGCCAAAAACTCCTAAATGTTTGACTCAGTCGGGTCACCTCCCAAATAAATATTTACTCTCTGAGTTCACACTGAGGACAGAAAAGAAATAAGTCAACTCTCTTATTGATTCTCTTTAACAATCGTCTGCATCCATTCTATTGGACTTGGCATATGTACAGTTCCACAGTATGACAACTGTGAAATATAAGGCAGAAAACCAATTGAAAAGCCCATCCACTGCAGCTCTAAATCTATCAGTTTCTTTCTTTAGCTGTTAGAATCCAGAATGAATGGATCTAACAATAAACAACAGAAAGGACGTCAATAAAATAGGCACATAAATCCAGGACAACAAGGAGGCAGAGGGAGGAAAGAGAAAGATACAGAATGAAGGAGATGATCCGCCCAAGCTCAATAACAGGCCTCCTAACTTCAGTGAAAAGCATTAAGTGAGCGTCCCACACCAGACTCCGGTTTCCACTGAGGCTTGGAACTCGGATAACAAGCCAAACCAAAGACTGCCATGGACTGCTGATGGAGGAGCAAGAAAAGTATACAGACAATACATTTACACTGGGATTCCCACAAACCAACCCAAACATATAGTCTGCCCGAGGCGGCTTGGACTCACTGACTGCAAGAGCTAAAAATACGCAGAATTTATATATATATGCATGATGTAGCACCCATACAGTTAAAAGTATAGTAACATACACAGAAAGCCACGCAAAGACAGAATTGCAGAAATATGCAAAAACTGCCCAACAAACAAAACACTTCCTAGCAGTAAAAAGTGCTGTAAGAAAAGTTAACTTCCTATTAAGAGCTCGGCATTAACATTAGGAGAGTAGCACACTCAATTCAAAATAATAAGTCTGGACCAGTTATCATTCCAGCAGAGAGCCTCTATATTTACAACTCCATTACAGTTTGTCTTCCTCGCCTCGGTTGGTTAGCGACGATATTCATTGGGCCTCTACAAACACTATGATATACGGCTGATGGAGGGCTACAGCATTATTAACAGACCCAAGGGTCACAGGATCGTAGTTAAAGCCCTGACCCCAAGAAACAACGCCACTCCAGCGGAGACAATCTTTACTAGTAAAGTAAAAACAACCATTATGTACTGAAGAAGAATCAACTTTTCGTCCATGAATTTTCTTTTAGCTTTGCTTTTTATATCGTCTCCTTAAAATATTTTTTTTTACAATTTCTATTCTCTCTTTCTTTGTAAGACACATCTCTTTGCTTTCCTTTCTTTTCTACAAGCATAAAGTTTTGTTGCCCCTATAGTCATCATTATTAACAACGTAGAGACTTTTCTTACTCTCTTTGGTGTAGTGAGGAAGCCATGCTAAATGCTATGCTAACAGGCAGCCAAAGTAAATAGTGTTCTGTCCTGGACAGTAAATTTCCTGCAGGCCTGTGTGCCTTACCTTGTATCTGTGGGATGTACGGTGCCAACAGCTTGCCTCTTTTCTTCTCGTAGCCCTTCTGAGTGATGTCCCCTGTTCAGACAGAGACAGAGAAAAACAGAGGAACAGACAGACAGAGAGAAAGGGAGGGGAGGGGGGGGGGAGAGAGAGATGAGTCATTAGCTCTGCTGTGCCGTGGTGGTGGTGTGTGTGTGTGTGTGTGTGTGTGTGTCTCAGGATCACACTCTCAGGCTGGTAACACTGGCACCACAGGGCACCAGAGGAGGCATGTGGTAGCAGATGACCAGCTCTCCCTCTCTGAATGTTTCTCTCACCTTTGCAAAGGAGATGACAATGCAATTGCTACATATGTTCGACGTGGTAGTGAAGTGAATTTCCAACTGAATACTTGAATGATAACATCGGCAAAGCAAGAGGCATTTAAAAGATCATTTGTCTGGTGCGTCTGGAACATTTCCCCTGCAGTATTTTAACCAGAAATAAAAACTCTGCTGATGTCAGCATGAACTGAATCTGTCTCAGTCGTCTCCCGACACATAATTAGACGGCGGCTTGTTAATTAAGATCTAGCTGCATGTTATTCTAATTGCCCCATTTGAGAGAAATATCAAGGTAAGAGTGTTCAAACCAGAATTCAACTCTAATAAACTTGGAGAAAATAAGGACATAGAGAGATGGAGGGAAAGGACGACAGGAAGAAGGCTAAATAATACTTTGTAGATACAGCGAGATTTGTCGCTTGCCTCTCTTGGCTGTCACTTGACAAGTCAAACATTCATCTGTTGTTAAAAAGATGATGAACAGATGAATTGTGCATTGATTGTTTGTATTTTCTGAGGAGAAAGTTTCACTATCAGGTCCAACAGCTGTATATGATCAAAAATTGGTTTCTTTGTCTGGTTGGCAAAGTTCCATTTGGGACAAAATAACAGAGAACTTATTTATCATCATCATGATGTGCCATTTAGATTTAAATTTACATCTCATTTTGGCAGCATGTTATTGAGTAAGCATTCCCCTTAGTATTTTTATTTTAGTTACACAACTCTGAGTTATTGAGTCAAATGAATCAGTCACATCTGATCACCCAAAGTTTAGTGCCACAGCAATGCCTGGCCTTAAGACAAAGAACAGAAAAATGATGCTAATAAGCTTCACATGAGGTAAACAGATTTTAAGAGAGAGAATTGGTGAATATAGTGAGATGATCTGTATCAGGAAAGTTGGATTGCGTCACAAACTGACCTTTCATTGCCTTTTTGAAACACATCCAAGTCCGTGGGACTTGTTAAAAAGACACTGACTTGAGTCTTTTGGCCATGTTTCAGGGCGGAAAGATGTCACTGTGTTTCTGCAGATCAGACACACTCGAGGGCTGAGGCCCTTGTGGGGTGGGTGGACTCGCTCTTTTGCAAACAAAAGACATATTGATGTGTTCAGAGAGGGCTGACTGACAGCACCTCTAAGACAGAAACCATGAGTATCTACGTAACTGTGCTCCCTCATTTGACCTCAAAAACAAGCTCTAACACCCCTTTAGATGGATTCCGGGGGGGAAAAAGGGTCCAACAACAAAGCTTAAGAAGAAGAAGAAGAAGAAGGGGCCTCATGGAAAATATGCCAGTCAAATAGTCAGGCTGTGATGAGTGTCAAAGTCAAACATCCGCTTGACATGACATATTGTTATGGCAGGAAGCTAGAATTGCTCACAAAAGTGAACAGCTCTGAGGTAACATTGTTACCACAACAGTCCAATGAATAGGAATCCCACTGTGTCCCTCATATGAATCTGTCAAGGCTCTCAAGGGGGGTCGTTGGGGTGGAGGTCAAGTGAAAAAGCAAAAAGTATCTGAATCCATTGATTGCAATATTATTGTTTTTTGTTTTTTTTTCAAAAAGTTTCTTAAACAAAACTTTAGATTTTTTTCTTTGCCAGTACAAGCCTCTTGATCACAACAGTGTGTTAGTGTAAAGGCAGGTGTTGTTGGTTACACTGGTCTCCATGCTGCCTACTGGTCCTGAGTCACCAGTAACATCTGAATGCCTTCACTGTTAATGTCCAGGAGAGCGGCAGGCTTGCAACAATACAGCGCTGTCCACAGGCAGGGCCGGCTGACCTGACACTGACTCTTTCTGGTGATAAGTGGCTCTGTTTGTTATGCGTGTACATCAGTGTATGTCTGTGTGTGTGTGCCAATGTGCCTGAGTCTGTGCACCACAGCAGCCAGCCAGCCAGCCTGACGACCAAACAATAGAGGCCTTTTCTCTTCGATGGATCCAAATTCTAGCTAGAGGCCTCGGTGGCAAAGCGGCCCCTAGCACACACTGATCCATCAAGTTATGTCTCAGTGAAGCTTATCTTTTGATCTGAGAACAAATAGCTTTGTCATTAAAGACGGAGGAATGGCATTCAATGGCAAACAATGTAGCCAAATGTTTCCTTTGGGAGTGTGCATTAAAAAGTATTTGCTTGCTCACACACGTATTTGGGTGTTCATTTTATGTATTCAGAGAGAGACTCTCTATTCCCCTTCTCTGTAAGAGCTTTGAGTGCCTCCATAAGGGGGAAACAGGATGATTCAAAGGTCAATATGTGGTCTGCTGCCTGGGGAATAGCAGAAGATAGAAAAGATATTGGAAAGCAGGGGAAGAGAAAAGGACAAAGATGGATGAACAGAAGCTTAGCACCTCTTTCAAAAAAAAACAGTCACAAGGGACAAGCTGCATTTACAGCACATATACTGTACAGCATGATGGCAAACAACTCGTTTGACCCCTGTCACCCTTTTGTGCTGACTACAGGCTTCGCAATGTTATAGAGCTGTAACATAAAGGGAAAAGGTGTCTCTCTAAAGACGGGTGGAGTGAGGGAGATGGGGATGGATTTGGAATGACAAAAACTAAGAACAAATATGAATCCAAAACACACGAGTGGAGAGGTGAGACAGAGGTAACTATTTGAATGCCTTCATCCCTCCACTGTAACCTCTTCACCTCCCTCTAAACTCTTAAAGGGCTCACTGTCCCTGCATACTAAGCAATCCAGACTTCTTTTGACCTTTCTCTTTAATTACCTGCAGCAGCTCTTGCTGAGGAGGACAGATAAAAAGAACAGAGGGATATCATGCGGCTTATGTCAAGTTTTTTACAGGGTATTCATGCTTGTCTTGTGCAGTAACTGCCATCTATCTGAAGCGACAAGATTCTATTTCCCGAAGACCAGAGGCCTTTTTATCTGGCACAATGTTGATGCGGTAAACATTCCTCTCACCCGGCACTGGATCCAATTTGGAAAGAGAGACAGTCCATCTTGTGACACTCTGAACAGTGACAGTAAAGAGAGCCCGCTGTCCTCTGCTTTGTCTTATTGACTACGACTGACTGATGGCTATCGAGTTTAATTGACTGATGGCTTTTGAGTGTTGCTCCACTGAGGCCCATTAGAGAATTACCCTACAACTGCCCAGACGGAGCGCTTCAATAAGAAGGGAAATACTGAAGCTGCACATTCCTCCACAAGTAAGCACAAACACATTGAGGACAGATATTGAAGCTCTGGATGGAGATAGGGAGGTTTATCTTATTTACTGTAAGGTGTGAGACTCGACTTAATGCGACAGCTATTAGTAAAATCTGTCCACACAATAACACAAACACATTTTGTCTGTCCTTTTAGAGCCAGAGGGCCAGGGAATGTCAACTCTTACTCAATTATTTCTATGGGCATCATGTACACACACACACACTTTGGCGGTGGGTCCATTTAAATAGGCAGGCAGCAGAAGAGGACAACACGCACTGATGCAGGTTTTTTTTTTTTAACTCTAGCTGTTTGATTGTGGAGTGTGTTTAGAGGTACAGGCGCAGTCTGCCTTTATGCCTTGCCTGGCTAGCTAAAAAACAGTAGGTGATGATTAACTAATGTATAATTGTGCTGCTCTAAACCATTCATTTAGATATCACCTTTCACAACTGTTATTTATAAATAAATATGGGATGCATTTCGTTGTCTTTGGAGAAGTGAACATGCCCTCATTAACATCTGAAGACCAAAGCAAAGCATTCAAACACCTTTGTTGAACCAATGGTCCGAAACAAAAGTTAACCTGGCTAGAGGAAAAAGAAAATGTAGAAACTTTCATATTTAAAAATATGGAACTAGAGATGGTGGCTTCTTTGTTATAAACATTTATTTCAATTAATTTTTCAATATATATGTCATGTTTTATACATTTAGCCTTCAAGTGAATGATGGCAAGTTCAATGCCACCAGAGTATTTTGCAGGAACTGAGATTTTGACTCTGGCTTTATATTTCAAATGTATGGATTCAAATGACTCTGAATATACATTTACATTCATGGATTAAATTAATATTTTCGATAATTATGTATTGAGTGCAATAATTGTATTCAAATTAGCAGTTCTGCTAAATTCCTTTTTCCCTGAAATAAAATCAAGTCACACTGCCAATCCTCTCTTTTTAAATGACAGACAGCCGGAGAGCCTGCCCCACCTACTCTCTATGTCAGTTCCTGTGCCAGGCTGACCCACAATGTGCCAACACTTTTGCCAAGCCAGCAACCAAGCTGTCTGCCCTTCAGCCAGAGCGAAACCACAGCTAAATATTTAGGGCACGTTTGCTCTCTCTGGCTTGTGTGTCGGGTCCGACAAAAGCAGATGTATCAAGCTGTCATTTAGCATTAGGTCCCTGGAAAGAACACTAGTCAGTTTTTGCAGATTTGGATTAAGCTTTACTGTGGATGATGTGTATCTGTAGAGGACAGTTTGACGACTGGAAAAGACATTTTTCAGGTGTGTGCATGGTCATCTGTGGGCACTATGTGCCTCATTCATCCATATCTAGGGAAATCACCATGCATGTAACTGTGCTCCTGGCTGCTTCTGACAGATGTAGAAAAATGTACCTGATACTGCTGAAAGGATTAAAAAGAAAAGAGATATGAGTAAGAGGAGAATAGAGGGATAAAGAGCAGATCCACACCACAGGCTAAACCGCATGTCTGGCTTATTACACTGTCTACATGACAAAAACACTAACCAAGAAACAGAAACATATGACTACAGCAGACCCATTGTGAATAGTTTTAACATGCACAAACACAAGCAGAATAACTCACATGCCGGAGCCAGGGAAGCAAGCAAAGCAGCAATAAGACGTCTTCAGCAGGAGAGAGAGATGCACAGAGGGATGGGAAAAGACCAGCAGCAGAATACAAGCATATGTCAGTGGATGCTAACTGGCTAACCAGCTAACAGGACAACTCTAAGAAGTCCAGCTGACATAAGTCAGGCCATTCAGCATCCTTTGTTTCCTTTAATAGAGAGAGCAGGAGAATGAACGAAAACCAATCTCCCTCGTTCTCCCTTTCCATCACTCCCCTCCCTCTCGCCCTTACTCAAAACCCCTCGCTCCTGTCACCCCCCCTCTTCCATCAACTGCCCCTGATACCCCCTCCTTCTCCCTCTCTCTCTCTTACTCTTTCCATCTCTCACTCCTCCCAGCTAAGGTCTCCACACAAAGCCAAACTAGGCTGCAGGATTAGGGTGTCAAAAGCAGACCCCTGCCCCCCACCTTCCCACATACCAATGTTACACATAGACTCACACACTGTACAAGAACTATGGAGGCAGCTTTGCTAGCCTGTTAAAACATGTTTGTAAAGGTGAAGTTACAGAGCATGCAAAACTGCTTTCATTGTCAGGAAGAAGCTTCCATACAGATGCAGGCAACCTTAGCATAGCAGATTAATGCTTGATAAAACATGCTAAAGGCCACAAATGATTCATATACCTTCTCTATGATGGATGTTAGCACACAACCACCTGGCCAGCAAGATCAAGTCATCGTGATATTTTACAGCTCCACAGGCTCTGACCTCTAACGGCTGTAATGCTTTCGTAGTTCCCCCCTTGAATTTGTTTTGTGAGCAATTTTAAAGTGGAGAAGAAGCTTTGCAGGGGTATGATTGGGCTTATTGTGTGCAAGGAACCCTTTGATGTGGAGGAAACCACTGCTGTGTTTAGACTGGTTGGTGATACAGTACTACAGCTGTCCCAGTGGGCTCATCGCCTGAGTGTGCATGCTTCTGTGTGTGTGTGTGTGTGTGTGTGTGTGTGTGTGTGTGTGTGTGTGTGTGGCTGTTTTATTTCAGAAATTAGAGACCTATTCACCCTGTGGCAGTAAGTTTCAATGAATAGCTGCTTATAATTAGGCTCAATTATTGCTTGCTAGCACACACAAACAATTGAGCAAACGCCTACTCACACACACATCATCTCCTTAGTTTCTAAAGGCTGAGATGAACTACATGTCACCTTGAACTAGTGGGTCAAACACTGTCTGTGTTTTTGCTCAAGCTCACGTGCCAAGTGGCCATTCAGCACTAAATAAACTGAGAGGAAGATAAAGAAAAACCTCATACAATACTACGACGTCAACTAGAAAAGCCTTTTTTGAAACTTGGGATTCATTTGATTGATCAATAATTTAACCTAGAGAAAAAAGTTAATCACTGAATATTTGAATCATCATTAGCCTTGCCTAACGTTAAGGGCTTTAGTGTGATGTGCTGCAATGCTGAATTATAATGATGTTTTCATATTTTGTCCTGCAACACCTCCAATTTAAAAGAACGAAAACATTTGATTGAACTGCTTCACATGGCATAAGTGGTTCTAGTCACATTGTTTGTATATTCACACAGCTTTTCATGTAGCACAAAGTAGACAGCATACCGGCAGTCGAGAGTGAGCTCCATCATGGTTTGATTCTAGGAAAAATCACACACTGAAAGTAGCTTTAAGCTAACAAAGCAGTATGGTAACTTTCAATATACAGCCAAAACCTGTCATGTAACCTCAATGCTGAAACAAACATGGTATTAGACGAATGATTTATTCCTTTATGCAGCTTGAGTCATACTGAATGACATGACTGCACAGTGTAGGATCATTTATGTGACACACATCCTACTGGAAGGTTCAAGGCACTCAGGGAGGAGAGGAAAAAGGGTAAGTCTTGCAGAAAAGAGGGGTTGATTGAAGATGACAAGGAGCTTGACACTGAGAGCCAGCTGGAGAAATAGGGGGTGGGGGGGATGGACTGGGGGGAGGCTTTAGGGAGAATTTGGAGACAAAAAGGGAGGGATGAGAAGACAAAAAAGGAAGGGAAAAAAGGATAATAAAGGAGGATATGATTAAAAGGTAATGACTTCCTTCCTCTTCCTTTCACTTGACACACAGACACATTCTGACACACACACACACACACACAGATATACACACACTGATATTCCTGATCCTAGAGTTCCTGTGTCTATAGGTCCCGGTCCCCATCCATCAACCGTACCAATCACACTGTCGCATAGCTTTTAATTAAGTAGTGCCAACGAATTAGGAGACTGAGCGAGCCCTCC
This sequence comes from Tautogolabrus adspersus, assembly GCA_020745685.1. Lineage (NCBI taxonomy): Eukaryota > Metazoa > Chordata > Actinopteri > Labriformes > Labridae > Tautogolabrus > Tautogolabrus adspersus. The sequence goes on along the minus strand of CM036548.1, from coordinate 15,504,034 downwards.
ATTACCACATTGCTAATACACAGCCCCCTCATCCCATATGCGCACGCACACACACACACACACACACACACACACACACACACACACACACACACACACACACACACACACACACACACACACACACACACACACACACACACACACACACACACACACACACACACACACACACACACACACACACACACACACACACACACACACACACACACACACACACACACACACACACACACACACACCAAAATCTCCCTCCATCCCCTAGGCTTTGTATGGCTGGTGAGCAGACAGACAGCGTGAATAATAAGACATTAGACGCAGAGCTGGTTTACTCGCGGGGCCCTGCAGCTGTGCACTGATTTGGGGAGCAGACAAGAGGGGGGGCCATAATTAAGGGGGGGGGGCATAATTAACTGTGATGAATAAACACTGATACTGTACACACATCAAAGGAACACACACACACACACACACATGTGAAATGCTCATCCCAGCTCTCAAAAAGAGACAGATGCAGATTGAGCAAATTATCCAGATGGGGGATAGTGCCAGTGCACACACACACAAGCCACATGTGTGAGAGTGAGCTGGTCGCCTCTGTCTGTGCTCTATATTTGTATCTCTAAGAATTCTATCTTTAAGTCGACAATGTTCAATTTAAGACCAGTTATGATGTCATTTTTAAACAGCGGGGACAGCACTGACTTTATCAAAAAGCTGTTTGGGGGTTACGACTGGGTTTAGGGTTTATGTTTTGGGGTTAGATAAGTTGCCATGATTGAGGTTAGGGTTGATTGCCTTTCATCAATGAGTGTGTATGTGTGTGAGAGACACAGATCTGGCTTCGGTCCAAACATATTCATCTCTGTTGAAGTCTGTTCCATTCAGAAGCATGATACTGCTGGTGCACTACGTTGTGACTGAGCGATGTGCTGATATTCTGGCCCTCAGCCAGAGGTGTTTTGCGTCACTCCGAAATGGATGGCAGGACAACCTCTCCAATTATCTAATATCACACTCTGCACATATGGCTCAATTAATCCAAACTGATCAATGACAACAGAGAGCACTGTTGACCTCACAGGATTTACAGCCTTATCAGGAGTGTTGTGTATTTTTGCCCTTCAGCCTCTGTTTTACTGTTTAAACACACTTACTGAATGAGGGAACTGAAATGTAAAAAGACTAGTCTACACAGTCTTTCATCGTTTAAGTCCTTTCATGTTGCCTATGTGTTATTGTGTGAGTCTGTGTGATTTGCAAAGCAAGACATTTGTGTGACAGGCGTGACCAGGCTGGGAGCCTCAGAATAAAGACTGTGCTTTGAAACACAAGAATCTGTTCACAGCCAACAAGCAGCTACAGCCTCAAGTCACACTGCCATGGACTAACTACTTTACTGTTCTGTGCTGTTAAGCTCACGAGGGCCAACCATACTGTACACCATGCTGGTTAAGTAATGTCATGACATGCCTATAAATCTGTTCTGCTGGTGGTGACAGCTTCAACATCCCTGTTGAGCTGCAGAGAATCATGTGTGCTGTGGTCATTTGGCTAACACATTAGTGCTGGAGTAGTTATAGAGGTAGAAGAGCTGCAGTTGATGGAACAAAAAAGCAATATTCATGCCTCAATACTTAATTCTAAGCTCCATACACATTTTCAACATCTAAAAATTGCTTTTCCAATGCAGCTCTAGATGCAGCCTTTATACATTGAATAACTCCTGGTGTTAAGTGAAATGATACAAAGCTGAAATCGGATGTACAAGGTTATGGTACTCACTGTGAGCAGTTTTTTTATACAAAGTCTAATCTAGTTTCACAAATGTTCTCCATTCTCTATTCTCCTCCTATACAATCTGATTTTCTCAGTTTAAAACACTCCAAAAACCCAGAATGGCAGACCCATTTGGAAAATCTTGTGAGGTCGTCCAGATGCTTTTCAGCTCTGCTCAGCCAAACGTGCTGCATGCACTCGAGTTGTTTACCTCCCTCAGGGGACCTGTAAAATAACCTGAAAAAAAAACTAATTCCAAGGCTCTAAAGTTAAAACAGAAGCACTTGCTATGCCGACAGCATTTTTTTGTGTTTTTAAACAGCAACGTGAAATGCAAATACTAGTTTTTCCTAAAGTTTGCAAATTCATTAATCATTTTTTGTCGTCCATATGAAACAATCAGACACAATGACAGTTAAAATTAATTCTTAAACCTACTGCCTCCATGAGGAACTAACAGTTTCCAGCTCTTCCATCATGTACCTCTGTAGATAAATCCTGCATCCCTGGATTTTTGAGATATGTGCTGGTGCCCCGTCTGAAGCTCAAGCTCTATGGGATCTGCTCCCTTCTCCTTCGGTCTCCGAGGATGTTTTCGAGATTTATTGTCTTTTTCTCTGCCTGGTTATTACCATATGAATGAGCATGTTTTTTGCTGGCCTGACACAGGCTTAACCATTAAGCCCCTTGCATACACACACATAAACACCTTTGCTATAGTGAGGGAAAGCAGGGTGGGAGAGGGCTTTGGGTTTTGCATGAAAACACAAAACAGCTAAACATCTACACATGAGCACCGTGGCAATCCAATTAAAGCATGCAACCACTGATACACTTTGTAGAATAAGAGATGCAGGCTATGGCCCCCCAACTTAGCGCTTGAGTGTGTGTTTGTGTGGCCAGGCACCCTGAACACGCCCAATCTCGTCCATATCTATATATGTCAGGGGCCAGGGCTAGCTCTGCTCCAAACACCACAGTCCTTTGTTCCTGCCTGTGATTCATGAAGCAGTCTCAGAGGGGAGCCTAGCATCATGTGAAAATGACACAATATATCAACATTTTCTTCAAGGTGAGGTTTGAGAATTGAATGTTTTGTCTGAAAAAAAGCAAAAATAATGTAACAAATGACATACAGCAACATGAGACCATCCTCAACTTACACAAGTTTATATCCTTTAAGACTATTATGGAACAAGGTTTTAAAACAGTCTATATGGATTGCATTTAGACAAGAAATGTTGCAGTGTCTAGCTGTCTCCTGCTCATATACACGGATACATTTACACACTGCTCACCTACAGTTCTCTCTCTTTGCAACACATACAAACAGGACTCAAGGCCAATCTCACCAGGTTTTGGACAGGGTGCCCCAGGCAGGCCTCACCTCCTCTCCATCACCATCTGTTCATCTCTTTCCTTTTGCAACCTCCCTGCACCACAACACACAACACTCTAACACACTAAAAGCAGAATGTCATCTTAACATACTTTTATTTTCCCTTTTTCTTCCCTGTTTATTTCACATTTCTTCCCACTAATTCTCTCACCATTTCCTTTTATTTTTATTCTGACCATGTCTTTCTTCTTGGAAGCTGATTAAGTGTTTAGATCATTCACCATCAACGCAGCAGTGACCCTCCTCTATAGGGATCATATGTTCATGTAGAAAGATGCCAGGATGTAAAAGTAATTACCAACCTTTAGAATCAAGCTACATATTTCTTTAAAGCCTTCCTCAGCTCTATGTTCCTACGAAGTGTTGTTTATGTGTGGAAAACAAGCGCATACTTACACTCTTTTTGGCTTAACGTGATTGCTCATGTATAATTCAGCACAGTGGCACTTTCACTTTCTCCGTTACATATCCGCCTGAACTATGCTACTCAGGCTGTACCAAAGCAATTATGTGGAGCAGTGATAGCGCTCTCAAGGCCAGACTTAAGCCTTTTAAATTTTAACACCATGCACAGCTCAACAAACCTCAGGCTCTTGTTAACATGACCAGGGCCGGCTGGAACATCTGGTCGCCCTCAGACTAGATGTTTATAAGTGGAGGTGAAGAAAGGAAAATTGCTGCACGACACTGACCGCTGAGTTTAGAGAGAACAAAGATGTGTAGGTCTTCTTTGTGGCTATATGATTGTATTGCTTTGTTCACTCACTGATTAATCCAAGTTCAGCTTATTCTATGGGCTACAGACAGTAAAACATTCTGTTCTGAGGTTATGTGTGTGTGTGTGTGTGTGTGTGTGTGTGTGTGTGTGTGTGTGTGTGTGTGTGTGTGTGTGCGTGTGTGCGTGTGTGAGGGATGGAGAGAAAGAGAGAGCTCATTAAAGTTAGCCACATATGAGATCCAACTCCTCAATACAAACACAAACACACCCACATTTCCAGGCTCCTGCTTTGACAGATCAACTAACACAGCCAACTTAACAAATACTGTGACTAAGAAACACACACACACACACACACACACACACACACACACACACACACCACAAAGCATTTATGAAACACCTATATCAATGGAAAACAAACATTTCTATATACATGCAGACACATGCCCACCTACACACACACACACAGTCGGCACTATGATAATGAGAGCAGAGGTGGTTTGAGGAGTCAGTCAAGCTGCAGCACATGTGAAGAACTTCTGCTCTAATGAGTCCATTACTCAGTGATACATAAACCACAACTGCTACCACACACACACACACACACACACACACACACACACACAAACGTGTGAACAAACACACACTTGTTTTGACATATTCAAAAAATAAGGCGTCCTCTGCGTCTGACAAACAATTAAATCCCAACTCACATGAAACATTGATTTTACTGTGATGAACTAATATTCCACACAGCTGGATAAAAGTATGAAAAGAGCTCCTTCTGTCAGGCTTATCATGTGACATTATCAGCATCTTAATGCACACAGACAGTGAATGAGTGGTGGGCTTTTGTCTAATGTGTCCAACAGAGGGTGCTAGAGAGATGTGTCGCCGGTTGGCATCCTCTGCTCACCTCTTTTTGTCCTTCATCATATGTACTATTGTCTGCTCATCTTCCTTTTCTTCTCGTCCACCCCGTCTATCTTTTTTCTCTCATTGAAATCAAGTTAAGTTAAATCAAGTTGTGAAAGCTGAAAAAAACAAAACATTATTCTACTATTTTAGACTATTAATACCATAACTCTATTCTGGCCTGGGGCACACTCTGGGATGAGTGCAGACACAGCCATAGCTAGATGTTGATAGCTTTAGGTGCAGATGTAAACCCTGTCTACTGTGTGTGTGTGCACGCGATGTGCTGAGAAGCCTGTACTCATCTATCACTGTGTGTGTGTGTGTGTGTGTGTGTGTGTGTGTGTGTGTGTTTCCTAATGAGTGTACTCTTAATGAAGCTGAGCTTTGTGTGATCAGCTCTCTTCAACAAAGGCCAAGCTATAAAAAAGCAATCAGTTCTCTTCAGCAGCACAAGCGTAGAGCTACACTCACACAAAGAATCCCGCTCTTGACCCGTACAGACGAGCAGTACCCCATCATCGTCCTGCATGGGTTTATATTTACACCATTGTGTTTACATCTGGGATGCACTATACATGCTGAAAGGATGATCTCCATTATTTTACGAGATATAATCTGCAAATCTGCTGGCAATCTGCTGGATGCAGAGTGCAGATGTCACCATTAAACCCGCACAAGTATCTTGATTTTTTTCTTTAATAACAGATAATGTGATGTATATGTGTGTGATGTTTTTAATCTGGATCTATTTTTTGAAAAATAAAAAGTGAAAGGTTAAAGAAAGAAAACTCCAGGATCTACAAAACAAGCTAATTGTTTGTGTTTTTTTTGTTTGAATATTCTCCTAACAAACGGACAAACAGACTAAGAAAAGAGTTCAGAATGTGACAGTATTATTTGGAAATATTCCATATTCTATTTTAATTCAACGCTGTTTCTTTAAATCACTAATTTATGTGGAAAATTTTACTTTTTATAAGTAAGATCTCAGCATTGATTGAAAGACTTACAAAGTACAAACACATCTGAACACAAAGAGCAGTAACTGATTTCAAAGGCAGTTAAGCACCTCCCTGTAAACGAGCCTTGTCCCCCTTATGCATAATGCTGAGATTGCAGATGTGGGTCATTGCAGGCAGAGATGGGGCGGGTGTAGAGGTTCAATGAGGGAGGTGAATGTGATGCGTGGTTGAGTGACAGATGTCTGTGCTTCACTGTACCTTTGAGAGAGTGATGCCAGCCTGTGACTGACCCTCAATAGGATTTACTAATGCAAGTTTGCAGCTTGTGTCAGGCTGAACTAATCTTTGCTGCACACTGGACACTTACCTCCTATTACTGACTGAAGGTCGCTACTGACCGAACAGAGACAAAGGCACAGTGGGTCGTGTGTGTTCATTAGTATGAAAATGTTAATGTGCATGTGTTGAGATGCCTCTGCACATTTTGTATGGATGTGGGTTGCAGCCCTTATTTGATGGGACAAAAGAACAACTACAAAACTATTTACAAAGACCTACAAAAATGAACTTCCTTCCTCGTAGCAGTAGGCAACTGCAACAAAAGAATACAGATATCAGATGAACTATATGCGTTATATGCTGCTCATTATTTTAGGGTCCGCTTCAAAGGAATCATATTCTAAAGAGCTTCTAAAGCAGATTTTCTTTTTTGTACTTCATAACTGTCGCTTGCTCTCTCTCTCATGGAAAGCATGACAGAGCAGCAGAACAGGAAATTTGATAATAGAGGCATGTCATTGTGGAGACCCGTAGTTAGGCTTTCTGTACAATCCCAACTGAAGGGAGATATTATGTGGTACAAAGCTCTGCTGCTATTAAAAAAGATGCCATTCAGGGCCTTTGAGTGCTGTATTTCATGCTTTGTCGCTCGCTTTATGGCGTTTCCTGGAAAATAGGAAGTTCCTCTAAAAAAAAACTTGAAGATGGAAACAGAGAAGGGGAAATAAAGAGATGCAAGTCATTTAAGATTATAGCTTGTTGTTTGTTCTCAGTCTGAGCTTTTCACTCAGAAACAATGCCTGGTACAATTCACCTAGTATAACATATTCCTTTTATGGGTCTTTACTTTTTCCACACTCTCATCATTTGAGTTTCCACGCTGCTCCGGATCCTCCCCTGAGGGTACCTGGCCTTGGCATAAAACCTGCCTGCCCACTCAACAACCAGGGTAAATGACCGCCACAAGAGAGGAAGATACCATGCCTTTGATGTGTCTGGACTGGTGGGATTCACTTGAAGAGAGATTGAGGGTGAGAAAAAAAAGGAAGGAAAGGGAAGAGGAGCTGAGAGATAGAGGATGAAAAAAGGGGGGAAAAGAAATCGATTGAACAATGGAGAGAAGAGAGAGAATACAAATAAAGGAAGAGAGGGATTGAGTAGGTAGGGGGAAAAGGCAGGGAGGGGTTGTACTTTGAAGTTGTAAGCCGAGCAAAGACCTGCCTCCCCAGAGTAATGCCAGGGGAGGGATGGAGCCTTGAATCATAAAAAAGTGGACGTTAGGAGGGGATGAATCATGACAGCCTGGCTACAGGTTGAAGTGGACCTCTTTTTAGCCTCCATGTTTGTGTGTCTGTACATGTTTTATCAAACTTGAAATGCAATAACTTTCATGTCTTTAACCCCATTGAGTTGAATGGATCTTGGTTCAACTTTGTTTTTGTTTTTTGTCTTTACAGACTTTAGAGTGAGTCTCTATCTCCTCCAGCCGGGCCAGCAGTCTTGATTTAAAGCAAGGCTTTCAGCATCTGTAGAGTCCACAGTCCCCTGCTGTCCAAGATTGTCCATCCTAAGCAAAGGTCGCTATGGTGACAGCAGCAGTGCTCTGGAGAGTCGTCTGACATGGGGCGTGACTGCACTGAAAAAGATTGATTGTTCACTGAGAGAATGAGGGCAGACCAACAGAAAGTAGACCAAAGAAAGAAAGCTAGCCATCAACGGTTAGAAATAGAAGAAATCTGACTGGGAAAAAGAATCAAGAAATGTTTTATCCCTTTAGAGCAGGACATGAAGGTAAACAGACTCAGGAGAAGGTCATGCCCTTAAAGAGAGGGTGATGGAAAATGACAGACATAAAAGGGGGCGGGGGGGGGATGAAGAGACCGCTTTATCTTGCCTTCACACTCTGCGGCCCTCTCTTACAGTTGCCAGGCACTTCCTTTTCCATTGTGTAGCACGCAGGCTGTAGGCTCAGGAAGTGGGCTCTTTGTTTCCTCTCTCCTTCCTGTTGGTGTCGAGCACAGGGAGGGGGGGGGAATATGTGTATGGGTGTGTGTGTGTGTGTGTATCTGGAAGGGAGGGAAAACACATGCTGTCTTTGCAAAGTAACCAGGAAGGAGCTCCTGGTGGAGACTTTGCATTCGGAAAGAGACTGACACAAAAGTAGAGCGTAGGGCTCCCACATAAAGAAAAACGTGATTCAGTAGAGATGGACAGATGGGGCGATACCAGCATGCCAAACATTAAAGATCATCTGATTACACACCTGATTCTTGCTGATTAATTGATCAGTTTCATGACCCATCAGGGAACGGAATAAATCATCAATGGCAGGCACTCAGCTACAGCATATGTCATGTCAGCCGACTCTATTTACCACTCTTTATTGATTCACGCCTACACAATAGACCCAGGAAATTTGGACCTCCTTTTTTGGAGGGTTAAAATATCCCCATCAATCCTCTACTTAATCTACCCTGGTTGATTTCCAGGGAAACGCTCCATTTAGTACAAAGCTTTATCAAAAAAAGATTAAAAGCCAACCCCAAATCTATTGCGTACACAGTTTGATACATTATGACTCTATGTTCAGAGAAGATATTTCTCTGTTCTTCTCTGAGGGTAACGGAGGTTACAGGTAAGTTATTAAGGCAGAGAAATCACCAAGTAGTCCGTCACATTTGTACCTCATTTGTTTTAAAAATGTCAAATCCTATTTAAAGAGTGATTTAAATGAAAACAAAACTCAACTTAGCCGAGACTCTGTGTGTTTTTTAAAGAACAGGATCAATGCCTGTTTTCGATTCTGCATGCTTTTTTTTCAGCCTGTAAATCTGTCAACAATCAACACAGTGAAAACCGGTTCCTACCAAAAGGCTCGAGGCAAATATTTCCCTTTTTCATTGACAATATGCTTCATTCACTATATTATTTAATCATTTTTTGACTGCTCCAGTAAGTCTAGTCACATATTTTTGTTTTATTCTTCACCACTGCTATGACCCACTTTCACTTTAGTTTGACTTTGCAATCATTTGCATGGAGTGCACCTAAGAAGGCTGTAACCCCTCTCTGTTTTAGCATGTTTAAATCATATTTACATTTACATTTATTTTTTTTATGACACAAACTTTTAAGTCACGTTTTTGAAAGCGATTCAACTAAAGAGAAAGGTCAACATGCCGCCATCAACACCCAGAGAAACTAGTTTGACTGGACAGACGGGTCAGGGGAGGGAGAAACAACAGAGATGACAGGACATTGAGGGAAAGGAGCAGGGAGTCAGAAACAAGAGCTGTTGTCGTAAAGATTGATTTAAGCAGAGCAGAGGAACGACAGGCAGACATCAGACCAGTGTTTTCACAAGGCTGCCAGAGCGGGGCAGGAGTGTTTGTCTGTAGGGTACATTCTCTGAGGAGAGAAGTAAAAAAAAAAGCGGGAAAGGCAGAAGTTAGAGGCAGTGTGAAGAAGCACGCAGTGTTGTGTTCGGTCTGATGTCACCGGGGGTTTCTAGATCCGTCACATGTCAGAGGACCAATGGGAATAACTGAGGATGCAGATCGAGAAGTAAGAGGTTTGAAATTCTATAAAGTTTTCTATCAGATGGTGCTTCTCTGTGAATGTCCTCTATCTTTCTGTATCATTGAGCCCCATAATGGCACAGTGGTGCTATGAGCTAAAAGCTTACGTGTGCAGATTTTTTAAACATTTATGTTATTGGTCGTTAATGCTATGCTACACAAATACAACATGGTCTGATGGAAATGCCATTAGTTTACAGCTAAACTAATGGCATTTCTGAAGCTGAAGGATCACCAATGTTATTGAGATACTTCCAGATGGGAACATAAGTGTCTTTAGCAAATTTCATAGTAATCCATCCAATAATTGTCGAGATATTTCAATCTGAATAGTATGCTAGCGCTTCCCTCCCCCTTTTAGCTTCCCAGTGCTAAAAGAAAAGTCTTGTGATGATTACTCTACAGAGCCACAATGTTGGCACAAAATTCACAGAAATTCACCCTAAAGCTTTTAAGTTGTTAAAAAACCACCAACCTACAGTCTGACATCATCAGCACTTAAACCCGATAACTAGCACGACAAATAAACTGTCACCTTTATATTGGCCATGCTGGGGTTCTATGATTCCTGAGATGATTTTATTTAGCAGGGATCCATCAATCATTATTCATTCAGACTTTATGAATTTTCAAAGAAATCTTGGTGGGATTTTCCCCCTCTATCAAACAAATTACATTTAAAAAAAGAATGTCACATTAAATTTCACGTGCCTCGGCCAACTGAACTGATGTCAGAAGGGGTATAGTGAGTGAGCTGCTCGCCACCCATCAGCTGTTGTCTCCATGTACCCCACCCCAAAATAGTTTGACACACATCCAGTTCTGCTACATCCTCCCTCAAAGCAAACCGTTTCAGAAAGCCAAACAAATAAATCTAACACCTCTCTCACACTGATAAGTCTCTTCCTCATTGTTGGAACCACCCCGAGCACTTTAATCCTCATTGTGTCCACTTTAGTGACAGTGATTGCAATTATGTGAAGTACTGCACATGTATAGTCTAGATTGTGTTTCATTTCAGATCAAACACTGATCTGGAGGCGGGATGATCCCCTGCATGTTCGTCTGTCTCCATGTGTGTGTACATATTGTGACCTGAGGCTCACACAGATGATGCAAGGATGATGAGGATCTGCAGAATTAGACTACGGAGGAGACAGCTGGGCCCCTCACTTCTTGGCCATCTCAGCTGTTCATGGATGTTTAATGGAGTGTGATAATTATGGCAACTAATCTGAAGGGGTGATGGAAGGTCAAGAGACTCTGATTGACTCGGGGTCAACACATGAACAGAAGAAGAAAGGAAGGGAGCATGTGTGTGTGAGTGTGTGTGTGCTTCTAGGAACACACCACACATAACGGAAAGATTAACAGAATTGATCTACTGAATCAGACCAAACTAGTAACTGACTTCTGAAGCAGCGTGCACACACGCACAAACAATGACAGATAACAAGTCAAATACAAAAACTGACCAAGAAAAAAACCCGAAGAGATAAGCAAAGAAACTGTAGTTTTACAGTATGTGTCTGCTTTTTGATGATATTGGAGTCTTTTCCCACGGGGGTGATCCTCTCAGAAAGGACTGACTTGGGAAACAAACCAACTGCATTGCTTCTCCTCCCTTTACAGCTTACTTTAACCCTCCATTACCCTCATTTTCCTTGTCATTGTGTCTTTCCCTTAATCTTACTTGTCACTTCTTCATTGTATCTTCATGTTAAGAATCAGCAAACTTGTGAATACAATTGCTGTCTTTTTTATTTCCCACTATTATACACTTGTCTGACTAAAAAGAATTCCATAAAATCTGGTCTGCTAGCTTTAATGGGTGTTGAGCCCTACTCTATATGTTTGTAGATGACACAATAAGTTATTTATCTTAAAAAATCGAGTTGAGCAAACCTGTTTTTAAACAGTCAGTAAGACTTAAACTACTCTTTTTAAACTTGCTGATCCTTTTGCAATAATAACTAACTCCATTAACTACAACACAGAACATGTGTTTAAGTGCACATTCTCAGTTGGAAATCTAAAGTCTCTATGAATGGAGGCTGCACGGGAAAGTCGGAGTTAATTAGCCGTTACTAAAAAGAGGAAATCCAACGATTTTCCAGCTGCCACCTGTCACTCCACCTGACACCTGCCCTGCTGGCTCTGTCTCTTTCAAACACACACACACCCAAACAAACACACACACTGCAGAATACACCCTCCCCCTCTTCCCCTATGAAAATGTGCACACTTGCATGCAGTATGGGAAATGTAAACAATCCAGTTAATACACATGTACACACAGGTAAACCCACATGGCTGTGTGCTCATGTTATTTACAAGGCGACACCTTCGTGTAACAGTCAGACAAAGAGGCAGAGTGTGGGATGAACCCTACGAAGGAAAACTGAGGGCCTGTAGGGACTGAAGGACCACACACGCTCACAGCTCAAAGACACACAAACAACAGTAATCACACATCTTTGTGAACTTTCTTTCTTCTTAAAAACAGCTTTTGGTGTGAATGACTACCTACACGACATTGAGACAGTCTGGTTCCATGGGAAACATTTAAATAGACTTCATACAGAGAATAGAATTAGGGAATAAAGGAAACCATTAGAGCACAAAGCACAACATAGACACATCTTGGAGAGCGTTCTGAATGAACATGCATCATCTTTGCCCAGTCTAAAATCCTCAGCTCCTTGACCTATGAAAAATCCCACATTTTCCACACACACACACACACACACACACACACACACACACACACACACACACACACACACACACACACACACACACACACACACACACACACACACACACACACACACACACACACACACACACACACACACACACACACACACACACACACACACACACACACACACACACACACACACACACACACACACACACACACACACACACACACACACACACACACACACACACACACACACGAGAGGCCCTAATCCTTTGTTTCATGCTGGGAATCCCTTCCAAAAAAGACATCCTTAACCTATCCTAATAAAGACCTATGACTCACAAACTTCCCTTTTCACGCACGCACGCACACAGACACACACGCACACACAAATCTGTGTGTCTGTGTTCTTACATACTGTGCTTGAGAGCTGCTTGTCATTTTAAAAAGCCCCCACCTTCAGTTAACTCCAGATATAAAGGGGGGTAGTGTTTGTTTTTGTGAACCCGGCTGTGTTTTTCTCCTCATATCTCCACTCCTCGCTGAGAGTAAAACCAGCTGAGTGAGTTAGCAGCCAACTGCTGTCAAATCAACGCTCGCTCCTCTAAACCGAATCCCACAACTGTCACTCTGTTTGCCATTGGGCAAAGGAAAAAAAAAAAGTCAAAGTGAATGCAATCCTGTCTGCTCAAACACATGCACACACATGCATGTATTAATGTACTTGCAAGGAAAGCACGCACATATTCACTGTCCTGCTCTCACACCCATCCAAAATACCCCAACACAGACATGACTGCACACTGTAAAGACAAGTTTGACATACAATAGCTTAATCCTAATTCCTAATCCACCCAGATTGTCATGATATGAAGACATAACCTACATAGTTTACAGCTTACCTCGCGGATCCCGATTAAAAACATGAGCTGTTGCCACTCAGTTGGTATTATCTCCTCGGCAGCACACTGCCCAGGTCTGATGAGTGACACGGATAAATCACATCCATTGTGCTGGAAGGATTACCAATGTAAACATGCGCTCTCTGATTTAGGACACGGTCTAGTAGCTTCACTGACAGACTTGATTATTTCATCTGTCCAGTCCAAACAGTTTTTGTGTTGTTTAATAAATTGGGTTATTATCGCAAAAAAAAAGGATCTACTTTTTCTGCATTTACTCCAATTTAGTGATACTTTTTTAGCTGTTATCGCAGACTATATCCTAAACACAATTTACAGCAGTATAAAAACACAAATGCTGACTCAGGTCATGAAGTTCTGCTATGTGCTGGAAAAATGAAACCTCAAAACTTACAGTAGATATCGGGGGGAGGATTTATAATAAATCATGAGCTAAACATCTCCCTGAGGCAGCCTGAGCTCACTGTCCTTAAAAGGTCCAACGGACTGGGGTTGCAGCGATACGGCAGGGCTTCTGTATGCACAATAACTGCAGTGCTTTTCATGTAATACAACGGGAAGTTGGGTTGAATAGCTCTGGATCGAGAGCAGGCACGACAGGAGGCAGGAAGAATGAAGGGTGTGTAAGAGAGCGGAAGGAGAATACACAAGGAAGTTAGTACATAAGACAAGAAACAAGGCAAATAGAAGTTTGAGATACACATGATGGATGGTGGAAGATGAAATTAACAAGAGGAGAGATTCATTGAATAAAGAGTGTGACAGGAGACGCAGCAAAGGAGAGTGAAGGAGGTTTGAGCATGTGTGTTTGTAGGCTTCCAACAGGAAACAAGGGACACAAGTCATGGCCAGTCTACCACTATCAGCTCAGACAATACACAAAAGCAGCAAACCCACATTTTACGCAGACACAAAGACAAAAGAGCGAGGATAAGACACTTGACTGCACGTGTAAACCAGACACAAACAAATCCAGTAACTGCCTTGTGTAAAAAAAACTCTTGTTTACATCACAAATCACAGACAAAGCTGAGCTGTTGATGTTTTACAAGTGAAAGCACTTGCATTATAAGAAAACAGAGTGGAGCAAGAACTGCAAATGCAACTATTTCTTCTAATCCCGGTACGGTACAATACTACTAAGCTGATGTTCAAAGTTCGTTTCTGACCAAGAAAACAATCTTAACCCTACTGTGAAGAGTTTTTAACTGTTTATGAAACAGACTGAAATGAATAATGAATGAGTTATTTTAATAAATGTCACGAGGTCTGTATACAAGGATGCTTCTCCACAGAGAAGATTCACACAGAGTGATATGGTTGACAGTACAAAGGAAACAGCTGACACAGAGAGGAAATGTTTAAAGGAGAGACTCGGGGTAGACATTCATCAAACGGAGTCCAACCGGTGGACTGAAGCCCTCTCAATCGTTGCCGCCTGCTCGACCAACCGACACCCAGCAGGATGAGATTCTTTGTCAGAAAAGTGAACTTCATAAGTACAGGGTAGGATTAAATAACAGATAAGAGGTGCCGCTTTGGTCACAGGGGTTTTGCAGGATTGAGACAAACCTCGCAGTAGCTTGTTCACATCACAAGATCCAGTATGTCTGTTCTGGAGCATTTGGTCTTATCATAAGATCCACATCAACCAATGGAGTTTTTTTTTGTATTGCTAACACCAATCAAATTAACTTAACCAGACTTCAAACGGACATGGATGAGAAGCCATTATGTGAATTTAAGCACACACAAAAACTAACATGAAGCAACTATTCCCTGCCATGTTGGTAACACTATCTGAAGATCACATGAACCTCAAAAGTTGTTTCTCTAAATGAACTCTGAGGGTTGCCTGGCTGTCACATGGCGGGCTCAAACCCATGAAATCCTCTGTTTCATTAATGTACTAAACTCTGTGCTACACTAAATGATGTCCACTCTTTTCAAGGTTACGTTGCTGACTTCCTGCTGCCTATTTGTACAATTATTAATGTGATATTTCTGCTACCTCTGTTCATTAAATTACCTGATAAAACAGAACCATGTTTCTGACCTCAGAGGGTCTGTCACAAACCAAACATACGTTATTTTTGTTCTTTCCTTCTTTCATTGTCTGTAGGCAACACTCTGTGACCATGTATGGTGAGAAAGGTCCCATACAAACAGCACAAAAAGAAACACGTCATTGCATAATTTTGCTAATCAGTCATCTGGTTGCCATATCATTTGGTGCTACGCTGCTCGGCAAGATGCTAGCTGAGGTCAGAGATATGTTAGATGACATCAGGGTAAAAGCAGCCTGGAGATCTGCCAAGTTTAACTTCCCACAAAAGAGGAAGAACACTGGGCTTTCATACTAGTCTTTCTCCTTGTTTTTTCTCTGTGTCCTTTCTTTCCCCAAGTCTGTCTTCTTGTATTTCTTCTTCTCCATCTGTCTTCAAGTCCTTCCTTAGCGTCTTTCTCAAAGGATCTCCTAGATAATTAGCGTTCTGTGTTCACGGTGTCCTAAAGGGAGTTTTGTCTCATCTTTCAGAAGTGCAACCTCCACCGAAAAAACACCCCGAGCAAGAAGTGAGGACATGGAAACTGTCTTTTGTTTAGGCTAGTCTTTATGACTCATGAAAAAAAATCGACATGTATAGTAGAGATGTAAGGGTAAGACTGTAAGAGACTGTAATACAATCACTGCAGTCCTCTCTCAAGTAGAGGATACAGCAATACGGTTTCATGCTCTTGATCCTAATGAAACCTCTGTTCCATTAATCTCCTCCAACAGAATTCAATAAAATAATCCTGCAGCAGCGTCTCCCCCTCGCTCTGTTTCAGTCTCATGCACACACTGATGCACCACACACTGCACAACTGATGTTGTGAAGCAGGCTGCCTGCCAGGTGTGACCTCATTGACCTTTGCTTAATTTAGTGGCACTGCAACGGCTCATCTGCAGCTCATACGGACTATAGTTTAACGGCTACGAGGGGACTCAGACCAATATAGCTCCTGGCTTTGAGGTATACTTATGAAGGTGAGGCATTAAGGGGAACCTCAGGGCACTGGACCTTTGAAGCTCATGGCCCCTGACTGAGAATAAAAGGACCCTGAGCTTGTCTGAGTGTGTCACGTATGACCTTAGCATGTGGACAGAGAAAGTCGAGCTTAAAGGATGCATCTAAGTCCGAGCTGGCTGATCGTTTAGCATTTAAACGTCAAGTTGCTGCAAGTGTAAATGAAGTCAATTATTATTGCTTCATTTGATGCATTCATTTGGATTCAGAAATCAAGGGTAAGGGTTAGGGTAGGGAAAACACGCACCATAAAATTCATTTTAAATGCTACATATTTTTTAGCATAAAGAAATCCATCCTGCACAAGAGGCAGTTAAATTATTCAAGAGCATAGGTTTATAAACAAAAGCCCACTCATCAGTGCATGACCTCTTTAATATCCGGCTTTCACAAGAAGGAACAGAGTCCAGCATCCAGTCGTCGGAAATACCAGCGTGATGGAGAGCCAAGGTTTGATCGCTCAGCTGATGACGGACACTTCCTCCTGCAGTCTGCCTGATAACACTGTTTACAGCGGTTACCTCACAGCGAACTCCTCATCCTCAAAAGACTTTACTGCATGAGCAACCACCGGAACAGGCCTCCATCGAATAAGTCTTATGAAAGATTTAGTTGTGTTCACTTGAAATAAATACCTGACAGACAGCGGTACTGAATTTCGTCTGTAAATCATAATTGCAAAAGAGGTAAACCTCTTAAACACATTTTTGTTGGAATAAAAGTACAGTTAATGCCCCCAAAATCCAAATCCAAAATCTAGACTTTATTGACACGCCATCTTTGTTCTAATCTTGCTGGCGTGACATATTTTATTTCCTTATTCTTCTCATTTCTAAAGTGGTACTCATTCTTAAATCAGAAAAGACAATAACACATCCTTGACAGACGGAATAACATCAACCAACTTTTTTTACCAATGATTCAGAGACTCAAGCGTCATGTTATACTGACCTTCTCTTGTAGCAATGGTGCTAACAAAGACTGATCTTTTTGGCTATTTGTTTACATGATCCAGTATACAGTTTTGGCTTAAGGGATCAAAATAAAAAATAAAAACCCCTTTCACACATGCAGTGAGCTCCATATAATACGAGGTAATGAGTACACAGAGGAGGTAATTGTCCGGGCTGTTTGCAATCAGTTGGACATATTGATAGTGTTGTTATTGCAACATTGCATCAGACACACACTACGTTTCATACTTCAATCCCAGAACCCATTGATAATAAATCTAGTGATAATTGAGCTTTTATTAAAGACTAAAAATGGATATCTGCAAACAAGCGCAAATAGTAATATTCTCTTACACTGCATCTGTTTAATATTTCATTCTTTGCTGTGTGAATTTCAGTAAACGGTATGACAAAGTGCTTTTGTGTTGAAGGTGGACAAACAGCTGTGTGGTGCTTTGTATTGACGAGCTATTGACTCAAATCACTCAAAGGCTCGTTAATAAACGGCTCGCGGTGAGCCAAATGAAGTTTTATCTGGTGTTGACACATGTCAAATCACAACATTTCAATCACAGATGTGGATATTATTAATGAACCACTATCTCCACTTTGTCAAACAAGATAGCCAGCTCCCGTTGGGTGAGATTGCCATTGCCTTGTAGAGCCCCCTCTTTTCTTGTTCCTCGTCCGTCTACACGAGCGACAGAGAGGAAAATAGAAAACGGGGCGTCAGGGTAAAAACTGTGCGTTGCGTCACGCTGCTCCGCCCTACGTCGCTCGCAGGCAATTAGGACACTCCAACAGGAAACAATAGAATCAAGCTGATCTGTTGCTGACACGTGCTGTTAGGACAGGCTGTCAGATGTTATTTCTCAACATCAATTCTGTTATTGCTTCTCAAGTTACTACCAGGACTGTAAACAAACAGAAATCCTATAGGTGGACGTCGTGAATCGCTAAACGTTGGCTTAAATGTAACCAGAAAATAGATGATGGGTTCAAAACTGACCGCTTCAGGTTATGAGAACACATCCAACCCTGACATCTCCGACTGTGTTGGACATGTGTTTCAAAGAAATTCCAGAAAAGGTCACGACCTGAATGTCCTGAAATTGTCTGGAAATTTTCTGTAGTTAATGTGTGAAAAGGATTCAATTAGTGGAGAAGACAAAAGGTAACTGGAAACCATCCTTTAATGTCCTAACCTTTGCTTGACACCTAAATGACAACAATAGAGCGACAAATGATGGTGAGAAATCCACACACTGACTCATCAGCTATGAAGGGCCTTGGATACATAAAGGACAATAAGAACAGGAGTGCAGTGGGTCTTTTGAGGCTGGTGTTCACCTTAACTCTCCTCTCCGCAGGCAAAGCTCCCACAGTGAAGGGGGGGTTAACTGACTAAGATTTTTACTGACCCGTGACTGTGCTTTACTAGTAGACGTTAACGCAGCACACATTCCAGTCTGCAATCACAGGACACACATCATCCACTTTCACATTAGCCTGAGCAGGCACATATAGTGCATGTTCACACACGCATGCATAAAGTAGCAGCATGGCAGGAGTAAGAAGGGGAAGAGAAACAGCTTCTTACAGGAGCAATCCTCCAGAGATGCTTGGCTGCTCAGGCACACATACTAGCGCTGGGATAAAGCCACTTCTGAAGGTCTTCACATGAGACAGGAAGCACACAAACGGCCCGAATGGCCAAAGAATCAGGACTTTAGTTGTCCCATGAGATCTAGAGGCTCATCGCATGCATTGGTCAACAATTTCTCTTGGACGGAAAGTGCTGTGCAATGAGACCTCTCCCTTTATTGCCAAAAGCTTGCATAAATTTTGTTAAGTAGAATGTGCAAAGGGAAACTGTGGCTTTCATTTAAATGCCCAATTATCTGCCTCCATCCAACCAACAATCAATCAAAAAAACTCTTAGCTGCTACAAGGTTGTGAAGGACTTAAGCAAAGGCTGGAGGCCTAAAAGTGTATATCCCTGATTCACATCATTTTGATGATACATGAACAAAAATGGCTAAACAGACCCTTCTGTTGAATTTAACTCAATACAAAGAGTCTAGAGAGTAAAACAAGTTCCAACCGGTGATGAAACAAACTGATTTCAGCCGGTTGACTGAGCTGCAGTGCAGATGTTTTTCTGTTTTGGTCCCTATATCAGCTTGTGATTGGGACAGATTGGGTTGTATGTCTCCATTTCAAATCTCACTTTTTTCCCCCCAAAATTGCAAAGTGCCACTCTAGATCCTTCTACATATCGAGAATCAATCTATCCCCTGCTTCAATGGACCACCTAGGCACTGGTGCAGCTTATTATTGATTAAATTACTACATGAAGTTACTAACAACCCATTCACTCGTTAAATATGCAGCCTTTTCGAGATGATTTAAAAGTGTTCTGAAGCTGAATCAACCCAATAATATGATATATAACAACCATCCAATCATGACCACTTATCTTATGGGTAAGAAAACATCCTGCAAGAAGTATTTTTCAAACTGCATCTCATAATCCACTTCATATTACTGATACTCAGAAATGATCGAGTATCATAAGATCTTCGTCCTCTAATGATGTCAGCATCTAAAGAACCTGTTGCATCTTCTCATCTGAGCGCCAACACATTTTTTTCTCTTACACCTGCTGGCTGTGGTAACTGAACCATCCGGCAGAAAGGATTTTCACAGCCTGATCATTTTACAGTGAGGTGGTGTCTTCCTTTATACAGCTTTGCTTTAAGACCATTTTTCTCATCTTGTTTCATTGTGCCATGCTGCACCTGAGCTGAAAGAGAGACACTGACAGACTTCTCCAATCGCTTACATAGCCTGAAGACTTCATGTGTAACTCAAAGACCTCTGTGTCTACTGTCCGATACATAATGTGCAGTAAATCATCGGTCATCTCGTCTAACAGAAGCCATACCTGTCGGATATTACTGTTGCTGCTACTTTTTCTCATTTCAGCTCATGATTTGATATGACCACCAACATTGGCTCTTTCTCACAGCTTGAGAATGAATTACTCTCATTCAGGGGACTTCAGATGGTTTGATAGTTTTGCCGGTGATTCAAAGCTACCACTTTGGAAGCTTCATTGACCTGCAGGATGCAAATATTGCAATTTTTAAGTGATATTTTTGAGCCCCTTGATGCCGCAAAATGCCAGTGCTTCGAGGCACTCAATCACACTAGTGCAAAAATTGCAATCTAAATCTACCATTTAACAGTGGATTTGCCTTAGAAGGACTTCTTTACATGGCATAATTCATAAATAAAGAAAATTTTGCGACACCACCTGCAGCTCGTATTCTCTCTCATGTTGTACAGATTGACTCTTACTCTTTTTCCTACACTCTCATCCTTTGATTTGTTTTTTTCTTTCTGACACTCAACAGCTCTTGTTATCCTCCCTCTATCATTTACTTCTTAATGTCTAAAAGTCATACTCCCTCTCCCACAATTCTCCTTTTTTCCCCGTCCCCCTCATGCCATCTTTCACTTTTTTTCCTCGATGCAGCTCCTCAATCGATATCCTCCTCGCTGAAAAACTCGAGCATTATTGTCACTGGTCAGACCCCTGATTGAGTGTCTCAGTAAGGAGTCTGACAAGCAGACAGAAATAAATGAACCCAGAAAACAAATA
Source organism: Tautogolabrus adspersus (assembly GCA_020745685.1). Taxonomy (NCBI): domain Eukaryota; kingdom Metazoa; phylum Chordata; class Actinopteri; order Labriformes; family Labridae; genus Tautogolabrus; species Tautogolabrus adspersus. Next base: position 15,483,074 of record CM036548.1, on the reverse strand, counting down.
GTAGATTCCAGTATAAGGTGAGCTGGGTTTAGCCTTGTATTTTTTAAATGTGTGTGAGGAAGAAAATAGGAGACCAATTGACAGCTTTAGAACATCTGTGCTGCAAAAACCATGCAGAACAGATAAAATGCAAAACATGATGTGCCTGAGAGAAACACATCATGTCCTGAAGCTAAACTGCACATACACTTTCAATCTGAAGAACATGATGCAAAGCGCTGGGGAGAACCCATCCCACAAATATCTCAGGATTTACATTTAGTAGGTAAAGAATCCTGCAGATGTACGATGTGTGTTATATCTTCCAACATCGATTTTGTTTGCTCACATCTGCCAGACAACAGCCTGAGGTCCATTTCAGCAGCCTCATAAGGTACTCTGCCAGCTTTCACTGCTGCTTCCCCTTACATGGGAGAAAACAACTGAATAAGATGCTTGTTCTAAAATGTCTCAAAAGCTCGCCCAGGCCATTTTCCAACCCCACATTCCACAAACGCCCACTACTCCACATCATGCAGCCCTCGGACCAGGCAGCGGCAGGGCTGCTCACTGTTCTTCCCGGACATGTGGAAGATAAGGCAGGGAGAGTCAGCTGTGCTCATATTGTTCACGGGGCTCTCGCTCAGTAACACTAGCCAGCTGATTACTGTGTGCCAACTGCACTGCAGGGTAATCGTCCTCTATTAGCTAATGTGGTGAAGCATCTGCCTCACTAGGGAAATTAAAGAGTTTCAAGCTGGCCCGTTGGGAATTCATTAAGTGAAGTTGCGTACGAACACACCTGAGTGAAATATTTGCAAAGAATTCTTTGAATTTGAAGTATATTGTATGCAAGTAACATTAAAGGCAAGAACATTTGGCTTTTCCAAAGTCAATTAAGTAGCAATTTAGCACGGCTGCCGGCCTGACACTGTGAACTGTTCTCTGGCAGTAAACAACATTCAAGTGGTGAACTTAATAAGTTAAAGTCAAACCACAGATAAAACAACTGTTCTTGAGGATCTCCCCAAAGGTTTCCTAAACTCCCTTCAGGAATGCATGAACTTTTGTTACATTGTTTTAGATAAACATCTCTGGGAATGCAATTCATACCAGTTCATCACACCGGACAAAAAACCTTATTTATGGAACAAGATTCACATTGCTTAAGGTGGGGTTTTGATTGGTAGCTGATACTTCAAAAACAACTGGAGCTGATTCCAAGCCAAAAACAAACTCTTGTCTTGGCTAAGTCTTATAATAGCAGTTTTCACCGAGCAAGGCATTCAGCGCTCCAGATCCTCGACCACTCCTTGAAGAAAAAAACTGAGAACAAGAATAAACAGTTTCAGAGAGACAGACGGACGGTGAGAGCAGGGTCTGCTTTAGCACTTATCCTCACACACATGTAAGCCAGGGGCCAAACCCACAGCCTAACTCAACAAACAGTGTGTGACGCAGGGGAATGGGGGGGAGGATGAGTATCTGTGAGTTGAGTATGTGCACATACGTGTGCAAGCTAAGCCTGTTGAGGTTAAAAGAAAATAAAGAACAGAGCAGAGTCAGGAGTCTAAGATGATCATCTGGGTAGACAAAAGGTGGTAGCACATGGTGTCCAGAGCCAGGGGGCAATTCCTTTTGCACTACAGAGAAAGTGCAGATTGATGGCAGTGCTACTGAAACTGTGCATTGGCCATCATTCGTCTTCCATGACCTGCAGGGGTATACAGCCCTCATCCTGATGCAGCATCAGTAACACAGGGTCAGAGGTCAAGGCCCGTAGACAGTTCATCTTCACAACTCCTGAAGAAGACAGGATAGCAATAAGGGAAGTATATAGCAAAATATGCAGATATTGATGTAGCTCTTAGGAAACATCTATAGGAGGAAGAAAATCCAACTAGTCTGACTGAGGGAACTACTGTATGGGTCAGCATTAAGGGTCCTGTAATGTTTTTTTTTACAATTTTCAGTGCTAGTCTGCTAGATCTAAACGCATTACAAAAAGCCCAGTGATAGCAAACTTCCTTTTTCAAACGTGCTTCATTGGCTGATTGGCTAATACACACATGGACACACACACACACACACATTTTACTGAAGGCACAGTTGCTCTTTCACCTGCGTGAATATGAGGATGCACTGTTGCTGAATGCATTGACTTAATTCTTAGCATTTGTTTGAACATGGCATTTACTGAATCTGGATAACTATAATCAGGAGGAAGTCGTCCAGAAAAAGAAAGACTTGAGGTTGTGTCCTGTGATTACTTCAAGTGTTCCCGGTGTTTGTCTATGTGGCAAATGCACACGAGTCTGGTTCAAACAGATTTAAAAACAAGCAATATGAATATTGTAAAACATTGATTTCCCTGATGTGTGACATGCTCCAGCTGTTTCTGTGTAATGGAAAATGTAAACCCAGGCCTCCTCATTCCTCCCACTCCTCCTTTCTTCCTCCTCCCTGTTTTCTTCTCCTTCAGCTGACCCTTCAGACACAGACGTGTAAATACAACTCCCTTTATAGATTTGACTTGGATACACTGAGTTCAACCTCAGAAAAAAAAGAGTCTGTGCTGCAACACTGGAGTGGACTCGAGATGCATTACATCTTTAAATAGAAACACACTGGTTACCCTGTTGATTTAGTCGTTTTTTTGAGTACATTTTCCATAGCCATGCTCGGCCAGAATCTAGAGTCAATTAGGCATTTTCAATGACAGAAAAAAGCACAATTCGAGTTCTACAAATTTGAACAGTGTTCTACAACATTCAATACTGGAAAGTAGTAGAAGGGGATGAGCTGCACAAGTTAAGTAAAGCAGAGATTTTTGGATTCAGCTATAATAGAGGGGATGTTCTCTGCCTTAGGAGCTAACCTTTGTTGTCTAAATGCTCCTTATTTTAGTCTTATCAACCTTTTCCAGGGATGTCAGGTAGTGTTGTGTATTGTTGAGAATGTTGTTATACAACATGCTGCAGGGTACAGGGATTACAATTCAGTATGTTCTGTATATTTCAATGCTGTTAGCAAGGCACATGACCATTTTTTAGCTTTAATTTAATAGCATAAAATCTGAATTAAAAAAAAAGGGGAAGAGACATGGAAGTAGAGACTCGTGTCCGCTTTTCAGCTTGTCGGGTCATATGGCTCACTCACTCATAGACACACAACAATTACGCTGAGGCTGCGGTAGTGAGCATTAAGATGAAGTTAGCGCTCAAGTGTTTGTTTGGGTGTGTGTGTGTGTGTGTGTGTGTGTGTGTGTGTCATCAGGGGCATGACACACTCTGAGAGCATGCCAAAAGCTCTCTGCCACTTGTAGGGATTTCAGACTTGACTGCTTCTCTTTGCTAAAGACAGAAAGGATAGAATCAAGACTGTCCATACGTTTGTCTTCACTGCATGTTATCAGATATTATAAACAATGTTGAGCAAAACAAGCTCTCCAAAGAACTTCAAAACCAACTCTGTGTTATTTTTGAACAAGAAGAAAATAGTTTCTTGGACGGAGACAAAGGGTTTACAGGGAGCGGTTTCGAAGAATGGAGGACAGAGTTCTGAGATTCAACAACTGAGCTCCAAATGTTACCATGAGGGGAGTCATACACATGTTACGGAATCACAGCCATGACTACTGACCGCAGACTGCAGAGGCCTGTGACCTCTATTATGTCAAGTATGCAGTGAGTAAGAGCACAGAGACGTGACGTTTGCGTGTGTGTGTGTGTGTGTATCCGTGTGTGTGTGTATTCGATTACAGGTCAGCTTAGAGCCATTGTTCCTCCGTGAGTGCCTGAGATTCCACAAGTAACACTGTTTGAAAGGTTATTCAAAATCTTTGGGGTGTGTTGAAAAGTAGAACAACTGTGCAGTAACAGGAAGGTGTGTTTCATTCAGTGTTCAGCACCCATATGCTACACACATCAGATCAGTATACAGATTACCAATGGTTTCTAGTGTTTGGCACTTAGAGGGGGATCATTATCTACATGTAGTATCTATGTCTGTAGGTCATCTATAGTCTTATCTAAAAGTGAAGCTAAATGCAGTTAAAGGTACAGGAGTGCTTGAGCATCAGTTTGGAGTCAAAATCTTTAACACTACTCTCCACTCTGAGCTCCTTATCAGTGAAACATCTGGTGTGTGTGTGTGTGTGTGCGTGCGTGTGTGTGTGTGTGTGTGTGTGTGTGTGTGTGTGTGTGTGTGTGTGTGTGTGTGTGTGTGTGTGTGTGTGTGTGTGTGTGTGTGTGTGTGTGTGTGTGTGTGTGTGTGTGTGTGTGCGCGTGTGTGAGCAGTAGTATAGCCAGAGTAAACAAAGCAGTGATTACTTCTGACTCTGAACATATACAGTACAAGAAACCATGTTCATACATCATTACTCAGGAATGGAGATTTGATTCAATCTTCCTCCTTAGATAGTTACTTTCACCTGACAGCAAAAGGCCCACTTACAGCAAGTCATTGGTAGAGAAAAAGATGATTAAGTTATCTTCAATCGACAAAGACGACGAGGCGAAAAAGATGTAAGGCTGTTCAGATGTTCACAACATCAATTATACAGTAAAAGCTGCAACTGTGCTTTGATCCAGAAACAGTCTCTCATCGACCACTGCCTCCAAATCTCCAGAAGAAAGACAACATAGTCAAGAGATGTCGAGCTCTTATTTAATCCTGATGGTCTTTACATTAAAATTGTGTTGTAATTATTGTTATTATTTTGTTGCAAGCTAAGGAGCTTTGAAAGCTGAACCTACAGTATTTTATGATCACAATTTATCAATATAATTGACTCTATAAACATGAAACAACCTCTTTTCTCTCAGTTCCCTCTGGAGCAGCAGGTTGATGTTACGCATGTTAGATCAGCAGCAGAGGCTGTCATGTTTCTAACCGATAGAGCATCTTTATTTGATCTCCTTTTGAGCGATACAGTTTAATCTTCCTTATTTTCAACTTGCATCTTGGTTAGTTTGTATTGGCCACTTCCAAACATAAGCAGACAGACCATCAGGAGAGTCGTTGCCAAGCCAACCCGTAAGCCAGATATTCCAATCCACTTCGTGTGAAGGTAGAACTGGTAGTGAATGCACCCAACACAGCAGTTATAGTCCCTAAATGAATTGCTTACTTATTATAATACATTTAACAAAATGGGCACAAGTCTCCTCTTCTTTGTGCTTTAACATATCAGGTAAGTGTTGGTGATGTATCTATTATTATATATATTATATATATTTTAAGGTACTTCAGTTTCACCCTTGTCTCCTACATGGTTCTGACTCAGCCTGGCCAGAAGAGTTCACTTATATAAACTTGACGTCCTTTTTTTTTCGCCCGGTGTGCTTCAGATGAAAATGCACTAGTATAGCTCTTAATACACCACCAGGAGGTGGCTCAGAACGGAGAAAGTCTTATTACCACAAGTCTTGTTGTTGTTTATCCAAATGATTTACGTCTTACAAGAATTAGTTAGTGGTTGTTAAATGCTGAAACAGACTCCACAGTTTGTCGGTTATGCCTTAGGAGATTTAAATGCAGTCCTGACTTGCCCTCGCTTTGCGTCCCTCTCGTTCTTTCTGGATATACAGGTATATATACACTGGGAAAAGTCTCTGCAGACTATCAGCAGCAGAGCTCACCTGAAACTGTCTGATTGCTCAGAAAGCACACAGGCTGAAAATGAATTTTCTGGTATGTGGGCTGGGTATATTTAAAAAAGAAAAAAGAAAAGGCATGGGTTAAACCCCACAAGAAAGAAACTCACGCAGATGTGTTTTATCTCTTCCCTCCTGTATTCTACTGGGACACCTAAGGGAACGGGGTAAAGAGGAGGGGGAAACTTGGCCTTGTTCTTTTAAAGGATGGGACAACCTGCTAGGTTGTGTGTGTATGTTTGTTGTATGTAGCCTCGCCCTCCAGCAGTGGTTGGGGTTTAGAAAACCCTCTCCTCACGGTGAAGTTGATAGGTCACGGCACATTCCAGACATTTTCTGTGTTTGTTTTCCACCAGGAAGGCTCACAATGCAGCCGGCTGCTGCTACAAAGGGCTCTGTTTGTCTTTGATCTGCACATCACACCTCAGTAGACGAACACATTGACTGAAAGAATAAAAAAATCAAGTCATGTTCATTGTCTTCTCAGACATCTCTTAGAAGTTGGAGTTGGGGTGTTGATGTTGAACTTCCACTCCTTTGTAAAAAGAAGACTGGCTACTCTAAGGTACCATATTAGCATCTTGAGGAACCCAGATGGTTTACAGAGCTAAGAAGATTACTTTCATCGCTTTTACTCCTTCATATTTTACACTTACTGTACGGCTGCTCATTGGCCAGCTGCTGATAGAGCTGAGTTCATAGACTCCCTCTGCCCTGACATGCTGTGCTGGTCGACCTCTGCGAAGTCCTAGTCAGAGAAGGTAAAGAGAAGCTAATAGGTGTTCATGGCACTGACCAGTACATCATTACACCACCTCTGTGGAATTAATTATCATTCATTATTTCAATTAAAAACTGCCAGATTTTAAACATTAAAGTGAGAATGCTTGTGAAAAAAAGGTAATAGATGAGAGAGAGGTAATAGCAGAGGGTGAGAGCAGCTAAACAAGATGTCATCTTGTAGTTTTGCAGAGTAATGTAATAGCCAATAATGCTAAAGAATGAACACGTTAAAAGGCTTTTTGGAATGTATGTTGCCACTAGTTTATCTCTCCGGTATTACATGTTATGTTTCAACACAGACAATGAAATATCAAATGATAGAAGTGAGTTGGATCAGATAAAGACAGCAGCGTAGGATGTGACAAAGGCCATTTTTGAATTTTCACCTTGAGCTTTGAAAGACTTCCTGGAGTATAAAAGCTCTCTGCACAGCTCAGTGACCTCAGCCCTGCATCCCCCTCTCTGTAAGCAATTCCCGCAGCACCTCTAACACAGCAGTGCAAATGTTGAGAACATAACTCTACTTATGCAAGAAACATGAATAATAGAATTTGTTCTCTAAGTGAGCACTCTTCACATTCACACCACAGAGTGAACTTAGTAACCTGACTCTTCACGCTTGTCTTCTGCCATTCAAATCTCCTGGTGAGCCTCTGTCTCATCCAGATTTGCAAAGAGTGCATCAATACACACAGGTGGGCAAGCAGACGACAACCTTTTCAAACCTGAATTCTGAATTAGGCAGTACAAAAGCCATGGTGGGCAGAAGAGTATGTAGTGTTAGTTTTGTAATGTGTCCTTGAAGTGGGGCATGCAGCTTGTTTGGTCACTCAGCAGATCTTTTTGGTTCCGGTGCCCGCTGCCTCACCCTGCTCTACTCTGCATGTGGCATCTCTCTCTCACAGCAAGGACACATTAGCTGTCAACCCCACATGCACAAAAGGTACTGTGCCTGGCATGCATTTCAACGAGGAATATACATCGGACCTGAGATGTTAATTCAGTTATGCAAAATAGTCTTCTTAACACCCTTAATCATTCCCTTATAGTGCTGTTATACGCACCTTCTGAACAACCACAGAGAAGATTTTCTGTACCAGGAGGGACAGCATGATGGCCTGGCTGGAGACTGGCAACAACATCTAAAGGGGCAAAGGGCCAGGACTGAACACAACATGCAGACTGATACTTAGAGTATGCAGTAGCAGCAAGTTAAGCTGCTAATAGTTTGCAATAAAAGGATGAAGGTCTACTTGTCTTTAGTCAGTAGGATGAGTTACAATAAATGATTAATTTTTGATTTGGTTTTACTCAATTAATTAAGTGTACAGCTACCTCTCCAATGATCCAGGTCTGATCAGAGTATTAGATGTCTGACATTCCAATCAAGTGTCAGTGATACTGACTGTAAGATACTGATTTACTTTCACCTTTCCTCACACTAGAAAATGTTGCTGTGTGAGTCATCAGCTGTGGACTGTGGGAGAGCTCAATTGTTCAGGGATTAATGTCATCAACTGGGACTATTGCAATGCAGCATTGCTTGAGAGATCCATTAGTTAGGGACTTTTCATCGTTGAATCGGTTCAGAGAGGAAGAAATGATATATCTTCACTTTCAGAACAAACTTTAAAACTGTTCTACACTAAAACATTTACAATATAGGAGTATTAACAATTTTCTTTTGAATGTAAGGACTCATTCCAAAACTTCATATCAAATTTTACAAGGGCAAAAACTATGGCATGGTCTTACCATTTCATCCAAAGATATCAGGTGAATACACAAAGACAGAATAGACATTTGACATTTCTATTCTGCTATCCATTGAACTTGGATGGCTCCTACAGTATAAAGACAGAGACAGGATGTTGAAGAGTGCAGTTAAAGAAAACAAATAGATGGGACCTACAGTACAGAGGAACAAAATGCAATTTAGTCAGAAGGAAAAAACAACTGGAGTATTTATAGGCTGATTTGAAACAAAGCATTGTGTTTCTTAACAACACACATGTAGAGGAGCACCTTTACCATCAACCCAGAGACATGAGAAACAAAGTCAAAGCACCACACGCTTCCATGTGCACAGACTGAACACAAGCTGAAGCACATGAGAGCAGCACAAGAATCTGAAGCTCTACTCCGCTCTGAGGCACACCCTTGAAATATTTATTACCCTCCACCACGTTCTCTCCTCCACCATGGCTGGGTCACTCACAGCATACTGTAGCTGCCTCTTTATCTCTGAACTGGACTTTATAGCCAGCGAGCTAGATCCAAGGCTCAACATTCTTCTCTTCTGGATCCTATTATGGGGCTAAGCAGCCGTCAACACACAAGCCCTTCAGTTATTGTCCTAAATCCTACATGTTGTTAAAGCTCTTAATGTACAATGGGATCTCACATTCATTGCATGTTTGTTTCTTCTAAACAATAGGCTGAAGACTCTGTGTGAGCCCAGTGGATGTTGTTTCTTTATGAGTTGGTGTTGGGAGTCAGAGACCACAGAGAGGAATGAGTCAGGACCAGTGAGCAGTCATCCCCTGCACATAGTGGTCTTTCCTTAACAAGGTCTGTAGGCCAGCTCACTGGGGTTTCCTGTACGCTCATACTTTCCACTTTTTATGACACTGCTGGTCACCAAAGCTATCCACTTAGCCCACCTATTATGTAGGCGTATGACCTAAGTTGCATAACAAGCCAATATAACACATAATTGTGGGGTGCTTCTGTTCAATCAAAGTTATACCACTAGTGGGTACATTAAAGTTTTTTAAGGATCTGGGTTAATAAATATTATTACCTGTCTCTACAATAAAGGCACACAAAGCCCAAAAATAAATTTGCCTTGACCTTCGGGGGGGGAGGGGGGCCACAGAGAGGAATGGCCGTTGGAGGGGCGGGCCACCCCCCTAATATAATGGTAGGGGAAACACTGTATTGTGAGTCAGTTTGTCAGGTATTGCGGAGCACTTTATAAGAGTCAGTGTTGCCAGATGGAAAATACAGCAATATCGTACTGCGGCTTTAAAATGATCTTATTTTACTTAAAACTATCAAACATATTGAAAAAAAGAGACAGGTCCTAAATAACACACTGAATGGCAAAACTATGCCCTGCACACTACATTAATGTAAATAAACGAACGAACAAAGGAACACGCCATTTAAGCGTTGATTGTTAGCTAACTGCTCCGCCTCCAGCCGCTATGCAGCTGAGCTAGTAGCATCTTAAGTTGTTGTGACGTGCGTTTTCCTACAGTCTGTCTGGCATAAGGAGCCACAGGCGTTAACAGGGCATCAGGTGATGATTTATCTGGCAGGTAGAGCCTGGCAGCAGAGTGGCGGATCAGGTGCTGATGTGATTGGTTGCTCTCAAATGAAAATGTTTGGTTGAGGGGACATTAAAATTGCAAAATTAATGCACATTTGGCTATTTTCTGCAATTGTCGATTGTACATTGTACAGAGGGCAAAATGATGGTACAAATATGATAGTTATCGTACATACAGCAACACTGATAAGAGTTGTCATACAGTTGTATACCATACTCCCCTTTGGTCTAACCGTTAGGATTGCTTGTTTTAACCCAGGCGTCCCGGGTTTGACTTCCGGTATCGGAACTTGGTTTTGGGGGCGGCAGTAGCTCAGTCCATAGGGACTTGGGTTGGGAACTGAAGGGTCGCTGGACCAAGACTGGAAATTGGTCTGGTAGCTGGAGAGGTGCCAGTTTACTTCATAAATACTGCAGAGGTGCCCTTGAGCAAGGCCCCGATTTGTGCCTTTTGTTTGTGCATGTGTTCGTATTTCAGCCTATGTGTGTGTAGCATGTCCAACAACAGTGTAAAATTGAACTTCCCCTTGCAGTAAGGTATATCTTCTTCTTCTTCTATGGTCTTGCTGCACGTGATAGCTTCTTAATATACGTGTACTGTAGATATTTCTTCATGTCTTAGGGTTTATATTGATGTTAAGATTCGCTGCTGTTCTAAATGCTACAAAATGATCAGGTAAGAGTAAGACTGATAGAAACGAGCACCCCAACACCCAAGTGAGCTTTCAATCCACGTTAAAAAATTTCACTCGAACAACAGCCGATTATTACAGCCTCAACCCTCCGACAGTGCCAAAGGTGAAGAAGGTTGTGCAAGTTTAATCATCACCATCTCATTACTTCAGTTTCCATCTGACAGCACTCTGCATCCTACAGTGAGTAAAGTTTTACCATAAGTGATAAGATAAGGTGTAACTTTAATGATCACCACGGTGAAACTGGGTCATTGCAACAGCAAGGATACAGAAGAGAATAGAAACAAATACAAACAGTGCCTATCTTTTTACTGAACTCTAAATGTGGCTTATAATGAACAGAACAGTTTCTAAACATAGTTTCCAAATTAATACTGAAGCCTGCATCAAACCTAAAAAAAAACAAGCAAGAAACCACCTAAATGACCAAAAACCTGGTTTGCTTTCCTGTCAATGTTTGCTGAAACGGAGCAGGCAGAATAAAAGCAATGACCAACCCAGGGGTTTGGAAGTTCCAGCATATACACCAGCACGGGACTTAAAATTACTTTGTAATCAGAGGGTTTAGAGAGCAAACAAAGAAGGAGGGACCGGAACTGGGGAATGATAGAGCGAGTCTATGAATTACTCAGCAGACACGTCTCTCCCTCTTTCCTCCCTGCAGGAGATAATAGGGATCATCAGTCTTCTTGCCCTCCTTTTACGCCCAATCTTTTGACCGCTCATCTACATCCAGGTCAGCTGAGAAATACCACAGTACCTTTTCAATAACTGTGCTGGGTAGAACTTGTTAGGAGGGGTTTCAGTCTGCTAAGCAACCTTCTCATGAAGCAGACTTACAGAGCTGACTGGATTTAAGTGGTCAAAGGTTTTGATATCACGTGTTTTAAAATGATACTAACACTGTTATTTTAGGAGCGATAGTGTTGAATTCTTTTTAACCAAAAGCTGAAGCGAGCCAAAGATAGACAGCAGCGGGTTGTCCGTTCAAGTTCACAGGTCTGTTCATCATAATACTTCAAAGTGGGTCTATATCACTATATTTGGGGACACCTAAGGAAACTGTCTGAATTGCACAGATACATTGGCAATGTTTCAGTACCAAAATGTTGCCAATGTATCTGTGCTATTTAGAGAGTGTGCAGATTGTTTTCTGCATTGTTTGTTTAATCTATTAAACACAATAAATGACTCAATATTGGATGGGCTAGGACTTCTATTTTTGTTGCAATGATATCAAAACAGGTAAATGTTTTCCGTTTGATTTTACTATTGTATGAAAAATGTGAAATTCAATCTGGTATCATGACAACCCTAAACTGGATAACTGGACTGGTTTACGGTCATGGCATTTTCTCAACCAGCTTCACACTATGAGTGTCTGAGTCCTACATTACATGAGGAACTTCTGGATGATATTTTGGGGGCATATCCCCCTTTTTATTGAACAGATTAAGAGTAAAGAGGCAGTTGGGAAATTGTCTGAAAGAGATGCAACCATTATAGATTTTTACAAATTCCACTGTTTCTATTCTGCTTCTAGGCCACTTCTGAAGTCATTCCATTATCTCAAACCTCTCTTTTAGCAAATACTACCTCAGGATGTTTTTCTAAGCTTTGACTGTTACTAATTTAAAAAGGGATATCTAATGTTATGGAGGAAAACAGATGTAAAGTTAACTTTTCAGGGGCTTTAAACCTCGAAAGCCTTTTAACTTACATTAAGTCCATTTTCCACATTTACAGTGAATCCAGGTTTCACTTACTGAAGGTATTCTTATTATGTAGTAATCCTGCCACATTGTAATGGCACCATGTGTATTAAGTAAAGCCTTTTTCGTAATTATTAAGCTACAAAAACCGTATTAAGAGCAGCACTTGGACAAGTTAGAAAGGAAAAATTGAACGTTATAGCTAGCACACATGCTCACATTGAAAATAAATGTATTATGCATCACTTGAGGACACACTATCTATTATAACACAATAAGAGTGCCCAACATTAGCAGGCTGAAGCTGCTGACACTGAACTATTATCTAGCTGAGCTGCTGGATTGTCTCAGACTCATGTTATGCCAATGACGGCTGCTGCCAAACTGCTTAAGAAAACATACATGACACATCTATTCAACATCATGAATAATACAGTGTTTTTGCCTGCTCAGGCATACTAAAAAACCAAGATGAATCCCTCAGTGGGTCACAGACATGCCTGACTTTAAATCCCTGTGAGAAGAGCAAAATGAGAAAGAGAGAAAACCTGCAGCATTGTCAGGCTCTCATCTCCTTCCAATAAATCCTAGACGTCTTTTCTATCCTGAGACAGGATGCAACGGGGAGGCAACTGAAGGGCAACATCACGAGGTGAAGAGTTCACAGCCGCTTACAGGAATAGGATTTGAGACTGGAAAGAAACAGCTTGAATTCTCTCCACACACAAAAAACGAATGGCATTCTCCTCTTTGATCAGGGAGAGAATAAAGGTAATATGGAATTGTGGAGTCACAGAGAGAGGCTGTGAAAGAGAGAGAGAGGCTGTTATTGAGATGCATGGGAGAAGAAGCAGAAGGCAACAGAGGCAGGGAGAGATACTGCTATCACAGCTCCAACATGGCAGGATGTGACATGTGGAGAGCAGGAAGAGGAAACTGGACAGATATAGATTAATTTGGTAGCCGCTCCTGAAAACATGTCTATCCCATTAGGGCCCTTGGTGGCGGTTAATGTGCTTATCAAAGCGTGCACCTTTGGTCTTTTCCTCACCCCGGCCTGAGGCAGTCAGTGCTCCTGCAGCCAGTCTACACTGGAAAAGTAAAGGCTTTAATTTAACCACGGATCACTTGGTTTTCTATTGTTTCAAGCTTTAAGATTACAATGATTGCATTGTAGATTTCACATTTTCCTTAAAGTTGGCAAGAAATAGGGTCTCACCCGCGGGTCAAACTCCAAAAGTAATCAGATTTAATGTAGGCCATTAATTAGTATAACTTTACAAAAGCCCAGCTAATTTAACCACGTGAGAACAACTCAAACACAGAATCACACTGAAACAATGGGTCTCATTGAACTAACACAAACACTAAAGGAAAGCTAGGTAAAAGACACATCAATAAAGCTAATTTACTGTTCCCTAACCCCCCTTTTTAACAGTGCACTAAAACTGTGCATTTAAGGATTTAATGTCCACAGGAGAATATAGCTTTGTTTACTCTGTACTGTACTAAGTGTTTACTGTTAAATACAAAGTATTCATGGTTCATTTGTAGACTTGGCTATTACATGATACATCCAATATTTTGTCTTTTAGTGAAGTGATTTTGCGTATAAATCCTATCAGTGAGCATTATTTCTCATTAGGGCTTTGTATTTGGAAATTATATAATGTGGATCTACTATGTTAAGTGAGGTTACAGTTAAGGGACTTTCTAATGTAGACATCCCTTCTTTGTTTATGAGCAAATGCAGCAATTATGATCAGAAGTCCTGTGTACAGGGCTTGGCTTGGAGGTAAGAATGAGGTTAGCTTTGGTTTCAAAACATCAGATTGTAAAAAGATTTAACTCAGGATACAATCAAATGTACAGCATATGGTGTCAAATTTAAGATACATGACTTTATTTGAGAAATAATAAGTAATAAAGTTTTTATATAGGTCTGCAGATGCAAGAACACCCATGAACAAAAGCCCCTCCTTGTTCATTTTGTACTATAAGTTTATCAAAATGTAAAGTCAAAACAGTCATACTAGAAGGGAGCAACTGAACCTTAAACAGATGTGCACAATGTACCCAAACAAATGAATGCACACACAAACAAGTTTGAATATCAGCAGCAGTATTCTTGGATTCAGTTTTTTTTTTTTTTTTTTTAAGATTCTCATATTTGCTTACATAAACATTTAAAGCCCATGTTGCCCTCATTCAGCAAGGTTTCAACTTTTCTTCTTGTACTTCCAAGTTTTAGGATTAAAAACAGTAATTACCATAAGATGGTGTCAGGTCAAACAAGATGAGAATGGTATTGCTTTTCAATTTCCCAGTTTATTAAACTTTGGAGAGGACAAAAGATCTGGTGAGGTGTACAGCAGGGCCACATTGGAGCAGCATGGGTGTGTCAGTTCAGCTGTTAACTATGAGCATGATAGCCATCTGGCCAAACATGCTAACGTGTTTTTGCTTTCTTAAGGTTTGACATCTAAATGTCAAGTCTATGTACATAACTTGTCTTCATCACAAGTCAAATAAAACAGCTTCACCATTTAACCAGAGTCATTTAGATGAGTATGCACCTTGTAGTAAGCTGTAACAAGGATATTACTACAGCACAAGTTGAGTTTTGGGGGTGACTGATAGTAGCAGAGGGACTTCTGGGATGCTGGCATGTTTTCAAACAAGAGCCACAAAGCTAAGATAAAGGGCGGTGGTTCTGACAGCTGTCAAACATTGTACTGTTTAAAGCACTCCTCCAGGGACAAATACTGCGTGCCTTTGCCAAGCGTTGATTTAGTTTTGTGTACATGTTGTTGTCAACTTACCCTCTGAGAGCTCCAGCTCCAGCTCCGCCAGCTTCTCCCGGACCTCCGCCGGCAGGGTCATAGCGACAGCCGGCGTGGGCTCCAACATCATCGTTAGCAACCCGCTTGAGGTTCTCTCAGCCATGGTGGTCCAGAACGAAGCAAAAATAGGTCCACTGAGTCGCAGGTGGGGTGGACAATGCGACAAGAAATGAAA
This sequence comes from Tautogolabrus adspersus, assembly GCA_020745685.1. NCBI lineage: Eukaryota > Metazoa > Chordata > Actinopteri > Labriformes > Labridae > Tautogolabrus > Tautogolabrus adspersus. The sequence continues at coordinate 15,467,896 of CM036548.1, read as the reverse complement.
TAAAAAAACAAGCCCTCCTTACTTGCTTTCGGATAAGGACAGCAAACAGGGTGTTGGTGTTTCTCTGGTGTCGCTGCAACGTCGTACAGATGTGTGAGAAATCTCTCCAACCGTCATGACACGGCTAGCTGTGAGGCTAGCAGACACACCTGGCTGTGTGTTCCCATGTGGTTAGGACAGGGCTCCTGTAAGTGTCTCCGTGTCTATCCCTGGACACTGACGGTGTCCCGACTGTCCGCGGCTGCCTCACTTCAACTGTGGAGAGAACTCATTCAACTCCTCGCTCGCTTCCCACGGCGCAGTCGCCATTGCATCATAGCAACAGCAGTCCCAACCGTGCGCGTTCCCAAGACCTACTCCTGTGATTGTGCGCGTGCTTGTGTAGCTGCATGCTGTCTCCTGATGTTCCTAATAAAACTTGGCTGCCTCCTACTGTCACAATCACAGTGCTGCGTGGTACTGAAGTGCATGCACTGTTTGTTTGTTGTTGTTGTTGTTGTTTTACTGTTATTGCAATGTAAAGGTGTTTTTATTTTATTGTATTTATTTATTTATTTGTGGGGGGAGGGGGTCATAATGGAACAATATGCTTGTTTTTGATTTCCATGGCTGCTAGGTTCAAAGTAATTGTTATCACTAAATATGTATGCATTAATTTCATTATAAAGACAACGGTTTTATCAGTAATTGCACCCTCAAAGCACAAACTATGGCTGGCAATTATTTCTGATGGTATTTAAAATTCCCTTTAAAAGTTCTATATTTACAACAAGAATTAATTTTATTTCTAAAGTATTCTACAAATCATTTAGCAGACGCTTTTACCCCAAAGCCTGTGTCCAAAGCATCAAATGGTAAATGGACTTAAGCTTATAGTGTTTTTCAAAGCGCTTTTAATACCGCAGGTCACACCTACAATTCACACACTGGTGGCAGAGGCAGCGATGTAAAGCGTCCATCAGTATTAACTAATCCATTCATACACATTCATTCGCTTCAGGCAAAGCAGTGACAGCAACTTTGCAACTATTTTGCCCAATTACACATCTGCCATGTAACTGCAGGAGCTTGGGATCAAACACCCGACCTTCCAGTTGAAAGATGACAACCCACTGAGCCACAGACACTCATCAGAGAGTTAGTACAACACAAGTAAGGATCTAATAATTAAAGTTAATATCATCAACTAAATTTACATCGACAGCTGTTCTTGAGAATTCTAATCAGCATCAAAACCATCCTAAATATCTGCATCATCATCAATATCATTAAGTGCGTAAGTGTTCATGAAAGAGTTGGGTCTTTAGCTTTTTCTTAAAGGTGCAAAGTGACTCTGCAGATCGAATGAAGTTTGATAGTTACTAGTTAGTTCCACCACCGGGGGACGACAGAAGAGAAGAGTCTGGTTAGAGGAGCCAGTGGAGGGAGATGAACAGCAGAGTGGCATGTGACAAAGCTCCAGTTCAAGTGGAGGACACATTTTGTTCAAGTCTCTGTTCAAGTGTTATACAAGTGTATAAGGTTTGTTTTTAAATTAAAATGGATGAATCCATCCACTGCACAGTGTGGTCCTACCTCCTAATCTCAAACAATGCTGAGATTAGACATCGTGTTACCCACACACTGGTCACTAATACTTTTTTCTACTTTAACATTACATTCTTTTAAGGAATATACTTAACTATGAACCAAACATGAAAACAAGTAGAACAGGGAAATGAGAAACATCAAAGACAAAACAAACAAAATACACCCAGAGTTGATAGTAAATCCTCCTTACAAGACAAAACATAATGGAAGTATCGATGATGTCTGTGTAGGTTCTCACTCAGCCAGGTCATGGTAAATTCGAAGCTTGATCCAAAGACAACTGGACTTTGTTTGTCTTCAACCAAGTCCAGTTGCTTTTTGTTCAAGCTTCGAAGGAATTGCATGCATAAACAAATTGTTCTTACATAATCAGAGAAACAAATTGTTGGATTATTGTATAGTTTATTCACTATTTAAATTTGCTTACTTGTATTATAATATACTTCATAATAATATAATTAAACTTCATGTTACACATATATCGTAGCAGTCTTCAAAGATACAATAGTGGAAACTTGCAGGTATACAGTATGTAGACATTTTGAATACGAGTAACTTCATGTATATTACACTCTTCTGAAAAAGAATGCTTTACCACCAAAGAAACTAGAAGGTGGATTTGTCTGAGCTGAACAAAAAAAAACTTTATATTAGAATTGTACAGGTCTTTCTTAGATAGATAGATAGATAGATAGATAGATAGATAGATAGATAGATAGATAGATAGATAGATAGATAGATAGATAGATAGATAGATAGATAGATAGATAGATAGATAGATAGATAGATAGATAGATAGATAGATAGATAGATAGGTAGATCTGAGATTACTTTCACATCAATAAATAAAATTGCCTGCACATACCTGTTTTAGCTGCACTGGAAAGGAAGCAAAAACACCATTCAAATGCATAACTAAAATAAAAAAATAAGTCACATTAATTGCTGGAAAAGTAAGTTGTTGATAATAAAAACAAACTGGGTCTGTCTTCTTAAATCAAAAATCAAAAAATAAAATTAATTAAACATAAAAAGACAATTAAATAGGCTACATTTGTGATATAAGTGTTTTTAGTTTCAACCACTAGGTGTCAGTGTATACACAATAAAATGTTCTTCTTTGGCAAGAAATGTGCTGATTAATAAAATAAGTAGCTGTCAGTGTGAAGAGTTGAATGAAAGTGATAATGATGAACCCTCTATTGTAGGTAGAGATCTTTACGTAGAGTGTGTTTCAGTTCCAAATGGTACATTGCTCTAGGGTTCCTCTTGTTGTGCTCATAGATGCCTCCATTCACTTCAGTATGAATATCAACAAGATTTGTTTTCCTGCAGATGACAATAAGAGATTAGTGTGATTCTAGATTTTATCATCTGAAGCTTGTTTGGAAAATGTATAACAGAAACAGAAATATCTGTACCTCCTCCTGCCTTTGTGTAAGGCATCTGTCAGGGCCTTCAGGTAAACGGAGCGATGCTGTCCCTGCTCCAGCTGTCGCTCATCCGTCGAGCAGTGACTCCAGAACACATCTGCATCTGAAGGGATGACCTCACAGCTGGACAATCCATCTGTCTCCAGATCCTCATCCCGGTGCAGCGTCCTGGCACAGGGCTGAAACTCAGGGACGCTGTACCTCTGGATGAAGAAGAGTTTGGGCTTGCCGGCCAGCATGGGGCATGATTCCGCAGTGAACAGACGTCTGATGCTGTCCAGACCAAGACCTGTAACATTTGAGTCTGTACCCAGGATATGGCTGTCCCTACCTCGGCTAATGATGCAACAGACAAAGCAGTCTCCTTCAGGGTTCTGTATTTGTCTGAGAGCTGCAAGAGTGGCGTCCACACTCAGCCACTTGTAGAGGAAGACCGTGAAGTGAAGAGCCTTGAATGTCTGTTCCAACATGTCTGAGGGAGGAAGATTAAATCAGAATTTAGGTTTTAGCCTAATAAAGGTTCTTATTGTGTAATTGCAAAACATTTTAAACCTACAGGTGCTACCAATAGTGTTTTCAGATTGATTTTCTTTTCAGCAGTCTAAAAACAAAAATATTCACTTTACTTTCACTTGGTTCCCATTAGCTCAGGCTAGTAAGCTCTACAAAAACTATTCATCCAGCTTAGTAACTGGAAGGTAAACATCTAAATAATTTTTTTTCCCCCTCTTATTTATCCTCCAATTAATGACCCCTGGGATTTCCCATGTGACCTTTAGAAATGGCCACCTCCTCTACATTGGAAAACCACTGGTCAAAATGATCTCACTTCCTAAAATAGCATCCAGATCACTGGCTCCCTCTCCTGGTCCTTGAAAATCAGAGAGGTAGTCAGAAAGGCAGTACAAAGACTCTTTTTCTAAAGGTGTCTAAAAAAATCATTGGATCACCACTGCCACAGGTACAGGACATATACACCACCCGCTGCAAGAGGAAAGCATTACACATCCTACAGGACTCTACCCACCCAGCACACAGCCTGTGTTCAGGAAAACGGTTACAATGCATCAGTGCAAGAACCAACCGTCACAAGGACAGTTTTTATCCCATGGGAATCAAACTACTGCACAGCAGAACTTACTGTCTGTGTGGCTCTGATATTTTATTCATTTTAGATTGTTAATATGTAGAATGTTTACTGTCGTCTTTTATTATTTAATGCCATTAAATTATGATTGTATGTATTAGTATTACTATTGGTGTCTGGGCAAAATGCATTTATTGTAGTGATTGTACACTGTACCTTTTAACGCATATTACAATTGAAACTAAAACTAATCAAAGCATTTTAAGCTAGCCCCATGGCACCCAGACACAACAGCAAAAATACTGCTTACAATTTGATTCATCAGTGATTATAATCTAATATATAGTATATGTACCTTCTGCTGATAGAACTCTTATTTATTTTGCTGATAGGAGTTAACATTGAGAAATTTCATCTTTAAACTGGTTATGCTGCTTTTACTCAGTAATGGATCTGAAACCTTTTTTTTTTTTTTAATGTAGGTGCAAGTGTCTCACCTCCATCATTTCCAACGCAGTCTATGATAACACAAACCCCTCTGGGATTAGCGTTGACTTTGTACCTGTCAAGTTGACTCTGTCATACAAAAAAACACACAAAGAATTAATGCAATTCACTAATTTAAAGCAATGATATCTATAGGAAGAAAAACTGCAGTAACAGTGAGAGTGAGGGAAACCCCTACCTGACAGCTCTGCACTCTGTATTCAGTCACACGTCTATTTTCTGGAGCTGAGAACAAAAAGTAAAACAGTTATTTAACAATCAAATGTCAAACAGTTGAACTGGGGCTTTCCAACAGTTTTTTAAGGAGGCCCACGTTAAATAAAATGTGCTTATATTAAGGGTTATTGTTCACTTAAGCAAGCACAGTCACACAGAAGAAAAAGGAGCTTGAGAATCTGCCGCTTCGCCGTCTATAGAGGAAGATGAAAAATAAAATAATTTCCTTTTTGCACATAGCTTGGCCCGCTGAACAGATATGTTTGGTTAAAAAGGAGTATCAGGCCAGGAGTTATGTGATCCAGGCCTGTGCTGTGCCCTCTCCTCATCATCTCTCTACTGCTGCTGCAAGCGCACGCGTCCACGCACAAACATGCATACCCACATGCACAGGCATACTGTCAGTGTAATGATGAGTTACTCTGAGGCAGAGGCAGGCATCAGATATGGAGCCAAAGTATGACTATAACTGTTGCTCATTTTCATTTTTTATTGATGGGCTTAAGAAAAAGCTTCACATCATTTGGCAGCAGGAGTCTCTTTGTATGGACTACAGTATTTAGCAGTGTAAAATATGCCTCCAACACCTATCGTTAGCATTGATAAATTATGCTAGAAATGTAACACTTGGAATCAGTGAGATATGGATTGTGGAGTTATTATGTCACTACAGTGAGTAGTTTAAATAAAGTAGTAAAATGTAAAGTAAGCTAGCTAACATTAGCTCTTTCCTGTCCCTCTCACCTTAATTATTTTAATTAACTTATTATCTGCTCATAGGAGCTTCATGAGCATTGGTACTTTCAAATTGCGAAATATTTTTCTTTTTAAATAAAATAGCCAGAACTCTTAAAGATACTGTCAAATATGTATTGAGTATAAATACTGTATGAGTGTGTAGAAGATTTTTAAACTATTTTTTCAAGTTCAAGCTGTTTGTAGTGTCTTATTTTGAAGGGAAGCAATGAAGGGATGTAACTTTACAGTTAAATCTTTAGCCTAAATCAATACAAACAAACCATTGTGTAAAACATGATAGGCTTATGTGTAGTGTCTTAAAATTGTATGTAAGATTCATAATGTTTTTGAGTCCCCATATCATGGCATGTGTTATTTAATTCAACTAATTTGTTACCACATAGTAATAGTTCCTTAATCATACAACATCAGCACCCTTTCAACCAAGTATTTCAACCTTCTATAAGAGGTTTTATAAGATGTGGAGGTGAGGTGAGAGAGAGGAGTGTATCTCTACCAGCAGTATGTAACTGAGTATCTGCAGGTGGGATGGCAGAGTGATAGGTGAGAGTTGGGCTGGTTAAAATGTGAGGAGTGTTCATTAAAAATGTAAGGAGAAAGGACGTTACTTAAAAAAGACGATGCGGAAATGGCGAACAAAGCAACAGCGTCAGATGCTATGATGACAGTTTTTGCTGTTAATTCCCATAATTCCCATGGAAAGTTTCCGATTTGGAATATTTCCAAAATTCCCCAGCTTAACTTATTATGAAAGTTTCCGGAAATTAACAGAAAATGTTCCACCCCTTTGCAACCCTATGCTGAATAAGCTTTAATATAGCATGTCTTACCTCGATTGATGACCTGTCCTTGTCTTGGTTGGCATGGAAAATGGGAACTGTACGGCGTGGTAACTGGACCCTAAGGAGAACGTGTTTTTCAAAAGTATAAGGGAGGGAATACACCATACAACATAGGTGATAACTTTTATTTCATATAATACTCACAGAAGAGCTGAACAGTTGATGCCTAGGTGATTGTTGCTCAGAAGATGTCACTGTTGTAAACAGAAAAACAAATAAACAGCACAAATCGTACTTCTTTAGTATGCAGTAATCACATTTTTTGTGTGTTTCTAAACTAAAAATACAATAACAAAAATTGGAATCATGTAAAATGCACAACATATTTCTATTAAATTATATTTAATAAGTGGAAAAGGGCGTCAGGTATCAATGATCAAGATATGCTTGTTAAATGATACAGAAAATGAAATTAAGTTTGTTTCTCTAGTTGATATAGTCTGAAACATCCAAAGTACCCTATTGGTCATAGTCACTGTAAAAATATGTCAAACAGGAAAGTTTCCTTTGTGTCACTGCCAGCAGTCTATGTGAGTGGTTGCGTCATGTACCACCTTCCGTTATGACACATAGCCCTAAAAATGTCAATCATTTCCTACTCTGCTTTTGATCTTGTCTAGAGAAGTATAATCATTTCATTCTTACAGTATTTTTATATCAAAGCTCAATAAATGACTTTTTCACATTTGTCAGACAAGGGGGTTACCTTCTTGTTTTAGATGTATACAATCTTTCTTATATGAGGTATTAAGACCTGAAAGTAAACAACACTCTCTCACCTGAAGTCTTGTACTTCATCACTTTTTTCGCTAGGTCCACCCTACCGATGTTCATTAAACATTCCTCTACGAAGTCCACTCTCTCAGGTGAAACCTTATCCAGCTTTTCGAGTTCTATAATGATGTCCAGGAAATTCTGTCACAGAGAACAGAGTAGGGGAAGTTGGATTTTCAGTAAGTTATTCTTTGTAAAATGTGTGTCAAGTGACCAAAACTCCCCGCCCACACACTCACACACGAGTTATTCAGTAACTAAAATCGAAGCCAAACTGTACCTTTGCTTTTTCCAAGTTTTCACGTGGTATTATACTGCTTAACAAGAATTTCACACTGTCCAGATCATCGTTGGCCATATCTTCACTTATATTAGCCATTAATACTCTGTAGTTAGATGGGGGGAAAAAAACAAAAACATTATAACCTTGAGATACACAAGCATGCTAAGTAACTTGGAGTATGACCAGTCTTACCTGAAACGTGGCAGACATTGTCTATGAGGTGGAATCCTCTCCACCTCATCCCTGCTGGTTTTACACACCTTCCTCAGGATATCAAAACGTCTTAGCTGCAACATTAGCTCTTTCAGAAGTAGGTGACCTCTCTCCTGGCGAAGCACTTTGGACTTCAGTATCTCCTTCACATATGTCACACTATGATCCGTGTCCAGACTTCCACACAGGTACAGGAGCCTCCTGCATTCACAGCTGCTGAGAGCCTCTGCTATTTGATTAATCGCCTGAAGCTGATGTTGGTCTTGAACAGACATGGACATTGCTATACGAAGGGAAAACACAATTAAATATTGATTAACAAAAGAACACTGTGTAGAACAAAATGTATCGGTGACTGAGATGATTATTGAAATGACCTACCTATCACCGTCGTAAAGCAGAAAGAGAGAAGTCCATAACACGAAGCAGGAAAGATGACGCACGTTTAAATAGCTAAACACGTCCTGGGAAGTACCTATTCATGCAAATTAAAACTGAAAGCCTTTCGTGATCACCGGACTGCTTAAAATAAAATGAAGGGTCTGCACTCTTGATTACGGAATCTTCACGTAATAATACGCAAATTCTTTCAAGTTTCATAAAAGTGCACAAAGGGCTGCGATAGCTAAAGTGAAAGTGAAAGTTACACCCAAAAAAAGCGGCAGACCTCTGCAAAAGTACAAATATTCTTAAAGGCGCCCGGTATTGGTTTTATTAGTTATCCATAAGCATTTGTGAACCATTGATACATAATTGAGTTACATATTACAAGTATTATGAGCCTTTTTAAAGAATACCTTATCATACATTAAGTGAATATAATATCAAACATAAATGTATCAATAATAAATATAATACATATCTCTGCTCTTTCTGTTATGTTTTACAAGTTTGTTAATAAATGCAAATGTATTTCGTAATCAGATAATGTTTGTTGGCTGCATGGGGGTTAGTGTAAAAAAAATAATTTTCCAAAAGCGTCTCTTCTGATATTTTTATTCGCTTAACGTTTTGCATTTATTTTTCGTAGTATTCAATTTTTTTAATTAACAAGCATTTATTTGGTATATACGTTTACTGTCTTTTAACACAACATTAATCTAGGCTATACAGTGAAACCAGGTTTTTCAATTTTCTTGTGTGGGTCAATTAATACGTAGGCTCAAATCATGATGCTGAATTTTCCGACAGCCTTGAATGTATCACCGCTGCTCCCCCTGCAGGTCGCCTGAGCTTTCTGCTTACCAACGCGCACCGAGTTCCGCTTACACTGGCCAATCGCTTGTTCCACTGTTCAGCACCATTGCAGTGTGGGGAGATCACACAGAGGTGCAGCTTGCAGATAGAGGGACCATTTGTAGGAAAGGTACTCGACCGGGGTGACCGCTCGGGACAAATACCTCGCTGCTTCCCCGATAAAGCCACGTGTTATTTCCATAACCAGCTTCTGTGGAGGTGAGTATTTATTACCTTGTGACTGATAGAACATTCAGGATTTTCCAGGCAGTCGCAGCCAAGGGCTGCTGGTGAGTTGGAACATCATCAGCAGTGTTGTGTTGATGTAAGTTAAACCCGCGGTGAGGGCCAATGCCAATTCAAGTGTTAACTGTCTTTAGCTAGGGACCACAGAGCTTCAGTGTTTGCTCTAGGCATCCAGCCGTTTCGGCCTGGTCACGACTGGGGATAAATTGGGATGAGGCTGTCCGACAGCTGCTGACTGGAACAGGCACGCTAACAGCATGCAAGCCAAGCTACGGTAGCTAACGTTGACGTACAGGTTCAGGCTGTCGTGGCAACGGATGAACAGACGTTAGCTAGTTAGCAGTTAACTAAATGGCTAACAGCTGCATATAACCATTCAAACAACATGTTAGCTCGGTAAGGTAGAAGGTAAGACAGCACACTGGCTGGACATTGGTCGTTAGACACTGCATATTACCTACTGAAATGTATGTGCACTGTTTACACTGTGGTATTTAAAGTCGAATTCACCCAAAACGCAGCCGTTTGTCAGTTCAAGTTGTTCAGTTTGTTCAAAAACAGTTTTATTTTGGAGACAAACAGCGGAAGTGCACATTTTGCATTCTTCAAGGCATGACTTTTAACAGACATAACTTTTATTTGCCCAAATATGTTTTAGGTTCATATAGCTATTACGTCTTTCAAGGTTTAAAGCTGCATTAAAGCGTTGGGTCTGATTCTTTTTAGTGAGTTTTGTTAAACAATAAATCACTTCTATACATTATTTCTAGACGATTAGTAGATAGACCTCATCTCTCAATTTTGCTTTCAATGACCACTACAGTGAATTTCCAGTTTCATCTAGAAATATTTCATTTGTTTGAGCTGCTCTCAACCCCCCTGCTTGCACCTGCCTCCATTTGGGGAGGCAACAGGGTCTCAGTCTTCCCCCAATTCTCTTAAAGAAACTGTGATTAACGTAATTTGAGAAAACTCAGTGCTAGTTATACCAACAAGCCACAATGAATCCTTACATCACTAAACATTGCTCTTAGCTCTGCAGTGCCAGTTCATGTATGCCTAGTTATTCATTTCTAGCTGCTTGGAGCTATATTTGTCATGATAAGTATACTACCCTTCAAATAATGGCACCATGGGCAAAGATGTAGAGCTAAAGTTCCAGATAATTCCTCGCCATCTGCTGCTCATCCTCAGTCATCATCCATCTCTCTCCTCCTCCTTTGCTCGGTGTCTGCCATCGTGTTTTGGGACTGGGCTATCATCAGAGCTATGGCCTATTTTAGACAGGAACTCCATTTACCCACTTAATCTGTGTCTCTGTCTTCAGGAGGTTAATTTTTTTTTATTCCTTGGTGGTATGAATGGCAGCATATTCAGCCCAAGGTCTTTGGCGAGCAGTGAAATGTGGTGGATCATATTGTCGAGTGTGATTACACTGAACTGAAGTTACAGGGCCATGTGCTGTCTAAAACTGATTATCTTCTCCAAGGAGATTCAGTTGAATCTCAAGTCAACTCTTTTAGCATTTGTGCAGGAATTAGAATCAACTGATAGTTATGCGCATCGTCAATGATGGTTTGACACACAACTGCCGCAGATATGAGCTCATTGAGACTACTCTGAACCAAAACAAATGTAACCGTAACTGTATTGAGCTCCATAGTGTGTTGCCTCCCTCCCACCTGAGCTGATGCACACGCCTAGGGGATCAAAGCTGTAATTAGCCTGCCATGGATTAGCAGTGGGGGCTATTTTCCACTGTACTTGCTCCCACTGAGCCAGAGGATCACAGAGGCAGACAGCCCCCTGCACTTTCTTCTCTGTCAGTTGAAAAAGTCTGAATGGCCATGTTTGTTTTTGGAGGCCAGCAAACAGGAAACCTAACAGTTCTGCCCTGAAGACTTTGGTTATTCAGATCTGCTTTATTTGATCATGTCGTTTTCTGTTTGTTGTTGTTATGTGTGGTCCTCAGTATTAATATCAGATCTTGATGTACTTACAAGTCACCAGTGGAGTCTTTTTTTTGGTGGTTTATAGAGCAGACAGTCCTTAGAATCAGCTGGATATGTGGTTGGCATGCAGAGTGAGCTGTGGTGCTGCTGACTCACTGCACTGCCAGGTATGAGTTCTGTCTGCATGTTGGCTGTCTTTATGATGTACAGTATGTCTGTCTCTCAGGCCCCCCCTTGCTCAGAGGTTTGTCTCTCTGTCAGCCAAACAAGAGTTCATACTGTTCCTCTGGGGACTCCAAAGAGGTGGAGCAGCATAATGCGTGTGTACTCTCTTGTTTGTAGGTGAATCAATGCTCTGACAACTGATTTCAATAAGGTTTAGGAATCACAGGGCGTATATCCACAGATTATGGTATTACCATGCAGGCAATTCTGCAAAATGCATGTCAGGTAGTTGACTGATGTTTCTTTACTGTATTTTTCTATTGGGCTGCACATTGAAAGGTGATGTACTGAGATGACATATGTCCACTCAAACCTGATAAGAAAAAGAAAACGATCAAGTCCACATATTTTATATGAAAGAATCATGAAATGTTTGGCATGTTTTCTTGATAAATTATTAAATCCGCCAAACAAATCAGTTTAGATTATACAAACTGTATTGACATACTTTTGCTTCATTTGTATATGGAAGTATATGAGTGTGTAACAGACTGTAGCTAATAATCATTTCAGCATTGATATGTGTAGGAAAGAAAAGACATATCGGTACTTCAACCACAGCCCACTGTAAGTCTTATGGTGCGTTCCATTTACGTCAGAACTCGGATCTCGGAGCTGGGAATGACGTCACACTCGAGTTAACCACGTTTAATTAGCTAATACCTGACGATAACAACACACTGTGATAGTTTGCACGTGAAAGAAAATAACATGACGACATGTCTACTGATAGAACTTGCACGATATTGTAGGTGTGATTGATTTAATTACACAAAAAGAGGACTAAGCTGCTAATAAACACAAAAGTTACAGCTTAAACTTTACTGTTGATGCACGTAGCAGCCATGTTGGATTTTAACTCCGACTACTGAAGTTGCTCAGAGTTTCCAAGTTGGAATTCCAACTTCAGGGGGGCGTTCCTAATGTCGTATTAGACCTGTAACTCTGAATTTCCGACTTCCGAGATCAAATGGAACGCACCATTAGCCTTTTTTTTTTATTGACTGATGAAATTTAATAGAAGGGTCAAAATGAACAATTACAATATCCTACTAAGTTAAAAATGTACCACTTTATCAATGACTTCTCATAGGGGACAAGGCCTTGTGACACTGTGTGAATTCTACTTTGCACAGTGGTAAAATCTAATTCTTGATTTGCATATTTTTTCTAATAAATATTGCAAAAATGTAAATATTAGAGTTAATACATACATTTGATGCATCAAAACACACTGTAGCTGACGGTATGTAATATGTAGTAATAGAAGAGAGTAGAGCCTGTGAATATTTGACATTTTTTGCAGGATCAATGACCAACCCTGCCACCCTGAAGTCCTGTCCCAGAGGACAAAGGGGGGTTAGAGAAGTTGAACATCACAAAGGCGTTCCCCATTTTGACAAAACTCTATTGAATGCGTGTGTGAAAGAAATACATGAAATCTCGATCAGCGTCTTGCTTTTATACATTGATATTTAGAAATGTTTTTTTTTTACTCACAACATAGAGTTCACAACCAAATGTAAGAAGATTGGGGGGAAAAAACAAGTCGAAGTATACTAAAAAGCTGTGTTGCTGCAGAGGAAATGAGATCAGTTTTGGTGTCTCTTCTGATTTTAACCTCTGCAAAAAACACGTGTGCGAAATTTCACAGAAGTAGGATTTGTGTGATTGTTTTTTCAGACAAGCAGCAAGAAGCTCCCCCTGTTTGCACACACAGATCAGGATATTACATTTCATCAGCAAAAACTTTAACTACCAGTAGTTAACTTTCATTTTGCATGGCTTCTTGTTTGATATTTAGAGTAAGAGGTAATCACATGCCGGTAAGTGTCTTATATGAGTCATGTCGTTATTTCAGACTGTAAACCACCGAAAGTTAACAGAAGCTATTGAATAAAAATAAAAACATGACCTGCTGCTCCTCTGATAACATATCATTTGAGACTGAACTGCACCTGAATGCTTACACTGTTGGATATCAGATGGTAGTGCTTAGAGTAAAAAATACAAGCTCTGTATTAATAAGGCAGTACAGTTTGTTTTAGCACAGATTGGTCATCATCCTTTCAGAGCAAATGTTCTCTGCTGGGCTTTACCTCCCTGTAGATCAGCTCTCTGCTCTCCTGCTCAGCTTTCCGGTCACGACTCAGCGCCCATCTGAAGTTGAACAGGTGCCAAACCTGGTTGATTCCAGGAGCCTTTCCATTATTGCCAGTTATTTGTTTTTGTGATATGAAGGAAGACGTGGAAAGAGAATGGTGGCTTTAAGCTGTGATGGATGTATCCCCTTACATTTAGTCAGGCCATCTTTGGGAAAAAGGGGATGGTTAAACTAAAAATAAAAAGTATGCAACATTACTGATCAAATAGGAGAACTCAGTCCAAAGAGAATGAACAGCTTGGTTTATGTGATTAAATTGTTTTGGTTAATTTTAGGTTGTCTAGGTTCTAAAAATACTTAGTGACTGAGTGTTTCATGACAAGCCAAAGTCTGGCAAAGGCTTAATGCTTATTAGCTTGGGTGTAGTGGCTCTCTGCTAATGTCCAACCTGACTAATATCTTTTCTTCTGCTGCAGTGGGAAATATGGAGCCAAAAATGGGCCCACATTATTGTTGGTTTTCATTCTGCAGAAAAAAAAGTTGATTTAACGGCTATTATGAGGCTCTTGGGTGGGAGGAAGTAGAGAGAGGCCAAGCTCTCTGCTTTGATTTTTCCTGGTAGTCGGCAGGTTTTGCAGGCCCCCCTGTCATCTGAAGTCGTGGCCTATTAACACCCACTCTCCTCTGTTTTCCACCATGTTTATCCTTTGGTCATGCAGGCTTAGGCCTTGGCGTCTGTGGGCTGTGAAGTGGTCTTGGCATGTCACAAAGCTCAAGGTGGCCCATTGTCAGAGTGCTGAGCAGCTTATATGGCAGTGAAGAGATTTCCTCCGTTTCTCTGGAGTAAAGTTATGGTCAGCTGTTCCCCCTCACACACTGGGCAGTGTGCACACACTGTCAGCAGCTGTGTTAAATACTGTGGAATTAGCAGGTCATGTGTCTGTGGTCTGAACTGACAGTGAACTTGTAACTGCCCAAGCTTTAATTGAAAGAATCCCCTCTGTCTCATGGCTCTAGTAACCACAGTTTTCCAGATGCATCTTCTCAATCTTATACAATACACTACAATCACCCTGCTCTGCTGCATGGACTTCTATTTGTGAAGCTTATGTTTACCCTTTGAGGACAAGAGTTGAGTAACCTCTGGGGTATTCTTTCAGGATGTAGCGAGTGTAGATTTGAAAAAGAACAGTGTTATACAGAAAATAATACTTCTCACTTCTAAGAGGAAAAAGCCATCGTGTTAAATCAACGCTTCCTCTACACCGCCTCAAGAACTGAACATTATAACCTTAATATGGATGGGATTTATTTTACTGCCCAGTTGTATTTAATTGTGTTTGATAGTTCTCTGTGAGCTCAGGATTGTGCACTTTCTTCTATTATATGATATGGTTTGGGGGAAGTTAACAGAACAGGTTAAAGCTCCTTTGAGGACATTTTAGCTGAAATAAAACAGACTGGAGTTTATACTGATGCCTCTATATGTGCCACAAAAGCAATCAAGACTATGAGCTACAAGATTCTTTTTAAATAGTTGTTCATGCCTGGCTGTTACCACTGCCACCTGGTACACAACTGATAAAATGTTATGCAGCTCACGCAGACTGGAAGTGCCTTTATTTACATTTCTACAGCCAATATTGGGTAAGGGATACATTTGACTGTTAAAGGAATTTTTTGAGTGTACTTCTGTAGCATTGGGACATTTCCCGGTGGTCTACGGTAGTATTCGGCCTCTGAGCAGCAAGAATGAGTGAATAGATCTGAACACACGCATTGTCAAATGCAAGTGCGACTCTTGTAGTTGGTTTATTTTGCTCAGCTGAGTTGCCATAGTGTCCAGGATGTGGTCAGCAAAAAAAAACTAACGCCATAGCATCCTTAGCGATGCACATAGTAACCGACTACCTGCTGCTCCTCAGCAGACATTGACAAACTGAGTGCCAGGTGAAATGGACGGTCACAAGAAAAGGTCAGCCAGTCAAAAAAGCACAAGCTACGGGTGCAAACATACTGTAGCCTACAGCTAATCAATGAATCACAGTAGCTTTATCACACATTACCAGGATAAATGACAAACATCCATTTATTTTTCTGACCAGAAATTAAGATTTTAAGCTTTATTTATGAAACAGGTCAAATCATGATGTTGTGACATTTTGTTTTTGTATTTACAAACAAAGGGCTGATATAGAGGGTTTATAGGCATGATATAATCCAGGCTCAGAGTTTTTGGTAAGAAACTTCAAAGACATGTTTAAGTGACCTCTAAGAATAATTTCAACGTGTTGGAAAGGAGATTAATATGTAAACTGCCTTGTCATGCCACTACAACCATTACATTTTCTGTCCATATAAGTGCTTGCTTGTTATGAAACTTCAAACAACAACCATTGTTACTTATTCTTGATGGGATCACAAACTCTACTCTCAATGCTCTAAATGATGATCAGCTCTAATAGTTTTTCTCCTTCCTGCTCTGCTATTATGTGCCAGTGAGGTTATTGTAGGGCACTTTGTAGGGCCTGGATACAGCTTGTGTTTGTATGTTTGTTCAATCATCCTGTATGTAGATGTGAACACACACAACATTTGCATTGAGAGCATGTATGTTTGATCAGGGAGGAAGTGGGCAGGATGCTGTTGGCTCTCACCTGTGCTGTTGTGTGTAGTGGCACAACCTTGTCTAATTGGTGGAACCATGCCTGCGTGTGTATGTGTGTGCATCTGTGTGTGTGTGTGTACTGTGAGTTGCAACACAGGCCCATCCCAACACGTCTGGCCCTGCAGCTGCAGCAGATCTAAATTTAGCCCTGGATGTGCGTATGCCTCAGTTCCCAGTGCCTGGCCTATGAGAGAGGAGGAGAGGATGAGGGAGAACAAGAAGCCAGTCTTTGACTCTCTCTCTTTCTATTCTGTGCACCTATGTCTCTATTTTTAGGTCCGTTATTATTACCTGTTGGGGTTTTTTTGTGTGACTATGTCCACGTGTTCCAGGGGCAGCACTATTGATTCCCACAGGGACATATTGAATCTAAGCACAGCTTCCTGCCTTTTTTGACCTTTACTCACCAAACGTCCTTTCTGCCAGCTGGCATCTCACAGGTGTGTAACTGTGGGCCTACCTTCTTAACAAATGTGTACGGTCATCATTCTGTGTGGAATTCAAGGAAATAGGTGTAATTTTGCAAAGCTATATGTTCTATAAATAAACACAATTATATTCCTTCACTGACAGCGTGCTACACCGGTGAGTGGCTGGTTCTTTTAACGATTCAGAGAGGCACAGGGATGAAGATTACAGACGACTCGTTCACTGTGGTTAGGTATTAGAGTTAATCCCTCTACCTAGGGAAAGTGTCTGGATAAAGTCTGTGTGTGAAGCCACCTGCAAACACACATGAACCAAAGAGGATGAGTGAAATTCCCTTGAGACCAACATATTTAATGTATTAGAGGGATAAATTGGGAGGCAGCAGACAAAATTAGTACACGCACATGTTAGCTTGGTGCTTATTAGTCATTTTGACTGCGCTATGTGTTTATGTGCAAATCAGTAAACGGGAAACATTGGTCAAGAAATTAGCATAGATTCCTGAAAACCTGAGGTAAATCAGTTATATCAACATGTCAACTTAAATTCCCTTGTTGGAGCAAATAATCTGCCCTTGCATGTTAAAATCACACTACACATTTTAAGTGTTGTAAGAGAATCTCACACTGTTGAAGGTAATGGGTTTTTTTGGACATTTAATTGCCTGCAGCTATCTTGCTTGCATTTAGTATCCTTAAGCAAGAATCTCCCCTTCCTTCTCTGTATTTGATCTTAGGTGATCTGACCTTCCATTGCAGAGGTTAAGCGCAGAGAAAATATCCAAACAGGGATCAATAAATAACCACGCCATCATTGTTGGATATTAAGTTTGTCATGTGTCACAGTGGGCAATCTTAAAAGAAGAGAGACAGCGTCAGATGTGGCACAGACAGAACAGGCATGGAGCTCACTCAAGCTCAATAATTCATGGCTGACTGAGCTAAGCTGACCTTGAAAAATCCCCAGTGTTGGACTGTTGAAACCTGGCACTGCTCATTTAGGGCAGAGAGGAGAAGTTGAGACAGACCAACACAGACCCACAAAGATCATTCACTCCTCGTCTCCCTCTTACTAGATATTTTTCCTTTCTTCATTTGTTGATCCATGTTAAGAAGGTCATCTGCCTTTACTTTGATTATATTTTGTATTTAGAGATTTAAATTCACATGTTAGAGAGCAACATTTTCAACTAAAGGGACTCACCATCACAGTACAATAAGGAAGCATCCTGCCTGATGTTTTCAGAGATTATATTATGAGATAAATGAGAAATCATATAAACATGTGCATAGCAAATAGGGCTGCATGATTAATAGAGATTAACAATCTCGATTCACACATACTGTATATGCAATCTCATTTCTAAGTGATGGCGATTCACTTGCTCCTATTTCCCTATGCATTCAGAGCAAGCTGAACAGACGTCAGTGTTTCACACACACAGACGACACTCGGGACATATTTATGGTCGCCCAAGTAGCTAGTTGCTCAACAGTTGACTTCATCTCCCTTTAATGCACAGATGGAGGTGCAACTTTCATGTCATGTCAAAACCGAAGTCTCATGTGATTCGGCTCTCTCTTGGTTTTGCTATACGTCTTGATAAAAAAGCCTCCCTACACGAGGCTCAACTGTCGTGATGATGGAGACGCAGAAGAAACTTTTTAAAACAGGAGTTTTGTTGTGTTGCATTGAGCCTCTAAAGGCTCGGTAAGGAAAAATAAAAAGCTGTTTGCAACTCCGTCTCCCTCTTTTTACAAGTCTGTGCGCACAGATTTTTCAAACTGCTGGCACTGTTTTGTAAATTGTGTGCAAAATCTGTGCGCAGGCTAAAGATTACAAATCCTCAGTGAGGTCCGGACATCGGCAATTATTTCTGTTTAGCATATTAGTTCTCTCGCTCTCTCTCTCCCTCTCTCTGTCTCTCTCTCTCGAGTGTGTGCAAGTGTGTCTGTCATCTGCCCTGAACCTTCTTAAAACAAGACAAAAAACAAACCCAGCAAAAAGAAAAGAAGAAAGATCAGGTTCCCCCTGTACGACTGTGGTCACAGAAATGAATTACATACTAGATTATGTATACATTTCATACTGTTTGCCATTCTTACAAGTGCAATAACAAAACAAAATAATCTCATACTAAATTATACACTATATATATATATATACCGTATATATTATGTCAGCTAGAGACTCATTTCTACTGTCGGTTTGTGAGCGCTGACATCTTGCCGTGGCGCCATGACAGCGGTGGTATCTCAGCGTCAGCAGCTTTCATAGCTGGATTTCAAACGTCATACAGAGATCTTAATATTTTTTAGGATTTACATATTTTATAAGAACAACCTGATTACATAACAGACAAATAAAGAAAACTCATTATGTGATCAAATGCGGTGCCTTTTGTGCCTATATAGAAATCCATCTGGAGAGGTTAACAGTCTGAATCGACAACCAACAACCCAGTATTTTCATATTCTTATATTTGTTGTTGCTGTATGTCGTACTATAGGAAGAGGGAAAGACACACTTTGTAACACTTGAAGTTGATTTGCGAGAAATAAAATGACTCATTCCTTTCCTTTACGTAGAAACTGCAGCTCTGCTAAAAAGAAACCCTGACATAGAGACTCAAGTGTTGAGTGTGTCGGGTTTTTCCGTTAAGTTTTTTTTCCAGGGGAGTTCACTTCTGCTGCTCGACAGTGGTTCATTCAGAAAATAAAACCAAACACCTGCCAATAAGGGACATGCTTTCCACAAAATGAACTGGTACAAACTGTAGATTATAATTTGCACATAGTATCTCTGCAAGTAATCCAGGGCTGTAGCTCCTCCTTTCTACACGTTTCAGAGCTCTAACCTTGTGTTTGTTTACACTCGTTTAATAAGTCACTGAGTCCCAGATACCCGAATGATTCATCTCTCGGTCATGAATGATGAGCATTGTTAGATGCCATCATTTGCTACTCATTTAAAAGAAGACCCCAGAAACCAAGGGGGACAGATGAGAGAAACGTTTCTTTTATCGTAATAAACAGCAGTTGTATTTAAGACTGCCACCTAATGAGTTCAGTCAATCCCTAACTACCGGTAAACAGGTTTGTTAAGCTGACAGTAAGGCAAACACACACACACACACACAGTAAACAGAACGGCAGAGTGGGATTAGCACACAAACTGTCTGTCATAGAGCTGACTTGATTAGCATGCTTGTAGTGTTTGTTTGTGGAGGTTGCACAGCACGTCGATTAGCATGCTGCAGCTGTTGTCAGGCCTCTATTTCCTGACAGCTGGCAGAGAGGACAGGTGAAGTCTTGGCACATACACACACAGTGTTGACCAAACGCTCAAGATGTTAACGTTGTACTGTTTTAGATTTCAGCACTGATTCGAGTGATTGTTCATAGGGGTTTTATTTCATTTATCAGATTACCTTACAAACAGGATGCTGAAGCTGCTGAGGTTCTAGGCTGTAATTTAAAAGTGATCTGAAATTTTTGAATAACTAGATTGACATGTAGCCATCCATACTTGTCTATCAGTGCTGCCCCATTTCCCCTTTAGTATTCTACATACTAATCAGCGGTGGTGTAAAGGTTGAAATAATTAGCAACATAGGAACATCGAACCAGAACATGTATGGAGTGCAGAGAGTAAGAGAATTGCACATTTAGTGAATGTATCATAAAACCTTGATTTTTTTTGTCTCCAATCCTAACGATGGCAGTGCTGGTTGGACAAACAGTCAGGACTGAAAAGTCTGATTGGATTGTTTGAAATCAATTAGTTCAGACTTAGACTGGTCTCCACCCAGACAATAAATCACAATGACATTAAGATCCTCCGACTTTTCCTCTTGTGCTACCATCAGGTCAAAGTCCTCACTCAGTGAAAAACCTCATAATCTATCGGAGGGTTAACCACACAATGCATCTTCCCCATAATGTAAGTTGTACAACCTTTGTGACCCTACAAATGATTACCCTTAGTCTGGCAATCATTTTGTGGCAACCTGTTCAAGGCCGTACTGAAGCATGTGTTCCAGCCCCTGTTCTGTGTCAAAGGTTCAGAGGTAGAATCGAGCTGGACACGAGGTGACTCAGGCTTAACCGAGTGAAATCAGGAGGCAAGACATGATGTAAAATGACTGACGCGAATGTGGCGGACTAAGCAGAGAGTCCGCAAATGACGCTATAATGATAATTGTTGCCTTTAAATCAATGCTGCCTGTAGTTCAAATCGTTTACAATCTCAACAAAAGAGTGAAGAAGAACATACTGGAGAAAGAGAAGAGAAAACATCATGAAGCAGGTTCATTGCGTGCATGGAGATTGTACTCGCTTGCATACAGTCTATGGTTGCGCACCGTGTCGCAGGATATTAACATCACCACCCCCTCCTGCTCGCTTGCGGTGAATCTTCCTGAATATAACCTGCTGTTTTTTTTAACATCAGCTCAGCCCGACTTCACACAGAAAATGTACTTTGTGAGTTTTCAGGAAGTTTTGTGCAAGTGTGAAAGCACCATCTGTGTTCAAAGTGCTTCAGATTTGGTTCCCTGTACTTTGTAAAGTCCAGGCTGTACAAAAGATGAGGAAAAACAATACATCTTACATCATAGAGACAAGTATTCAAAGAGGTTTTGACTCTTGTAGACGAGTGTAGATCTGAGTCAACATTGTTTGGACTGTTCCTAGCTTTAATATTTATGTCCTTTTGTTTTAATCATACAAAACTTTTCCGTGTTAAAATGTAAAGTGCTTGTTGGCTTTGCTTTAACCATGTGAGCCATTCAACAGCGTGCTGAGTAATGTCATTGTGATTTGGGGTTGAAGTGCCGTAAACAGGATGGGCTGGCACTCTCCTATTCCCTTGTGAGCCTCGCTGCAGGACAATGAGCAGGTCCTGCATAGAGGAAGAGCAGTGCTTGAAGGTAAACTAGTTTATTGTCATTCGCCAGGCCTCATTAGGTGTATATTTAGCTAACAGTGACGGCTGACTGCAGAACATTGTTGTTACCAGGCGCGCTAACACCGGGGTGAAATCGGGGCGAAAGTAGGGGGAAATGACTCCACTTCAGTACAATACAGCTTCAGCTAATTACGCATTGTCTTGCAAGGATGGGGGAATTAGTTGTAATTTCTCTTTTTGTTTAACATGCACATTTCTCACACAGTAGTTTTTTGTAAGTGATAATGGGTCTGTTTTTACAGTGCAGTCTAATCTGAGGCACCTCCCAAACTTTGTCTGGCTTGTACAGTAATTCCCAGACAACTCCAGTGCAGCTGAAAAGGTTTGATCTCCTTCACTTGCCTGGTATTCTTCGTATGGTCCTCAGAGAGACATGGATGTAGATCCTTCCTGCTTTCTCTTTTCCTAAGAGTCATGCACGTTGGAATGATTTTATTAGATCAAACACATTAAGTGTTATCAGATTGTATTCCATGTTGTTATAGATGAACTTCTTAATATAATTATTAAAGTTGGTTATTTGTTATCAAATACACACAGTTTTAACAGATGTTTTGTTCTTTATTAATCCTACCAGTGGATTAGCATGTTGAACTTACTACACACACATAGGCTGAAGTACACACTAGAACCCGACCGGTTTGGGATTTTTGGGGCCGATATCGATATTCGGGAGAGAAAAGATTCCGCTACTACGCTAATATCGGTCGGGCTTTAATACACACACATGCACAAACAGAATCCTATGGCCACATGCACTGATGGAGAGATGTCAGAGTGAGGGGGCTGCCCACAGTGAGAGTTCCTGAGCTGGGGGGGGGTCTTTGCCTTGCTCAAGGACACCTCGGCAGTGCGCAGGAAGTGAACTGGCACCTCTCCAGCTTTCCAGATTTGGTCCGCACCAGGATTTGAATTGGCGACTCTCCAGTTCCCAACCCATGTCCCTATAGTGCCGCCCCATGAAGCCACTGTAGACTGTTCCAAATATTGAATTCCTGTGAAAAGAGAACTTCTAAAGTGTTTTTATCCTCTAATAGCTTGTTAAAATTGCAACATCATTATATGGTTAATACATCAATTCAAATTATTAAAGAATTGTAAATGAATGAAATAACCATTTATTTTTTTGTTAAGTGCCTCACAAATAGAACTCCTGTTTTACATTGATGCCAAAATCCAATAAAGGCATCAGTAAACAGCGCTGCTCATCGATTTGGGACATTTTCCACAGTGGCTTATTTATACAAGCAGAGATTTAGAAGAGATAAAAAACTCAATATGAACAGTTTGTACTATGAGCCCCCTGCTAACTTATGTATGATAGTTATGAGTCATCATTTTAACATTAGAAAGAAAGAAATGGAAACCTCACATCTGTTTGATCAGATTTAATGACCTTCAGAGTTCAAATATTGTTGTATCAAAGCTTAAAGGTGCGTAATTCAGTCATCTTTTATGTAATACATTTATGTCGCAGCTTTAGTTTGAGTCATTCCTTCTCCCTCCCTGTGTTGTGTTCACTGAACCTGGAGGCCCTGTTACCCTGAGCTTTGATGAGTCATACAAAATTAGTTCCCTTTTATCTGGTTAAAGGAAAATGAAAAGCTTCTTTACAGCTTTCTATAGATAGAGAGGGGTATACACATCATTCCAGACACATGGGATTGTGCATGGCAATTTCCTCGACTCATCTGACTGTGATGAATTGCTAATGTAAGAGTCCTTCAGATAACATCAAGGCTGTGTTTGCAAACACTAGACATCAGATAGAGGACTCAGCGATGGGGCTTTGTCTGCTTCTCGGCGTCTTCTCCAGCCTCCTTTTCATCTGCCAAATACAGTAAATATTATGGGTGTGGATGCTCAAGATGCTTTCTTAGCAGGCAAGGACAACACGTTGGCCAGCTGATTGTTGCTATGCAACAATAGTTAACTTGAAAATCAACTCCTTGAGCCATGCCTCAAAAAAACCTGCTATAGAAATGTAAATCACAGGTTTTCTTTTATTATGCAACAAAATGATTGTTACTGGTTTGTATGCAAAAATGTATGCTGTGTGGGTGTAGATACCATCTGTTGATGTCCTAGTCTTCATGTTGTCAGCAGTCGTGCGTGCGTGCGTGCGTGCGTGCGTGCGTGCGTGCGTGCGTGCGTGCGGTCATCAACATTAGTTACACATTCACACTTATATGTAGAATAGATGCCATGTCCAAACTGAACAGGAATCCACTTTTTCAAATGTTTAATGCAGGTGACGGTGTTTCCTGTTATATTGTGATTGATGGATCTCTTCTTCTTCTCTTTTTTACGCAGGTGACCCTCAGTGATTGACAGATGTGTGACACTGTGGAGAACCATTCGCCTCTCCCAGTGGAGATCTGAGTTCTGGGACACTGAGGTAAGTACAGCATGGCTCTCAAACTGACTCATAGTTTGTATTTTATTGATACTTGTGTCATTATTACCCCCCACCACAGGCTTAGGCTTGATCAATTTGATGTTATCCAGTTTAGTATCAGTTTTGCACACATGGGTATTGAACTAATTGTTAACCTGTTTAGCATCAGATCCACCCCCCATTCCCCCGCTGGCCTGCACTCACACTGCTCCTGGTCTAAGCGGGCCTGAGCGCAGTTGCCTCTTGTACATAAGGTCGTAATACAACACATGTATGGCTTTACGTAATCATGAAGCGTGCTCAGTTTAAAAGACAGGCGGAGTCAAAAAAATTAAAAAAGGACGCACATCGAAGAACAACACAGAGAAGAAGACTGCAACTTTACTGACTTTGTGGCTTATTTTGAGTCATTTTAGTCAGATACAGCCAGAACACTCCGAGGTTTCTTGATAATGGAAGGCTCTCCATGTTTCCTGCCAGTGCTTGTGTGCTCGTGCATGAACTGTACCGTGACGAAGCACACCTCTTCCAAGCGTGCCAAGGAAGTGTACCGTGTGGTACGGAGCCCTCACATTAGTCAAATGAACTGGATGATGGTGAAGCGTGCTTGGGCATAGTACTGATTGCCTCGTGTGAGTGCACCCTTAAAGGGAGGAGTTGTAGAGTCCCATGGCCCCCAGAAGAAACGACTTCCTGTGGTGTTCTGTGGTGCATCTTGGGGAAATCAGTCTTGCTCTGAATTTTCTACTTGGTTTTGCCAGCTTGTCATGAAGGGGGTGTGAGACATTTTCCAAGATGACCTGCATCTTAGCCAGCTCCACCCCCAAGCGGCACTGGCTTTGCGGTTCAGTTTGTTGAACATTAATAATAAAAACTTATTCCTGTTTATATGAATTCATAGATTGTCTTCATCCTTTAATCAATATGTTACCATTGTTAATTACTTTTTTTTTTACAAATTTTCTTGACATTTTCTTCCTTCAAAGAAAGTTTTGACAGAATTATTCATTTCTATTTGTCCACTTTGGGAGTAAAAAGGAAATGGGACATGTTTTTAAATCAGTGTTTTGAAAACTGATAACAGACATCTCAAAACTGTCTCGATGAACGACACAACATGTCAGGATTTTTGGGGGGCTATCCTAATATTTGAGACTGACTACTTTGAAATATACCTTTTACATTCGTGGACGGCTATTTTCATGACCCCTGTGGTTTCCTGAATCTTAGTGAAACAACCCCAAACTTTCCCAGCACAACAGGTAGCCCATCATGATGAGGTTGTACTGTTAGTGGGAAAGGTTGTGTTTAAAAAGACAGCTGATTCCAAATGAAAAACGTTCACCTACTTGGGCGCTGGACTGTGTGATTTAGAGACATAAAGGCCCCTACACACTGCTGAGCAGCATCTCAAATATAAGTTGTTGTTACAAAATCGGTCATTTCTTGTCGCTGAATATTTGCCATTGCCTGAAAGTCACTCGGCTGCAGTTCCCATGGTAACTGATAAGACTGCCCGACCGATGGAGAATTTCACTTCAGCGAGTCTTTGACAGTTTGACAAGCCAGAGGAAATGAATGAGTCAGCCTTTCATGAAGAGCTGAACAAGCTAACTAAATGGAGCCTTTCACTTCACACACTCAGATTAAAGGAGACCGCTCACACAAAAAGATTAGACCGCTTCAGATTGTCATCTGCTCGGAGCAGTGACCGTGATCTCTGTCTCCTCAACCTACAGAACACATCACATATCCTGCTCCTCTAAGTCTGTTCTGTAACTTGTCCTAGCTACATTCAGAGAGCCATGCATGCTTTGATTTAAGACAGCAACCTCCAAAAACTGGTGTAGCACATTTGAAAACAGCAGCAGCTGACCAATGTGCTGTACGATGCATTAAGAAACAATATACAGGAGTTCACAACATCCACAAGAACAAAGAAACCACAATAAAGAAAGCTACAAAGAAAACCTGAGAGAAACGGCATTTTCAGGACCTTTAGGAGTCAAACGCTAACATAAAGAAATAAGTTTTGAGACGAGAGTCACAAGACTTAAAGGTTCAGTGTTTCTCTTGTAACGTAACTCTAATCTGTATCCAAGCTGGCATTGGTGTCTGTGAATGTTCTACCTCTCACACTACTGATCTACACACACACACACACACACTACACACA
The DNA here is from genome assembly GCA_020745685.1 of Tautogolabrus adspersus. NCBI lineage: Eukaryota > Metazoa > Chordata > Actinopteri > Labriformes > Labridae > Tautogolabrus > Tautogolabrus adspersus. Next base: position 15,441,790 of record CM036548.1, on the reverse strand, counting down.
CTTCCTAGGACATGTCTCCTTCATAGCTAGCCTTTTTATGGGATAATTAATTTGTTCCGTGGGATGAAGTCTGAAGGAGATCGTCTGCGTTGCCCTAGTTAGTGCGGTGTGTCCGGTCACTACGTGTTGAATCGGCGTCGGTGAGAGGAATCTCTCTGATTGGCTTTTCGGAGGTTTCATTTATCTCCACCATGCTGCTGTATCCATGCTTTCACCCATTAGTGCGGTTTCTCCTTATTTGTCGCTTCCGCTTCTTCATTTCTTTTTCCACTAAAAGACCAAGGGCTGCCACTTTCAACTTTTTATCAGACATTATTCTCGATTAGTATGCAGCTTTATACTCTGTAATACGAGTGGTGCGGGACAGCGGTGTGAAAATGGTCTTCTCGTATCATAACAACGGACTACCGCTGACTCACGCATGAGCGTTAAAGCTGTGCTGATTCATGCCCTGTCTGTGACTCACATAAAGATATTCTGGGGGAGCATTTAAGCAGAGTTAGCATTAAATCTGACATATGCATTTGCACATTCGCAGCCTTGTGCCTACACAGCTTTTTACTCTCCAATCCGTCCTGTTCTCTGCAGCTGAACCTCTCAGCTTTCTGAATAACTGTCCGTGTTTAATCAGAGCTTTCTCAGTTCTGTTTGCTTGCATGTGTAAAAAGTAAACCAGGGACACTGACCCAGATACAGCTGCAAGGAGTTTATTTACATCACTTTTCTGTCACATGTGCTGTGGGAGCGCAAAGGGAGGAGCACGAAGTGGGCAATGAACCGGTCACATCTTGTGACGCAAATGTAGCTGTGTGTGATGAGGTAAACTTTCATTATAAACCAAGAACTATATTTCTCTCTTCGCTGCCATCCCTGCAATAAAAACAACATTCACAATTGCACCTGATAATTGAGATTTCCCAGAATCACCTCACAGTAGTCTGCAAAGCCAATTGCCTGAAAAACGAAATGGGATCTTCCCACTTAGAAATGAGAATGTATTGAGTTAGTCCTAATCCTTAATCCCATCAACTCAAAACCACAACAAAGCCTTTGAAAAGGTTGTTGCAGCGCAACACAAGAAACAGAAGTAAGAGAATAATTGTCTGAAGCCTTATTCCATCAAAACGATGAGGTCACTGACAGTGACACCAACAGAAAAAAAAAGTCCTCAATCCAAAGATAATGGGGTTTATGTAGGATTGTAATCAATGTGTCATCTTTGGTTTTTGAAAGGCTCAGATGCGACTTTTTTGTGCTGATTGTAGATTTTTCTCAACACTGTGTCACATAAGAAATTAAATTTTCTCTGGTTTATTTGCAGAAAGAAGGTTGTTGTTTGACTCCATTTGCAACTCTTGGATTTCATTGAGAATTCTAATGGTAGATAAATTATGACTTTCTTAAGTGAAGGTTAAATTGTGTGAAAGAACTTCAATGACATTCATGTTAATCTGCATTGGCATGGCTCAGTGTTTCTCTTGTAACGTAACTCTAATCTGTATCCAAGCTGGCATTGGTGTCTGTGAATGTTCTACCTCTCACACTACTGATCTACACACACACACACACACACACACACACTACACACACTTCCTAGGACATGTCTCCTTCATAGCTAGCCTTTTTATGGGATAATTAATTTGTTCCGTGGGATGAAGTCTGCAGTTGCTGTAGTTATTTTTAGCTGCTGAATACAGAGAACAAGAGCAGGGATAATAGTGTGACTGTAGTCTGAGATCACGGCTTGTTTGAATATCTATAGTGGAAAAAATCATTTGTGAAAGACTTTTTTCAACTTTGTGGCTCTGTTATAAACATCATTTCCCGTTATATTGATGTTGTTGTCTTTTCTTGTTTGTGCGGTTTTGTCTTTAGATCACACATGAGCTGAGAACAACACAAACTTCAGCTTGACTGCTCACGTTAACATTTTTTGAGGGAAATCCCAAAGACTTCCTGTAATGTTCATGTCACATCCACAGTGACTGAGACACAAGTCACTGAATGGACTCCTTATGTAACAGTGATGCCAGCATCATAGCCTCCTTACTTGGAGGCATTCAAAGGTCAGCTGTGCTTTGACCACAAATTAAATCCATGTTTCATTAGGTTTCAAGTGTTCTGTGAAATGATCGCTGTCAGTAATTTGAAGTTTGAGTACTTTGAAATTGGCTCAAACATCGACACTTAACAGGGTTTGCCATCATCATGTGGACAGTCATTGCAGCACATACTGTATTATTTAAACTAAGACTTATTGTCCTCTCCTGTGTCCTCTGTTTCCCCGTCCACCAGGCAGCCGAGGGGGCGTCTCTGAGGAAGATGCTGGGTTCAGAGCGCGGTGTTGTTGAAGAATGGCTCTCAGAATTCAAGGTAAGGGCCGTCCTGCTCTCTGCTTCTCCATCATGACTCACGTCAGTGAAATGTTCGTCTTTGGAGCCTCTTTTTTTTGCCAAAGAAACCACAAACTGTGGGTGTAACAGCTCTGATCAAAGAGAATTTTGATCGTGCAAGCTTTTACATGTCATCTCTCCCAATATTTCAGCCTTTAGTCTTCTATTACTTCAATTTGGTGAAAACTAGCAAGAAGTGTGGCCCTTTAAGGACAGGTTAGACTCAGGGTCAGCTCTGCTTTCTTCACTATATACTGATTGTATTTTGTCCATATGACAATGAGCCTGGAGCATTGTTTCTGGTCTTTCATCTGAGAGAACAGAACCTGTCTTTGCTTGCATACATTTAAAGTAGGAGCAGGCTTTACACACAAAGGCAGTCATGCAGATTGCAGTAAAATGTCAAATTGTGTAACCATCACGTTCTACCTTTACAGCCATAGGACAGTCTCTAAAGTGTTAAGAGCTGAAGAAACTGACACTCACTTCCAGCTGTCACTCAAACATACTTCAATCAATAAGGCGGTGTTCTGCTGTGTATATGCATTATGTCTACATGTGAACCAAATCAAGCCTGAATGGATTCTGAAAAGTGAATATGTCTTTTCCAATGGCTCTCTCCTATTTGCAGCAGGATGCTTCTATTAGCATTAGCAGTTGCTTAATTAAGTGACTTTTGCTAACTGTTCCTCTACAGGGATTGGAGTGTACTAATTGTTGTTGCAAATATGGACCATGCCTTTATAAAGAAGTTTTACTCCTGATAACAAAAATCCACTTAGTGCAATAGCACAGTGTCTTCTTTTTTTTAATTTTTTTGGATATACTTAATTAAGACAGATTCAGCCGAGCACATCACATTATTACACTTCAACTAAAGTCCAGCTGGGTCTGCCAAAGTAAAAGTAAACATGATTATTTATGGCATTCTTTGTGACGTCGACCCTAACATTCAGTTTGAAGCTCTGTGCTGCGTTTACTCACTGGGACTGTGTTTGGTTTCTATGAAGAATTAACATATTGATTATAAATGCATAAACAGGCTGATATTACACGTAACTGCCAGATGTAATGCTGAATGACACATTTAATTAGTCCCCAGTAGATGTTACCTCATAAATCATATATTAGCTTCACTTGCTTCTTCAGGATCTTTAAAAATGCATCAATTATCAGCAAAGCTTCTCTTATTTCACTAACGCTGACGCTATTTGTAGTATTGGACATTGGACACTGAAATCTAACACAGCAAAAATACAGTGGAGACCATGAAAGCTCATTCTGTTGACTCTGATATGTCCAGAAATGGCCGCTGTACATGAAGTATTTGAAGGGGACTACGAGACTTATAGGGAGTAAAGGCAAGCTGAGGCAAACTAAGCATTTAGTTAATGTTGTATTAAGAGGAATAGCAGAAGAGGAGGGCACAAAATTGTGAGAGAGAGAAAAGGCAGTATGATGAATACCGTGGCAAATGGATGGGTATGAGTCACTGTGTGAGTGGTGCAGGCCTGGCACACTGTGTTCTGTCCTCAGAATGACCATAGTTGGGCCGTGCTGAGAGGAAATCTCTCTGCCGTCTGTCATCTGCACACAAACACACAATCTTGACCATTTAAAGAATTTCACCCCAGGAAGATCTGAGCCTGTCAGATATCGTCACACTCTGTGTCGTTCAGCGCCTTCAAAACTGATGTTTAGTGGTTTGTTTTGAAGTGTGATCACTTTCACTTAAATAAAACATGGCCATCATTGATGTTGTTAACCACATTCACAGTAAAAAGGCTACATTTTAGTGATTTTAAGGGGACAATAAAATGAGTCGTGTGCTCCTTCAGCCGTCAGCGGTGACGCAAAAGATGTTAGTATTTTTCAAAATCTAAATTCACTGCTCCTTGTTGAGTCAAATATAGAGTGGATATTAAAACAGAAGAAGTGAATGAATAGACATGGGGAGTGATTTCAGACACATGGGTCTAAATATGAATAAATATGTATCATCTTTCTGCATGGATGTCAGCTGTGTAAACTGCCCTCCAGACAAAAGCATGGAGATGATCAATCCCCGTTTGTTCAGGCCCAGATCATCTTGAAAAGAAGTATTTGACATTCAAGTTGGTTTAAATTTCCATACACCAGTTTTCCATTCTTATAATTATGGTTACCTTTTAAAGGGACGTAAGGGAAACTGCTGCATAGGCCCTTGCGTATCATTACCTCCGGTTATGTGAAGAAATGTAAAATTTGTTGGCAGCTGCTGACCACATTTTTCTTTCTCCTTGTTCCAGTCCCTACCAGAAACCCACATCCACAGCTATGCTGGCAGCCTCCACCTGAAGAAGACCCTGGTGCCAGCACTGTACAGAGTCATTCAGGACCCCAACAATGAGGTGATACACAAAGGCCACACACGCATACTGCAGGTTCCCAAGTGAAGTCTGTTTTTTTAGCTCAGGGGTATGTGTTGCTTGTGACTCACATCATGTAGTCTCAGTTGGCAGTGAGCAAGAAACCGACACAAAAGCTGTGTCTGCAGGGCAGCACATGCACACTGAAAACACAAGCACGCTGTAGTCTGAGAGAGTGAGAGGGACGGGCACATTGCCAGGCTCTTCACCTGTGAGATGACGCATATTGTGTTGTACTCGCATGTACACGAAGCCCTCTTCACATAAGCTGCACACAATAGAAAGGCTGCATGCAACTTCAAATATGCAAACACACGTATTAAACAGAGTCCGTCACAAACCAAGGCATAAGTGTTACTTGTACTAGCAAAATTAAAATCGTCACTCACTGCACCTCATTGGACTTTCCCCACGCTTTGATGAACAACCTCGGGTGTCAAGCAACCAAGCATCTAAATTTCATTAGTGATGTCAATCTGGTTGCACAATCCCATTAACGATCAGACAAGTGATCCAGCAGAGAGAGATGGAAGCTGTATTTGTGTGTGTGTGTTAGAAAGAGAGAGAGAGGTTGCAAAGTGTGGTTAAATATTGTGTGTTTCTTGTTGACAACATGGAAGGCTAAATGTCTTGCCAAGTTCATTAATGAGTTAGCTGCTTATTTCAGGGTCAGCCACAGTGCAACACACAGAAACACACACAGGAACAGAAGTGCTGTGTTGGCACTCACTTCACTGACCCCTGGACAGTATAAACACATTGGCTCAGCTGGCTCCCCTGAGACTACATCTGACCAGACTTCCATTGTAGTGATTTATCCCCTCTGCTCCTGCTCGCCTCCCACAAATTGACCGACTGCACAACTTTCCCTATCCACTCCACCACGTTGTAGTAAGGACGACATTCATTCATGCCTTGAAAGAAGAGCTGTGAAGGAGTGATACTGTCTCACTGCATTTCTGAGGGCGTTTAGGGTTTGGCACATGAGGGGGAAAGGTCATTTGAAGCGTTGTCATATCTCTTCCTCCCTTTTCATGTGCTAATTTATCTTTACAATACTGTGTCTTGAGATATAAATACATGTTGATTTAATGAATCAGCTCAACTTAGATAATCCCTCAAAAAAATGTATTACATTAAATCATTAACCTGTTTTTACTTGTTCTATAATGATGACAATTTAAAGAGTCACTGCTTGAAAATCAAAAACTAAAAAGACAATCATGCAAACTATGTTGACATTTTGTCAGTTGCGTATTTGCTAAACTGAAAGTTTCCCCAGTCCAGTTTTCATCATAAAATACGACTCATTATCCGCCTTGTTTTTAAAGATGGGTCTCAGACTTTCATTATTTGCACTTTGTCTCTTCCCCCCCCTCCCACACTCCAATCCAGCTACTGGAGCCTGTGTGCCACCAGCTGTTTGAGCTGTACAGGAGCTCCGAAGACCGCCTTCGCCGCTTCACGCTGCAGTTCCTCCCCGAGTTGGTGTGGGTTTATCTGCGCGTCACTGCCAGCAGGGATCGGCAGAGTAACGGGTGCATTGAAGCACTCCTACTGGGCATCTATAACCTGGTAAGTGTCAGCCCAATGGGGCGTTAAATCACACAAACAAGACCTTTTGCAAATAATGTATTTAGGCCAATGAATTCAGACCAGGCTAGTGACTTGAGATGTACTTTAGTGGGACGTTTTGCATCCACAATTTCAAAGTAAGCATTCTGTGGGGACCAATATGGGTGCAGAATAGCCCCAGGGTGACTGCAGAAATGGGGCTCTGTCAAAAGCAGCATTTTTCCCCCTTCCTTTTTCCATCTGATATACACACTGTACCAACGTATCCCATGACATCAGGATATTTGGCTTTAAGTTCACATACCCCATCTTGTTCTGTTACATAACATGCATACTTTACATTATTCATTAGGAGGCTCGGAATCATACCTTAATGATGACATAATAGTTCATGCATTAGCATAAGCTGCTGGTCAAACACGTTTAAAATTGAATATCATATTTTTGAAAGGGTGGCTGTTCTAGCTTGTTTTTAGATCTTGAATAAGCCTTTAGACCTAATGTAGTTGGAACATAAGGAGAGGTTGTAAGTCTGTTGACTTTAAAGACGATCCACAGGGGGGAAGCCTGGGTAATGGATAGACCCAGGATAGATTGCATCACCAGGAAACGCCCTTGGGGAAATGGGCTAAGAGCTGAGGATATCAATAGAAAGAGCTCCATGTCAGCCAGTATGGCTTAGGGTATACCCATGCATAATTTATTCCTCTGTCTACACCACTAACACACACTTACACACACATACTACATGCTCATAGACCTTTCTTGCCTATGGACAGTGACAGCTAAGCTCTGATGAACTAGTTTGCCTTCAGCAGCCCCATCAAATATTCCGAGATATACCTCCAGTCAGTGAAGGACAGGACAAGGCCTGGACCATCAGCGCTCTCATTGACAAATGGGAGATAAAAGGGATGAAGCCTTTTTCTGTACCGTATCCTAAAACCTAGATTATGGCGGCTTGGACGTGCGGCTGGTTAAACTGATCTTTGTTGTTTACATTATTTACAAGCAAAGCTTCACACAGACAGAAAATAGAAAGCTTAACCATCCAAAGTCAAAGTTCAGTTATCATTTTAAATGATGTAGCGTAGACTCACCCCCCTCTTTAGTCTAGCACAAAAGGTACAGATAATATTTCTAAATGTACAGTAAACCTGATCATTTCTGCCTCTTAACTGGATAACGATGTCAGCTGTGCTCACACCAGGTACAACAACTTCTTTGATAACTCTTACACACCACTTGAATCCCCTTTGGCGGCACGCCATTGATTAGGAGAAGAACGTAGTCAGAATAACAAGTGCTTTCTGCCAAATGAAAAATGTTCATCTTCATAGGAGTTTTCAGACCGCAGGATCTTTTCATAGTTGTAGAAATTGTTGGAACCGTCCCTCTTGTTTATTGATTCCACACCACAGGAACTATGTACTTTAGTTCCTAGAACCCCATTTAGAGGAACCTTTTTAGCTTCAGAGTAGGTTCTCTCCCAGCACAAGAGGACTTTGAGTGACGTAAGTGCACAGTGATTGGTTCATACACCAGTGTTTGTTGATAGGTCGAACACAGGAGCCAATCCAGTACCACCAACTGCCATTTTTAAATCCCACTGTAAACATTAGCAAATAACAGTAAATAACAGTCAGTAAAAGCTCTAAAAATCATAAACATTTTGGAGAAAAAGACACATACAAGTCGGAATATAAGAATATTTTTAGGTATTTCCTGCTAGCTTGCTACACTGGGCATCCATCACACAGCAAAGCGGTGCAGTGAGAAGATGAAGAAACTGAAACTATAAAAAAATAAATCACTACAAAAACACCTGTCTGCCAGCTTACATCACTTTAAGGTTCATATTAGCCATCACCATAGCAGTGCAAAAGCAGACCTGAGGGTGTGTAGTTCTTAAGGAACTCCCTAGTGAATAGTTCCTCTTCAGAAAGTCCCAACAACTGTTTGGTCCGTAAACACCTTATGTCTCTGTGAATGAGATTTGTTCTTATTTTGACTGCGACCGTGACTGGTGTAGATTAATCATGCAACTTGTTTGGAATTGACTCCATCTGCAGGGATGCATTTCTCTTTGTGTTTCACAGTGTGAAATTGGAATTGAGTGGCGAGGGTGATGTCAGTGACATTTGATCTGTCAGAGTCAATAGCATGTACCAGCAGATTGGTTTTTACTTTAGCACAACAATGTGAGGGACAGTGATTGTACAGACGCTTTAAAACATCTGCTGCTAAATGCTTTCCCGGGTCCACAAAGACGGACTAAACTGAGTTGATTTTATGTATGGAGATGAGAGTCTGAAATTTAAATCAGGCTTGCATTAACTTTAAATGAAAATGAGAATCAATCACCAAACTGTTCAATGACACAGCCTTTTTTTTTCTGTCTCTGCCTCCCTCTTTATTTTTTTGCAGGAGATCGTGGACAAAGACGGCAACAGCAAGCTCCTCTCCTTCACAATCCCATCTCTGTCCAAACCATCGATATACCACGAGGTGGGGCTCCTGTCTGACCTTTCAATGAAACCTTTCTCATCTGTACCCCGACCCCTCCCCTTATTTTACCTCTTCCTCTCTGTTCAGACTTTGGCTTCCTCACACTGACTTTTGAAACATTACAGAAACTAACCTAAGTGGCTTTTTGGAAGACGATACCTTCTTAGTGTCCATTTTAATTATCCTCAGCCTCGGAGCTTATCCCTCCATAGGCAAAGAAAAATGATATCTCTACACATTTTTACATTTTTAGTTTTGTTTCAAAATAAGTAGAATCTGAACTTTTCTTTTCATCCCTGTCAGATTCTATTCTAGTCATTCTGTCATGGTGGGTTTGTGCTACCCCCTCAACATCTGACCTGACTGCTCACACAGGGGATACTATTGAACACTGTGTTGAGCTGTGATCTTAGCAAGGTGTTTATTAGGAAACACTGATCTAGGACATTTCTGAGGACAGAAATAAGCAGTGTCTTATTTGTCAGATATTTGTGCTTGTTTTTCTAATCCAAGAAAACTGTATATTTTCATACAGTATGTCAGCTCCTCAGCGGGTGCTAGAGTGAGAGTGCTTCTGAGTGTTGATGAGACTACAGAGTTTGTGGCGTGTGCTAAGGGCGATTTATCTCTGTAATTACGAGCTTGAGAGGCTCTTTTCTCCGTGCTGAGAGAATGAAGAGAGCATGGAGGCGGGTTGGGGGTGCGGGGTTCATGTGCGAGCGTGCGTGAATCACAACAAGCTTGCTAGGCTGTAGTAAGGCACTGCGCATCACGTGGCTGCATCCTTAGGCCTGCAGCATTAGCATACACTCTCTTCCGAACCAATCCCTCCTCCTCCCCGCCTTCTCTCCTCGCACATTACTCATGACGCAATATCATTTCAATTTCATTAAGGGGTGGCTTTAGTTCCTCATATGTGTTGATGAAAGGTACAGATAGGCATTAAAAATAAAACTGTGCTGAGATTGCTCTTAATCAGTCCTATGATTTGTGGATTGAGCTGAATTTAATTATCCATGATGTGAGTTGATGCAAAAAATAAAAAGGTTAAATGTAAAAACAAAAGACCCAAAGGGGACAAAAGAGTAAATAACAAGATGCAGAAAAGCCATAAATTGGTGCATAAGAATTCACTTAAACTCAGAAATAAGGTTTATACGCTCGTAATGTCCTGCAGAGGACCCCCACTTATTTTATGTTTACTGCCGTTACCAAGCAGATGTAGCTAGAATGCAGGTGTTGTAAAACTGACTGTTAAATATTTGTGCAGTAAAATTTTGATATATACTGCACATTCCTCTGCATTAATTTCCTGCTTTTTTTGGGGGTCTTTTTTTTAATTTCCACTTTGAAATCAACCCGTAAACTTAATTGTTAAGTCGAAAGAAGATTTGATTAGCTGCTTATTGCCATCTCAACAAACAAAATGTTCATACTATTCACAGCAAGTCTGAGCACAGCAAAGACCCCAGTGTGTCACCTTGCAGTGCACTGCAATCTGTTTTTACCTGCTACATCACTGCTGCCAATTCACTGGCGTCCTGTAAAGCCAACACAGTGGGCAAGTATTTAATTAACTGTGTTTATCGTGTGGGTGTGTGTGTGTGTGTGTGTGTGTAGCCTTCGAGTCTGGGATCCATGGCATTGACAGAGGGAGCTCTCTGTCAACATGACCTGATCAGAGTGGTGTACAGCGGCCTTCACCCTCAGAGGGAGACCTTCACAGCTCAGAACAGGTAACACTCTGAATCCACCAGCTGTTCACAAAGAGAAACTCATTTGAGACGCAGCACAAACAACATAAAAGAGATTAAATTGTAGCAGTAAGAGATAATATTGAATGGATAGCTAAAGAGTTATACCTTTGTTGCTTTATAGATGCAGAGAAAGGGCAGCACTAGCGTCACAAGACCCGACGTCATCATTCTCTCTTTTTTTCATATTCTTTTTTATCCTTTTTCTTAACAACAAAATGGTTCCTTTTACCTCTCATTCTTTCCCACAAGATGAAAAAGACCTCTTAAGGTGATCAGAGCATAACCCTCTCCTCTTCAGGCCGGACTAGCAGACCTGAAAGCTTTTTTGGCTCTCACATTTGCTCTGCCGCTCTGTATGAATGATTATCTTAGCATAGTAATGAAGCATGCTGAAATCCTGCCAGAAAAATTGCCTCCCGCTGCTGTACCAAAACTGGCAGTGTTGCACTTCTCACATGTGTTTTGTTTACAGTGACACATGCACAGAGACAGATCCAATTTGGGAATATCGCAGCTGATAATGTTAGGGCAGCACCGATAAGCCCGGTCATCCTGTGTGGCCATCCAGCTCGGCTGTGATGAACACAGAGCGCCATAAATATACTCGATGGATTTGAGAAAGCCCGGTCTCAAAGCTTATCTGGAAATCCATTTATGTGGCTCTGCCTGAGAAAGTGTTTATGAGAAGAAAGCCAGCAGCCCCTGAGAGGTGCAGGTTCACTCTGACTGTTGATATACAACCAGACCATTTACCTCCCCCTGCACAAGGAGTCCATTATGACCCTTTTACATTCCATCTCCTGCTCCTGGTTGTCCTTCATGAAGACACACAACCAAAACACACATGCACCAAATAGGGATGACCCCTATTGAGATGAAAACTGGTATCTTTTTTTTTGCTTTTTTAAATAGCAACATGTGTCTTTGAGGCATTTTAAAGAAACTCCAGACTGAAAGGCTGTTGTGGAAATTGAACATCAAAAGAACAAAGATTATAGGTGATCATTGATTTTGAAAAAAAAAGCAGTTTTCTCAAGAATCTGACAAAGCAACGAACATAAATCTCTTTTGCCCAGATTAGATGTTTGTTTAAGGTTTCAGATCTTTTTTCCCACATCTTAGTTCTCACACTTTTTCTACACCAGCGAGATTTGTGAAAACTTCATCCACTGTGATGATTTTTGCACTACCACACCATGTGAGAACCCCCCCATGAATTGCCACGTTGTCGTGGTGGAGGGGTTTGGGTGTCCCTGTGAACTTGACGCGAGCTTCTTGTGGCCGGGTTCTACTCCATGGGGCCCGGTCGGGTTCAACCGGAAGGAGCAACTTGAAGATGTCGCCCTATGGGCTAACCCATAGCGAGAGGCACCCAGCGGGTGTGTGGATACTCACAGGCCCCCAGCTGAGCGCCACTGTGTTGGTGTTTTCCCCGGTTAATGAGAGGCCTGAGTTGCCTCTCTGTGACTGCAAGTGGCAGGGAGTAAGGAGAAGTAGCTTTGGAACATCTCAGGATCCCTAAGGAGGAGCTTGAAAGGTTGCTGAGAAGAGGGACGTCTGGGTCAACATGCTTAGACTGCTGAAAAACACGACCCGGCCAAGGATTAGCAAAATATGTAAAAAGGGAGACATGAGCTAATACATCACATGACATTCAAACAGTTACTCATAAAAAACAAACCTTTTATAGATATATCAGACAATATTCTGTTAACTATGAGTCCTTTTCAGTGTCTCTTCAAAGATACACAAGTGTCGTAGTTAGCCTGCAGGATGCAGAGGAGCCCAAACTTACCTCTTTTTGTTCTCATAACAAAGTGATGAGCAGACCTGCACATCAAGCAAGTTGCAGCTCCCTTGGCTCCTGTCATAAGTAAGGTCCAAAATGAAAACAAAAAGCAATGTCAGTGTACTGAATATATGTGTTAAATAAGTATCCAAACATAGCCATGACTCATTTACCTAAATAAACCTTGAGGAATTGAAAGTAAAGAAATTAGTTCCGACTAATGTACCATCCTAAACTACAGCTGCATACATCCTGCATTTGTCTAGACTCAACACCACTGATGATATGTGTGTTTTAGAGCTGAAGAGTGATTACTGCAGCATTTTAGGCATCTGCATACAATAAGGTAGCTCACAGTGAACAAAGCTGCTTAGGTCAGCAGTTTCCTCAGAAGACTGTTTTACAGTTCAGATGGAGTTAATGAATTTCTTGAGAAACTACTAATTGTTTCCTTTTTCAGTGCTGCAGAAAACTTTTGTTTTTTCCATAAAAGGACAAATTAGGGTTTAGCCCACATCGGATAAAATCTTATATTTTGTTTGAAGAGTCTTTATGATTTAATCTTGGTGTTTTGACTTTAATCAAGTGAATTAGAGCTTGATTCATACTGTTTCTTGTTTGCAGGTTTGAGGTGCTGTGTTTCCTCATGCTCTGTTACAACTCCGCCGTGGTCTACATGCCCCTTTCCTCCTACCAGTCAGTCTGCAGAATGAGCTCACGGTGAGTAAAAAACTGAGTGAATCATATAAAGCTTTGTTTTCACCCTCTACTTTGTCCCTTCAGCACCCGGTTTGAAATCATCTTCTCTTCTGCCTCGATTACTTTCTTTCATGAATCTGGCATTAAATCACCTCCTTTTCCCTCTAACCATACACTGACCTGGATACTGACAGCCCCGGTAGCTGGAGGATTTGATGAGTATGATTTCCTTAGGACTCAGTTGTGTGAGATTGGCCAAAAGAGAGCATGAACACAGAGCGTTATAAATGTACTCAATGGTTGAACAGTGCTGGTAACCTGTCGGGAGTCTGTCTGTCTTAAAGACACTGACAAGCCCGAAAGTTAAAAGAAAAAGATCAATGTGGAATTTACAATATGAGGCTCTGCAGTGGAGCCGACAGCCTGTGATTGTTCCACCACAGCTCGGAGAGGAGTCAGGATATGAAGACTTTCCCTGCTGTGAGCAAGCAGACAGACGACGCCTGAGGCGAGCATCCAGACAGACAGCACGCTGTGGCAGAGAAGAATTCAGAGCACGAGAACAAAACCTGATCTTTAAAGTTTAGACCTGGAATACCCCAATCATCTTAACATTAAACAATTGAAATATTCTCTTTGCTCACTGTGGAATTCTTTTCCATTTTTGTGTAGTTTATTGAGGAAGGCAACTCATGCTTAGTTGACCTATCATCCGTCCCTCATCTGATTTGGGCTTTTGTTTAGATTTCCCCCCTGAACCATCTCTTTGTGTTGTCTAATGCTTTATTATTTCACTCTCTTTAATTGTTTTGTTTTTTTTCTTTCCTCAGGTTGTGTGTTTGTGGATTCCCCAGGCAGCAGCAGAAGCTTTGGAGGGAACCGTGCAACCGGGTACTGCTGGACCCCGAGTTCATGGTGCAGATGCTGAGTGCAGTTTATCACGCCGTGTAAGTATCTTTAAAGCACTCACTTATTTATTTTGTTCACAACACAGGAAGCAAACTGTATTCAGCAGTTGCTTGTTTACTTATCTACCAGTTACTTACATTAGCATTGACAAGTTTGTCAAAACCTGGTATAAAGAAGTAGAATATTTCTTCACTGTCGGCTGTTTTTCTCTCTATGAACTTCGGAGGATAATATCTGACTCTTTAAGTCACAAAATGCTCCACTATCTTCACAAGCTAGTTGCTAACTGTCTATCAGCTGTTAAGGGCTGCACAGTGTGTTTAAGTTGATCTTTTTATAGTTGCTCAGATATGTTAACTGGTGATGGAGATTAAATAGTTTATTTATTTTATGTATTCATTTCATTTTATTTGTAAAGGGACCATGTACAATATTAAACATACATGTTGCCATTTGACTCTTTCACTTCTTTCAGTGTCATGGAGTTCTGACAGACCGAAAGTAACACATTGACACATCTCATGCACTTCTGGTCAGAATGCAACATTTCACCAATCCTAGCTCTAAATACATGGATCACTCAGATGAAGCACCTACCATGCAAAGTAGGGACAGTAAGGTTAGCGAGCATGATGGAGGATAGAAGACAGAACAGGGAGGGGGGAAAAGGTAGAAGCTTGTGATGCAACTTTTTTAGTGACCATACCATACTTTAAAATTTCAAATTCTCAAATTTATTTTGAACATGTGCGAGTAGCACAATAAAGTAAACTGAAAAACAAACAAACAAAATCAACGAGAATAGTCAAAACAACAATATTATTATGAACCCAACATGTCCGAAAAGGAGTAGGATGAAGCATAAGCTTATTTAAACCTACCCCTTCTCCACTACTTAATTAACAACCCCCAAACATACATATTTACATAATACATATTTACAAAAAAATAGAAAATAAATAGAGTAAATAAACAAATACATAAATCATTTATGAAAACACTGATGGGATACCTGGACTTTAGGAGTCTGCCGATCTGCCGATAACCTATTTTCCTAACTCGATAACCTATTTCCCTAACTGTGACGATGACGCTGGGAATCATTGACGTGTGAGGAAGCATCAGGCATTCCCATCCTTGTCAAACAAAATTAAATGAATACAAATGAATTGACTAAATAGTTATCACAATCTGCCCCATGTTCTGCGTCCTACTTAGCATCACTCACCCTCTGCTGACACAGTGACCCCCGGTTGAGCTGTCTTTCAAAATGTCATTTACTTAAGTAAACTGATGAAGCATAGATAGATAGATAGATAGATAGATAGATAGATAGATAGATAGATAGATAGATAGATAGATACTTTATTGATCCCGAGGGAAATTCAAGCATTTCCTTGATGGCAGGTGAAATCGGGTCACTGTGTGTGTGTGATCCGTGGGAGTTTTTAAGCCCGTTGTAGCCAAACATTAAAATTATGGGATGGTCGGCTAAACGATGAGCTGATGATCATTATTAAGCTCTGATTGTTCATCACTATGAACAACACTGTAATTTGCTGCTCTGCTATAACAAAACTGTCCATGCCATTATAGAAGACTGGACATTGAGCAATAGACATCGGGTTATAGGGAGGAAGAGAATCTTGTGCTTGTTTTTCACCTAAATGGATGTCATAATGGTCAGAGTGAGGTTATGAGCTACATTAACACCATGTTGCTCATTTTTGTTATTATGCCTCTGTGGGACAACACTAATGAGGCAAGTCCCTCTGCTAGTTTTCTGTGATGTACGGCACAATATCTGCTTAAGACAATATACCAAGGACATACGTTCCCCACTGGTACAGACTGATTATATTGGCAGTGCATTGTGGGAGAAGGTGATTTCATCCCCTATGATGAGTCGTTGCAAAGCTGATTACGTCTTCTCGATGATAGCTCATTCTCAGAGATGGATCCCCCGATGCGCTGGTGGCTGGGCTCACTGCTTGTTAAGGAGGGTGTAGCAAGGAGAAGCGGAGAGACTGAGCATGCATTCTGCCTCATGGCCCCCATGAGGGAACACGGCATCAATCAGGAGATTGGAGAAGTCAGAGTGAAAACCCAGACAATGCGAGTGTTTGTAAGTCTGCAAGAATAACAGCCTTTTTTGGTAATCCCCACCATTGGTCGCCTTTAGAGCCATCCTGAGCTCTCACATTCACCCTTAGCCCAAGCAGGCGCACGCTAGCGGCAGATAAACATGAATCCACACATGCAGAGGGATCTTGGCACTCGTCGAGTGCACTCTGGGATTTAGGTTAATATATCCGCTAATGCTAAAAGGCTGTAATACCACATGAAGAGATGGAGGGTGAGACATGAAGGGATATCCAAACTAATAGAGACCCCTAATTCTGTTTTAATGTATTCTAGACCAATATTCCAGCCATCACTACATCACAGAGGCTTTTACACTCGCCCATTTACTCCATCTCTTTTATCTTGAGTCTAAAGGGAACCCCTCACAATTTAACCCCTGGCTGTCTGTTTGTTTCATGTGCAGAATAAGATCAAAGACAAGTTCAGCTGTGCCCTTCTTCTTCTTCTTTTTCTAATATCTGACGTTTCGTTTATTGTAGGTTTTCCTTTAATCCTATGTTTTGTCAGGAACACTTTCTTTAAAGCTTTAGCAAAGAGCTAAGTGACCATCCCCAAATCTAACCCTCTTAATTTAAATGCTTCATCCCTTCAGTTGGTGTGTTTTTTGTAAATGGTAAATGGACTTGAGCTTCTGACTACTCAAAGCACTTTTTACACCACATGTCACACCTACCCATTCACACACTGATGGCAGTGAGTGAGACCATCAGAAGTAACTAATCCCATTCATACACATTCATACGCCACCGACAAAGCAGCGGGAGCAATTTGGGGTTTTGCCCAAGGACACATCGGACATGTTGCTGCAGGAGCTGGGGATCGAACCCTCGACCTTCCGGTTGAGAGACTCTACCAACTGAGCCACAGCTGCCAGTTCATCTTCTACAGATGCTTTTTGAAATGACTCCCTAAATCATCTGTTATTAATACTGAGATCATTTACAGGGATTGTAATGTTTGTTGTTAAATCACCTATGCGTTAAGACATTTGATTTGTCCACAGTTATTTTTCAGCTCTGGTATTTAGGTGCACCTGCTGGTGCGTTTATAAATGAGCTGGTTAAGCTCAATAATAATCAGTCTTCATTTAGTGATGACTCATCTCATGTTCATTGCACATCATTTTAACATACTGTCTTTACATATTTGAATAATCTAGAGAACAGTTTATCCTTGACAAAAGGGTTTTTGTTTGTAGTTTCAAAAGAACAAGTTTGACACAGCTGAAAACAGAGGTATAATTACTGAGACTGAATATTTCCCTAACTTCCTCCCTCCCTTTGTCACTGTAGCTGAAGGCATGACTGAATAACTAATAATAGTTTAGTAGGATGTGACTCAGACATCAAGGCATCTATTCAGACACTCCTGTTTACCCAAATAAGTTCACGTCATGACGTGTTAAATGACAGTGTTCTTGCATTTGTTGTTTTGTTTTGTTTGTATGTAGATACAATGGAGAGTGGGAGATGGGACGGGAAGCTCTTGAGGACATTTTGTACAGAGCCCAGCTGGAGCTCTACTCCCAGCCTCTGCTGGTAAGACCCCCATAGTATTTTGTGTATGAACCTGTCTGTGGAGCCTGAATAAAAAAATAATTACTGCCTGTCTTTTTATCTTCCATAATCAGCAAAGGCTCTCCTCAATCTTAAAAAAAAACAGCTATGACAACAAGTTTTTGTCATAGTCAGGCATTAAATCTTAAAAAAAACTTCTTAGTTTTATCATTGAGCTGCTTTTAATCCAAATCTGTGTATTTGTAATCTCCAGCTTGCGAACGCCATGAAGAACTCGCTGCCAGAGAGCGCACCTGATGATCCAAGGGGACGTAAGGTGCTTCAGGTGGAGGTGACACCCACCATCAGCCGCATCTCAATCTCAGCCATCACCACGGCCTCCATACGACGCCATCGCTGGAAGAGAGAGGGTAAGGCCGAAGCAGCCAAGGAAACAGAAAATCCTGCCGTCATGTCTTCAGCTCACAGTAAAGTGAACCAGGCCTCAGCGCAGGACAGATCTCAGTAGATGTGATAGCAGCTCAGATTTCATTACACTACTTCCCCCCCCCCCTCCGTTTTCTTTTCTTTTTTCCCCCCGACTGTCCTCGTTACGAACTTAGCATGCTAGGGACAATAAAGTTTTGCAGAAAAAATGATCAGTGTTCAGTGATGATTCAAACTCTAAACTTACAAGCTGTTCCTTTTTTTTCAATCAGTGAAAATCCACAAGAAGGAACTCTTAGGTGAGAGAATGACTTCTGTGGTGTTTGTCCTTAGCAGTGAGAGGAGGATCTGGCCCTGTTTACACCTGGTTTTAACATCCGTCCAGGGTGATCCGATCACAAGTGGACAGAACTAAGTGCAGTTGTGAATTATCCAAGGCACATTGAGGATGTGTGGAGATCAGACCAGTAAGACCACAGTTGGAAGCAGATGTGTCCCATATCAACAATGGCGGAGGAGACATTAATCCTTTTCGTTGCAAAGTTGATCTCAAGTACACTTGTTTAGGGTAAGATTTCCAGGTATATAGCTGCTGCTAATGCAAAGGCACAATTCCTTTCAATTATTTTTACTTTTATTTGTTACATTTCCTTGAAAAAAAGTGAATCTAAACATGCAGCGCAGACTAATCCGCCGGATTAAGCACGGGAGAAGGGAATGCTTTGCAACCAGCTAAAATGTTTATTTGCAAAACTTGCAAAGATAAAAAGTCACACATGGGAAAGAAAAACACTCGGGTAAACATGGCTCTTTTGCCTACTCACTGTCATAGTCCTGCTCAGTCACAGTTTTAGATTTTCTATCCTGAAAAGCGATTAGTGGACATCAGGCATAAAGCGTCATCAAGCAGCTGTATAGGCGACTAGTTGACAAGTCTGTGTAACCTCTACTGCCTGATAGTCCTGCTCAGGGATAAAGGATGAGGGTGTTATGACGCCTGGACACGGGACATGATTTTGACCCCCTTCATCATTGTTAATTGTAATGCAGCATATTGAGAATCGTGAGGAGAAAAGGGGATTAAACCACAGATCCATCCATCTGTTTGTCATTGTAAACAAAGTCTCCAATCCTCTGTGTAGTTTGTACACATTACTGATAAACGCTTGTAATGGGAGCAGCCACGATGCATTTTAATACCAGGTGTAAACAGGTTCTATGTTTCTGTGTAAACCAGTCACACCATAAGCATCAACAGAATTGTGTTTCCTGTCAGATATTGTATGTAATTATGATCATACAGTCTCTGTGTTACAGTGCTTGTGCCGCTCACTGCTCCTTATTGCTCTTGTTTTGCTCGTCTTGTCTATTCAATGTGTGGTGTGCTTTCTATCACCAGTTAAGTTAAAGGGTTGTGGTGTAATAGAAAATCATGACAAAATGGTGCCTGTAGATTCTACTGAGGATAAGTGGGGCAGGTCATTTTTCTATATTTTACTCTACAAATGAATTTTCAGACAGCTGTTAGACCTGCTGTGCTCACGATGAGGCCTGAAATCACTTGAGGCTTGCTGCCACTAAAGAAACACGTTTCCCCGTCTGTGTTGTTGACTCCCAGATTGTTTTGACTACTCAACCAGTGCAGAGTTGAGCCTCATCGTCAATCCTCCTAGCCTCGCCCAGCACCTCCACAACAGCAACCACACCCCCTGGGACCCTGCAGCCAAAGAGGAGCGAGGAGGTCAGCCTCCCAGCCACCACAGCAGCAGCAGCAGCAGCAGCGGCATCATTCCCCCCATCATATTCGAGGGTAGGGGACAGGGGCGGAGCAGGGAGGGTCTCGGGAGGAGGTGCCCTTTCGATCTGTATCATCCCCACCCACCTCCTCCTACTACTACTCCTCCTCCTACCCCTCCTCAGCTTGAGAGGGTTAACTCTGCCGTTCCCATTTTGGCTGCCTCTTTACTTCCCCAGAGTATACTAACTCATCCAGTCTCTGAGACCCTCTGCCAACAACCCCTCTACTACCAGACTATTTTTTGAGCTCGTCCAAGAGCGGAAGAGTCGCCTATTCTGGGTTTGAAGGAAGTGTGGCTAGCGGCCATGTGTTGCATGGGCCATATCATCATATCCTCTCTTTCTCCCCATCATGCCTCCAAAGTGTGCTAGACTGCTGCCCTTGTCACTCACTGAGCATGGTCTGTTCCCCACCTGCATCTTGGGCTTTCAAAACTTCTTAAAATTGGTCTTATAGGGTTTTGATTTTTGCAGTTTAAAAAAGAAAAAAAAATCATCAGCTTTACATAACTGGCACAGAGTCTGGACATCTTGTTTCTGTACTGCCAGCTCCACAAGTTAAAGGCCACTCAGGCCGGTAGAACCCATCTGCTGCTGCCACTCTGCAAGAAGAGGCCGTCCATTTTGATTTTCAGTCAGTGTGTATGCTAATGTTTTCTTCCGCCATGTTTCTTTTTTTTTCTCAGCTCAGTGAGTGAGAACGAGCCCTACATCATGCATGCGCACGCTACAGCAAGCTTCAAAAGCATTCTGCTAAAACATGGAAACCCAGAACGCTAACATGTCAAAGGACAAGGCCATGTCAGAAGACATCAACAAATTTGAAAAAAAAATCCTATACTTAGAACAGCTAAGGCTTTATCACAGTGGGCACCAATCACACAGCCCATTTTGTCTTGTCTAATGTGTGTGTATTTCTCTGTGTAGTATCTACATGTTTTTGACTGAAGATCAGCTCATCCCCCTGGCTCTATAGTCAATGTTTGTCTGAGTGCCATCGCGTCTTCTTCATGTGATAGTCTACTAAACTCTGTGCAGTTTTGATCAAAGATAAATTAGTTCTAAACAGAGTTAAGACAGAAGAGCTATATATTTGAGAAGTTTGATCATTCTGGTTCTAGGTAAACTTACTGACTGTTCTTTGGTATAAAGAAATAACCTTTATATGTGTCCTTTTAGTTTGGGGCTGAATTCTAGGTATACTGGAAATTACCATATGAAAAGTTTCTAAAAAAGAACGCAAAGACGTGTTTCTATAGGGGATTATCTCCCAAGCAGGTTTCAGCTTGAAGCCAAATTGGAGTCAAAAGGTTAAAACTAGCGAAAGCACTTCTACCATCTTTAAATTGTCTCCATGTTTGTAAAGCTTTGGAGATATTTCAGCTCTTCGTTTGGGATCAGTTTGCCCAGAGAGGTCTTGCACACTGGCACATTTAGCCATGTGGGCTGTCAGCTCCAACAGGAGCTCCATTGATCTGATAAGGTGTACGGACGGACTCGCCTCAGCGCTCTCCACTGATTGGTTAGGCTCGTCTCGGCCTGCCAACCATGTGACCACTGGGTCAGCGCTGCAGGAGAAGAGAGGAGGGATGAGGCAGGGGAGCATGCATCTTCTCCTCATGTTATGTGCATGTCAGTCGAGACCTTGTTCTTCTCGGTTTCTCTGTTTCTTTTCCTGGTAGTGCCTGCGGTTCCCTGTTGTCCAATATTGCTTGTACCAATGATGCATGACGGAGACAGACAGCTGATCCTCTGTCTCGCTCTCTTTAATCAGGCTTTACCCTGAACACTGTATGTTGATAAAATGCTTTTCTTTCCTAACTTAATTTATCATCTTTTCCCTTTCAGCTGTCATCATTTATGGATATTAAGTTTTATTGTTTTGAATTCGTAAGGCAAAGTTGTGCATGTGACACTTCTAAGACATTAACTGAAGATATCAATTCTGAAAGTGTAATATGATATCTTGTTTTAAGCTATGATCCTTAATCAGGCAGGTTTATGAGCTCGTACTTTCTCTGTACTGTAGCTAGTCAGATTAGGTCAATCTGAATTACACAGGATGATCAAAGCTGAAGGTCATTGTTTATTGAATTGTACCACTGGTGCATAATGATTGAGCTAATGAACCTGCATGGTCTGATGAGTGCAGGTTTAAGTACTGACCTGCTCTCTTTGTAGCCTCCAAACATGTTTAATCTCAGATGAATTTGAGCTTGTTGCATGAACAAGAATCAGCAGATTATGGTCTTTTGTCTTTATGGAAAATGTTGATAATTAACCATGAGTTATGTTTGTGTTTTAGGATATTTTACAGCTGCTTAACTGCTCCAAAGAATATGTTGATTTGGGTTTAGTTGTTTTATTCAGAGTCAGGCCAGATATATATCAACATAACAATCTCAGTTGTTGTCTGATTTTTCTTCCTCTAATCTTTGTCCTTCATGCTTTGTCTCTTTGTATGTGTGTGACCGGTGATCAGATGCTGATGGTATGAGCGGAGGGGAAGATTCCTTCAACATTAACGACCCAGACGAAGGTTTTTCCTCTGGGGCGTCTAACAGCAGCCAGCCCAGTGGCACCAAACAGGGCAGCGGCGTGGGCCCAAGGGGCGGCAGCCTGAACAGCAGCAGCAGCAGCATCAAGAAAGCCATCACCGCCCGGCTGTCCCGCGACAAGGAGAGAGAGCGGGAGAAGGAACGAGAGCGGGAGAAGGAACGAGAGCGGGAGAAGGAGCGAGAGAGGGAGAGGGAGGCAGAGAAACAAGCAGATTTGTCCTCGGATCTCCAGGCCGTCGTGAGGAGGCACCACCAGAGGAAGCAGTCACCTCCAGCCAGCATCAAGCTGGACGCCATTCAGCTGAGCCCCATTAAGAAGCACCTGAGTTTCCCCGTTGGGCCCATGCTGGTGCGGACTGGCAGCACCTCCTCCAGCAAGTCCTTTGACTGCATGAATTTCAACCTGAACGGAGGTGGCGAGGAACGTGAGGAGGCGGTGGGGGGCTCCGACAAGGAGGGAGGGCTTCCTCTGATTGGCTCCCACCGCCACTCCACCATCAGCTTGAAGGAAGAGCACCTCATCAGGCCCGAGGAGGCGCAGGAGCTCCTCTCTCCTGGAGCCCCTCTCACCAAGCAGTCCCGCTCCCCCAGCTTCAACATGCAGATCATATCACAGGTCTAATGTGCATTGTAGGGCATGCTAGACACACACACACGCGCACACACACACACACACACACACACACACACACACACACACACACACTTACACACATAAACATGTTAACACACGTCCTACTGCAGCTTTTCTCTGCAACCCTTAACAACCCCAGTATGACACATTCTGTCTACTTAACTATGTTGTAATGTGTGTATGTGTGTGTGTGTGTGTGTGTGTGTGTGTGTATGTGTGTCTAGGAACACATCTTCAAATCTCCTAGGTTGTGTCTCCACCCTTTTAACATCCATTAAACTTACAATCATGACCTGCAGTCGTTGCTGGTGGGTTTAGCATGGCTGAAAATGCAACAAGAGTAAAGTAGTTAATGATGAACTGCTGTAACTACAAACTAGTGTGAAGGAGTCCAGTGTCTCTGCATCCTCCCGATTCCACCCAGAAACTCTCCTCACAAAGAGGAATCAATAAGAGGAAACCCCCATATGGATGCCACGCTAGCTGTAGGAGATATGACATTTCACTTTGTTTTCCTTTTTTTTTTTCCTGTTGAGTTCTTGACTGAATCAGTCAAACACGAATCAGCAATAACACTTACCGTCGCTCATGTGGAGAGGAGCAGGACTTCTTGCTCGTTCTCTTCATTCCTTCCCCTTTCTTTTCCCGGGCTCACGTGCAATTGTGCTTGCTGATTATCTATGCTGAGGCACAACTAGTTTTATGAATACCATTTCTTTAAATGTTTTATAATCACAATCCAAAGAAGGTGAGGTTTGTTTTTCTTTGGTTCTGTTTGTTATTTTTTCACTTGTCAAAAAATTGATTGGCAAAATGTATCCTCAAGTTTGAGCCCATGCCCATTATTTTTTTAATTATGTAATAATAATCTTCTAATTTGATCTGTAGAATCAGACTGCTAAGATTGTTTTAAAACCACTTGGAATGTGGTAAAGGTTTGACCTTCCCCAAATTTTTTACTCGACAAATCTGAAGAACTCACTACTGTGCAGCTACAAGAGGAATGAATTTTAGATTTGAAGCTGAATGTTGGGGGAGAACTGGATTGAAACATTGTGGACAGTGCAGGTTTGTGTCTGAAGCTATAGGCAATGACTGTATTTTCTATTGGATTGTTATTGCGGTTCAAACCATTTAATGGGTCCTTCCATCCCTAAGCACTTGTTAGTGTGTTTGTGTGTTAATGCTGTCGATATCATTTCCTGAGCCGATGAGTTACTGCCCTCTGGAGGTTCGTACTAGTCACTGCACCGCAGCAGTCACTATGACGATGGTCTTGTGTTTTGTGCTCCGACTGGACGCTCATAAAACATTATGTTCTACCTCATTGTGTGTTCACCTGCCACTCAGACATCTGTCTCCCAATCAGATGCAGGATTTAAAGAGCCCATTATGTTTGAAACTGAAGCCCCCCTGAGGTGTTTGGGGGGTTATTTCTGTGTTCATGTGAGGGAGTTATGACTGATTATCTTGTAATTTCCATTCTGTTTGATCGCCTCATGCACAAAAACAGCTGCAAAACAAGAACACGACTGTCTTCAGGTTTTCTGTCATTTATCAACAAAACTGGGATGAACCTGATAATTTCAAAATTTCCCAAAAAATGCCCTCCTTGTCCTTTTTCTATGTCATGATTTCTGAAGTGCAATTGTTTTAATCCTCATGTGCATGGAGTTAAATTATCTCTGCTGTTAATTGCCTGCATCTGGGAACAGTGCTAGCTTTAGCCTTGTGTAGTGCTTCCTTGCCCAGGCTGAGTGATTTTGAACATGGCGTGCTTGTTTGCATGTTATTGCCCTGCAAAGCGCTGCTGTTTCAGATGTCTGAAACGCTCAGCAAGCCAAACCCCAAGTCCCATCCTCATCTTTGCCAGATGTGCCAAAACACATCCTCTCCTTAAGGAACTTTACTTTGCTTGGGTGTCTTAAGTTAAAATGCCTTTTTTGTGTTCATGGGTCTTATTTTGAAGGAAAGGGACGATAAAAGGGTTGTTTGGACATTGGGCTTAACGTGCCCTTAGATGCAGCTTCACCTCTTTTTTTTTTGCCATGACTTCTCTTTTCACTCGTCGCAGGTGTTTGCAACACAGTGTAGTTCCACAATCATTTCTTAGCTTTTCACATGTGAAAGCAGTATATTCTGTGTATATGTACTGTGGATGTCAGTTGTCGTGTTGCATCTTCCATGTCTTGCTCACGTGCTTGTTTAAAACGAGGATGAATGATTAATGTATATAAAAGTCAGTTCCGTCTGCAGTGAAAATCCCGCACACTCATTCTCCCCACCGTGCTGGACACCTTCACAACTGCTGCTCCTGGTCCCGAGTGAGTCCTTGTGTGCGCTTTAGCCTTAAACATTTCAGGCCACAGAGCTTCAATCGGCAGCTCTTTGGCTTTTCGTGCTCATGCTCCTCCTCCTCCTCCTTCTCCTCCTGCTGGACTGGATTGAGGAGGAGGAGGACAAAGAAGAGAGGAGTGCAGCTACAGTTCACACTCGCGTCCGGCCTGTCTGCTGTCATCCCTGTTCTGTGTGGCTCAACGATGAGCGGTGTTTCCGTTTGCTGTAATTTGCTGTAAGCCGAGCAGCACCTTTTTGCTGTTTCACTGGTAATGTGTTCATGTCATTAATACGAGTGCCCCTGACCAAGGTTACCAGCATCCATGTTGGTACAGTATAGTGTAATGGATAGAAAAAATCCCCTCAGTGTCTGGTGTTATTTGCATGTGATCAGGGCAGGAAATGAACACAATGTGTGATTAATAAGCCAAAAAATCCACATGTAAAAGGTCCACCTCCGTTCAAAAGAGGCTAAATGAGGCAGTTAAAAATGTGTACTTGGTGATCCACTGTTGCTGATGGACAAAGTTCATTTCCTGCCCTGAATGGGATAACTGTGGGCTTTGTTTTCTTACAGTATAATGCACTTTAATCCATCCACCTCTCCTCAAGATAGTTATTGAAATTATATATATATAGATGTGCAAATGTGTATACACTCAATGCAGGGTTTTAGTCTCTTTAAAGTAGTACTTCTATGTGATGTCACATTCAACACAATGCTATTTTTGTTAAAGTCTAAGGGTACAGCTATTTATTTTTTTCTTTTCAAAACCAAAAAAAGTTACACGTTGTGGAAGGGTCTCAGGAGTGTATCAAAAAGCCACATTTATAAAAAAAAAAAAATTATGGAAGCACCAAAATTTCCGTTCTTGAAGTCAGAATTGATTCTATGCAACATTTTTTCCCCCTTTGTTTAGTTTTTGGTGTTCTGGCTTTCTTTGATTGTTGTCCGGTGGGACAGGGCAGTTACATTTAAGCAGATAGCAGGTGCAAGTCCTTAACAATGTCCCCATTCAGCGATTCTGTTTCCACACCCTTGTGGTGCTACATAACAAAGGACCTCTCTTATATAGGTGAACTACAGTAAGAGGACCACCCATTCGTCATGTGACTGCCCTCACACAGAGAAAGCCACATCCGGACTTTTTGGTGCATGTTGAGCCCTTCTGTCAGTTTGCTGCTCGGTGGCTCAAAGACGTCAGTTGGTGTATAAAATCGAAACAGATTATCAACCATGAGTCAAATCAAAATGCTTCGACAGAAGCTGCTGGATGATGTGATTACACTGTACTGTTGATGTTGTATAAATGGAGAGAAAGACTTATTTTAAATCTTGTAAATAAACAATGTACAAAGTTGAAAGCAAGATAAATATAAGAAACTGTCTGAGATGTAGAGAGAAATCAATCTGTATATTGTTGAATAAATATTGTGCTGTAAAGTATGTGTGTGTGTGGTCTACTTACACTCGTCATCATCGTCATAGAACTGCTCTCAAACAAAGTCCAAGGTGGAATAAAAACAGACACTGCTTGAAAAAAAGAAAAACAATCAGTAATAATAAACCCCAACCTGCTATACATTTTAATTCTCTCCAGACAGGTTTTATACTGCAGGAGTTTAAAATGTTGATTGACTTGTGATACAACTTTTGTCCACTTGATGGCACTGAAGTTGTATCTGAAGTGAGTTATTTACATTTTGAAGTTACTTGAGTTGAAATGCTAAATATTTTTTCTAGCAAAACTCTAATTTAATTCCAACTTCTTCAGTGAGGAAATCCATTCACAGTCAAAATCACAACATGGCTCATTAAGATAACATGATAGCCTACATACTCAGATAAAAAGCTTGTGGGAAGAACGTTATCAAACGATCATTAGGGATGTGCTGACATCTTGTGGTCGTTATCCAAAACTACAGTAAACATTCAGCAGGTAAATCAATTGACCCTGAAAATAACAGGATATCGTGCGAGTGACTCCCTTTCATCCCTCTACAGTGATTCACTACTTTATCTATGATCTACTTTAACTGCTTCATACCGAGTCCCCTCATTTTCATGCAATTCACACCAACAACAGTGTTTTCCGTGCGTGTGCAGGCAAGTGCGAGTGAAAAGGCACAAATTGGTGCATAAAAACTGATCAGAATGCAGGAAAATGAATGTTAGGCATCCAAAATTTTCTGGGGAGATCCCCAGCCCCCCCTAACCTGTTGGTGAACACTATTAAAGTTGATCCAACAGGCCACAACGGTCACAAAGAAGGACATCCGGAAGTTCCTGGATGGCATCTACATCTGCAAGAAGACCACAGTGGTGGAGCAAGATGTTGAATAATATCCACCATGTCCTGTTATGACCAATAAAGATACCAACTTTTCAATTCATCGCTCTTCTGTTTTGTTTTTATACTCGCTGCTCAGGTTCTGCAACCGATTTACACATCTTAAAATTCCTCTTTCTCCACGGACTTGTGTGTGGTTCTTGGGAACATTTGGCTAAAGTTGTGGATTGTCATTTAGACAAAAAAGGCAATATTTAATCTTTTACTACTTTGACATTTTCATTGTTGAAAATTATATAGAAAACTTGTTTATTTTCCCAAAATTAAAAATATCCTGGATCCAAAGAAGAGTTCATGCTAAGCTAATATCTGAATTTCCCCAAGGGGATGAATAAAGTATCTATCTAACAAGATGTGAACTTAAATGATTGTCCTTAAAGCTTAAAGGAAAGTTGTAAAGAGAAGGCTGGCACATTGTTTAGCATTGCTGCCCATGGTGCAGTGGTCACGCTGCTTAAATGTGGACTGTTATCTGTTAGGGACCTTTCCAGGTGACGTAGTCAGAGTAACACGTCTTCCTCCACACACAGATCAGGATACAAATGTTAAAACATTTCTGAAAGTTAATGTTTGTTGTTAAGGCAAAATGACCCGCCTGGAGTCGTTGAACCGAGGCTTTGATTGTTCCTTGGAGAAAACACCTTTACCAAATGATTCAATATCAAACACTTGCACTTAAACAATAGTTTATTTTAGTCAAACGTCCTCTGTTGCTGGTCCGGCCGGGGCGCTCGTCATCGCTGTGTTCTGGCTGAAGACGGGGGTTCTTGGGGGGAGGCGGAGGGGCAGGAGGGTGGATTTCGTTGGCTTCACGTTTACTGTCAGCTGCTCCAGGGGGGACAGAGGACTCCTGCCCTGTGAGATAGAAAAAGAGATCATGAATAAGAGTGAACAGAACTTTTTAACCCTTTCATTGCTGCTGGATATAAAGTTATATTTGCCTTCAATGATAAACATAGTTCATATATTTAGAGTTAGCATTTCCCTATCATTACTTTACTGCTGCTGTTGTAGTGTCAGTGAGGCGATTACTTACTTTGAGGATTAAAAGAAAGGCGACCCCCGCTCTCCAGCTGGTCCTGTAGTCATCCATCCTTCTCATCATGGTCTGGGATGTAAACATCTTTTCTCGATGTAGAGCCTTCCTTCTCCTCGTCAGCGTGTAGGTACTACAAAAACATCAAGATACAACAGAGTGAGTGAGAGAGATAATTTATTGATTAAATCAAAGTTAAGAACTTCAAGAAACTTGATCAAAGATGTTTTTAAATTTTAACTCTTTGTTGGTCATAGAGAAAGAGCCTGAGCCATCTGGTCCTTCTAATAAACAAAATACAACAGAGTGAGTATTATCAACAGTGGCTTTTAAATGATTTTTAAATCAATCTTAATTACAATGTATTTAAGCTGCTAACAGTTCATTCTTCTTAATGTTTAGTAGTTATAACCTCGAATATTGTTAGCTTACCTCTTGTACAGACATCTACAGCTTCATTCATAAAATCAAATCATAAAGCAGCCATGTATGAATTCAAACTTGGTGCTAGATACTTCCTGAGTGGTCACCAACCAAGTCCATCACGTGGGAAGGTGGCCTGGGGCTCCTCCCACCTGCTGGAGACAAAGATTCATTACTCAAAGAGCTTTTACACCGCAGGTCACACCTGCCCATTTACACACTGCTATGTAAAGTGTGTATTAGTATTAATTAACTAATCCCATTCAAACACATTCATACGTCGCAGATGACGACGAGGTAGCGGGAGCAACTTGGGGTTAAGTGTCTTGCCCAAGGACTCATCGGACATGTAGCTGCAGGAGCTGAGGATCGAACCCCCAACCTTCAAGTTGAGCGACGACCGACTCTACCAACTGAGCCACAGCCGCCCCATGTTTGTATATTCAGAACAGGTCCTCTGTCTTAGTCCTAGCCGCTGTCGTCCAGAGGAGCCTGGAAGTATCTTCTGAGTGTAGAGGAGCTGAGTCCAGAGGTAGAAGGCTGCTCCTCATCCATGTCTTCATAATCCCTCCCCTGCCTACGCACTGTCCTGTGCTGCAGTACTGTACCGCAGGTCACATTACCCATTCACACACTGTTGGTAGAGGCTGCTATGTAAAGTGTGTATTAGTATTAATTAACTAATCCTATTCATACACATTCAAATGTCGCAGATGACGACGAAGTAGCGGGAGCAATTTGGGGTTAAGTGTCTTGCCCAAGGACACATCGGACATGTAGCTGCAGGAGCTGAGGATCGAACCCTCAACCTTCAAGTTGAGAGACGACCGACTCTACCAACTGAGCCACAGCCGCCCCTTAACAGGTCCTTGTTTTAGTCCGAGTCGCTGTCGTCCAAAGGAGCCTGGAAGTATCTTCTGAGTGTAGAGGAGTTGAGTCCAGAGGTGGAAGGCTGCTCGTCATCCATGTCTTCATAATCCCTCCTCTGCTTCTTCGCACTGTCCTGTGCTGCATCACTCTCCTCCCTGATCCTCTTTGTGGAGGGGCCCAGGCCTGAGGTGGACGGAGCAGAGGGAGGGACAGGTGGTCCAGCAGGAGGATGAGCAGGAACAGGTGGACCAGTGGGGACTGGAGGATACTCTTGGCGCCAGGCCTGCCAAAAATGGTCTGGAGGGAGCTGCTGCACCAGAGGGGAGCGAGGTCCGAGGTCCTGATCTTCGCCTTCTTCTTTTTCTTCTTCATCCTCTTTGTACATGGAGTCGTACCCGGAGTCTTCGCCCTCCACGTCAGACCCGTCAGTCCAGTCGCTGCTGTCGTCTGTGTCTTCATCCTCCTGGTCATCCATGTCCATTGGGCGTCCAATGTCTTCATCCAACTCATCCTCACGTCCATCGATGTCCATGATGTCGACTGGGGGAATGCCTTCACCTGCAAAAGCAAACCCATACTCACCTGCCTCCTCGTCCTGGACTAGGAGGTAGCCATCCTCGTCCTCGTGGACAGCCCTGATGACTCCGGGGACGCCATCTCCTGCAGGATGCTCGAGGTCGTAGAACACACCGTCTGAGGGGGGATAGTCAAAGGGTTTAATATATGAAGTCCATAATTAACCATTCCTTTCAACAATCAATGTGTGTAACTACATCTACAATAATAAAAATAAAAGTAACAGTTTCATATATTCATTATGACATGCTCTACACTAATCCACCAAAACACAAGAGGTCTGTTAACTGTTACATCAATTATTGTGCAGTTCTTTTTAATCTATTGTTCCATTTTAAGCAATATCTGAATATAAATCCATTAAATGCGAGAACCTTTAAAACTAAAAGGACTAGTTTCTGTATCAGCTCCAGATATATTAAGTCAAGTTTCAACAGTCCATACAAACGAACCAGATCATAATCCACACACAAGAACGTGCTCCTGTTTGTTTACACAAGTGCGTCATGACGTCCTGACGTTCGGAGCTACATCGTCTCCATGGTGCACAAGAAATGCACATTTTTAGCATTTTATGAATTCTGCTTATTTTATACGATAACAATTTTCTTAATGTCGGTGCAAATATTGGAAAATGTAATGCCCACAAATCAAAATAACATTGTTTAAATAACTACTTTAAGTGTTAATTCCCTCCACTGTTTCCCGGGACAGGCTATCTAAAAGATTCAGGTCCTCAAAATACAATTTACAAGGAGAAATCGTGTAGTGAAAGTCTAATTTCCACACATTTTTTTTTCAAATAAGCCTAATTACAACACGGTGAACAACCTTTAAATTTTAAAATGTACACTTAATTCTGAACTGATGAAGCTTTTAAACGTTTCAGGGAGGATGGATAATGCATTATCCAGTAGTAAATTGCTAAATTAGGCTGCATAAAAAGTTAATATCTTACCTGCACGGCGGATCAGATGAGCGAGGTGTCCCAGGTCCATGAGTGGTCTGCTGAAGGCTATTTAAAGACTCTTCGGCTTTCCACCAGAGATGAATTATCCAAAAGATTTGTTGAAGTTTTGTAGAAGTTCTCTTGAGCGCTTTCCAAAGGTTAGCTTCACAGCTAGGATTTTTGCAGGTCAACTCGTTCAAAGTTCAAGTGCAAAGGGGAGAGTAGAAGGTTCCACGGCCTTATATAACCTCGGTTGGATCTGTTTCCATGACAATTAATGACGCGGGTGCGTGCGTGCGTGCGTGCGTGCTGCAAGCACAGAAAAATAAACATTAGTTTAAAATGAATATTGGTTACCTTCAGGATACAGTAAATTATTCATAATAATTTTACAACGAAATAAAATAAAAGGTTAATGCAATTGAGACAGCTGGTTAGTGGTTTGTCACACATTAATTCAAGAATCTGAAGGTTGAACTTTACCTCAACATCACATAAAAGTACAGGCAACTTCTGTGCAACTCTGCCACCAACACAACTTTGTGTAGATACATATTACTACAGCTGGTAAAATGGAAAGTTAACTTTATTGAGTCATACGTATACACTAATAAATGTACAAGATGTGTTTTTCTCTATAGTTTTAAAAAGAAAACATTTGTAGCCTATATTAGTTAGGAAAAAATTAAAGAAACATGTTGTTTTGTTTAAAAGTTTTATTAAAAAGTCAATTAGTTGTTGAGCCGATACTCTAAACTCATGGATAATATGCAAAAGCTCAAAATATTTAAACTTCTACCAAGTTTATGGCAACAAGACACAATCCATCCGCTAATGCAGATCAAGTGTAATGTTGGATAGCCTACCTAAAGGGCATTATAGTGAGATGGTTTTGATAGTTGTATTTTATTTATTGTACTGTCCAGAACCAAATTGCTTGAAAATAATAACTGATCTTTAAAGATTGAAAACTAAACTACAGCTGTGCTAACAAGTCTGTGATGCTGTTCAGTCAAAATTTAGCATGTGGTATTTAACTGCAATTCCACATGCCGCCAAACGGTGGTGTCCTCCTTTGTTTAGTTCAGGTTTAGTTGTATTAAAATTAGCCTTTTTTGCATGGCGAGCTTAATATTTACAGTGATGGCGAGTTGACAAGAGTACTGAGGTAAAGACATGGGAAATAAATAACAGCAGGAAGGTTTTTTTCCACTGCATTTTAAGGAACAATATTCGACATTTTGTGGGGGGGAAAAGTCAAAACATCAAGAGAAAAGTCGAACTGTTGAAAATAAATTGAAACCTTTTATTTTATTTTGTTGTATTACAGATAGCCATGTTTAGCTCACAGATATTGAGGCAGTGCTGAAATAGTCAACAGTCACTAACTTCTTAGCAATGAGTTGGTGCAAGTTGTGAGCTGCCTCTGTGTGTTTACTGCTAAATGACGCTCTCCAGAGACCTGGCATTCATTGTATATTCTTGTAAGTTTTACAGTATAATATGGTAATAGTGTGGAAATTCGGAAAAACTCTAATCACTTTGTCAGTTTGTTGACATTAGATGTTAAACAAATCTGAGCTATATGCTAGCTGACAACATGCCTTCATTTGCTAATTGACACAAAACAAAATTATTTTGGTGTTGATGGATTTTCATGACGATTTTGTACATGATTATGGCTCTAGGTTTAAGGTTACAGAATCACCAAACCATCAAACTCATTTTATGGGGATTATAAATATCAAAATCTTGGTTAGCTGCCAAAATAATAACCCTTCAAG
The DNA here is from genome assembly GCA_020745685.1 of Tautogolabrus adspersus. NCBI lineage: Eukaryota > Metazoa > Chordata > Actinopteri > Labriformes > Labridae > Tautogolabrus > Tautogolabrus adspersus. Next base: position 15,408,349 of record CM036548.1, on the reverse strand, counting down.
GTTCTTTTGGTTTCTGCACTTGAGCTTTTGTTTGAACCTATCACAATTTTTCTCAGGAGATACCAACAGGGACAACAATGTCAACTTTAAAATGAAGTGTACACACTTTGTAGTCACTTTACGCTCACAGAGTAAAAAGGGGAGAACCGTTCATCCCTTCCTGCTTTTCTCTAAGTCTGCAGAGGCCCAAAAAGCCTGAAAAAACAGTACAATGCACCAGATAAGTAACTGCTTTTAGTTAATACAGCTCCAGACAATATAATACTCAGAAACTATTATAGGTTTAGTTAATGATATCTACAATCCTCAGTAATTGTAGTTGTTTAGGGCCAACCATGGCCCCTTTCAGTAACAAGATCCCTTGTGTAAAACACTTCAGGTGTCGCCTGGCAACATTTGCATCAACGCCTGGTGAAACACATGAAACACAGCACCTCAACACCGTAGAACGTATTTTTTAAGCAAGACACAAAAAACGGACTCATGTTGCGGAATTTTATCTCAGGTAAATCTGGAAGCACAAGTAATCTGAAATATATGACCTCATATGTGTTTTGTTGTGTGATTTCTGTGTGATGTGATTGAGCTTTCATTTTTTTCCCTCTGGGGCTCTGGAAACTGACTGAAATGCAGAAAGGGTTGTATGTGGACGGTCGTGGACACTCTTAGATTGGTGAAATTAAGTGGGTGAGTACGACTTCAGTCTGTTAAAGTTCACATTTGTTTGGTGGTAATGTGAGGCCACAGATTGTCTTTTATGGAAGAAGCTCGAGATCTTTGTTGTCTCATGTGGAGGAGGTTAATATTGTTTTAGAGAGGGTTGGGCCAACTAACTTTGCAACATAACAAGGCAATCAAGCCTCTCAGTCCACCTAATCCATAATGACCATGACTGAATTTCCAGGTGAGTGTGAACTACAAATATGTAGGCTATAAATGCAGTTTTATACAAGTCGGTTACTAAAAATCCATCTAGATAAGTGCTTTTCCAGGAGCCTCACAGGAAGTAGAGATAATGCAGAACAGGTCACATGACAGCGAGATAAAAGCTGATGTCAGAAAGTGTCAGTCTCAACAGGTTTTACAGATTGAGAAGAATCACACTCTGCAGACCTTCTCCATTCTCCCAGGAATGCTGCCATCATTTGAGAATAAGGTTCTGCCGCAGGAATTAACCAAAAAAATGCAGCAGGACCAACTCCATCTAAATCGAGTGGTGTCTCATTTTAAAAAGGTGAGTGTTTGTCTCACATGTTTCACTGTATGATCTGTCGGTGTACATATTGAATGAACTAGAGGAGCTGGCATTTAACATGTCGTCAACTGTTCATGTACCATGGCTTTATTTGTTGCTTTAATATGATACATATATAATACTATTTTTCAATGTTGGAAAAAGTCCTGGATTGTGTTATTTTACTTACTTCAGTGTTTTTGTATTATTAGCACAGTGATGTGTTTATATGCCAGCTGACCTTAAATGTTTTGATTAGTCAAGTTGGTGCGTGTTTCACTTGTTTTTTGTACTCGTAAACTGCTGTTATATTAAACGCCATGTAAAGTAAACACGTTTTTTATGTAGCATTGTAACCACAAACAGTAGCAGTAAATACATGGAGTAGCTAACACTTTAACGTATCCCTTTAAACTTAACGGGTTGGGAGGTATAAAGTATGTTTGTGGGGAAAAAAATCCTCCACTCTCAGTAATACACTATTGATCCAGAACTGGCACCAGACTACTTTCTGTCCCGTAAGAGGAAGGTTAATCGGGTTACAGCAGTCCGCTCAGCTTCAGCTCAGCTCTGACATCACTGATGCAGTGAAAGCCAGCACCCACTGCAGAGGCTCCTCTGCTGTCATGCAGTTAGCTCTCTTCCTGGGGCAGATCTGTGCACTGTTGTTGTTCCCCCCTTGTTGTCTCAAGGATGGTGGAAGCTGAGATTGAGTCCCAGCTGGTTCATAGTCTGGCGATAAGTGCTGCCAGACCCGGTAAGCACCTCTCTCTCTCTCCTTCTTTCCAGCGCTGCGCCCTCACCTCCTGGATCAAAGAGAACATCAACAAAAAAGAATGCTGCCTCTATGAGAAAGATGTCAGGTAGGATATGCTGCTCTCTGCTGCGATATTTTGGTGTTTAACGTGTTTAAACAGACCTTGTAGTTGCTGCTTCTGCATAGAGAAATTGTATCATCTGCCTTTGTGTGAGAGGAGGCATCGCCCACAATGCTGTCAGGGCAAATACATGACAATTTAATTATTTTTTTCTTCCATCAAACTGACTGTCCAGAAAGAATTGATGTCATGCCGTTGTAATTTGACAGATGTTTTTTTATCTCGATTACTGTACTTTGCTTTTTTGTCCTGATTACTTTTTTGAAGTTTAAGCATTCATTGGCTCCTGTTTCTCCACCAGAGAGGATGTATGTAGGTGTGGATATTCAAAGATTGAACATGTGGGTGAAGCCATCAAGCCAGAAGACTTCACAGGCGAGTCTTGGGACAGACACAGACATATCCTTGAAGTTCCCACTGATGCTTTCGGAGACATTAGCTTGGGTGGTTTGGGGCAGAAAACGGGCAAGGTGAACCCTTTGCTTTCTCTCCAGTAAAATAAAAACACTTCTGTGCATGTAAATACGTCCTGCATGACATTAGCCTCACTCTTAGTCTTTAATTGTATGTCCATTTTCAGTATGCACGAGTGTCCACAGACACTAGCCCAGAAATCCTGTACCAGTTATTGACTGAACAATGGAAGCTCTCCCCTCCCAACCTGCTGATCTCAGTGACCGGAGGTGCCAAAAACTTTTATCTGAAGGCTCGAATCAAGAACATGTTCCACAGAGGTCTCATTAAAGTGGCCCAGACAACAGGTAACCATGCTACAGAGAAATGTGTGTGTGTGTGTGTGTGTGTGTGTGGGATTTCAAGGTGTACAAATGAATAGCCAGAGAGTCTGTGCAAGCAGGTGTTTTATGAGTACCTGGGAGTTAAGTAAGGATGCTAGTGTATCTGCCACCCCTGTTTCTTCAGCTCCCTTCACTGTTTACACTGTTTAAGTCAAAGGTCCATTTCTTCTTCTTAGTGTTGCACCATTTGAAATGCTACCTCAATAACTTCTCACAAATCTTACTTTCTTTGCACTGATCTCACGTACTTGCTCTGATATTTAACACTGCATACATTCCAACTTATCTAAAAGTGTGTTGGCATATATTCTTATTTATCAGAATAAGAATATATATAATATTTTCAATATAACTAGTGTTTTTGCTTCTAAATTAGGCCCGCACTAGATGAAAAATATGCATGGGACATTGTTTAAAATTGCATTAACAATATGCAGTGTGTTAAATAAACACAAGTTAAAGGCTGAATGTGCAACATTTTACACATTAATACAGCAGATATCCCGTATATCCTCTAAAAATATCTCTCTGAGTCATGACTGTCTACAATGAGTGTGACACCCGAGTCCCGCTGTCTGTGATGCTGTCTGAGCCGCGTTTACATTGACGGGACGGCCGGCCGGCTCATCCCCTTGCTTATAAAAGCTGTTTAAGTGAGGAACTAGAGAAAAGAAGAATACTCCTCGCTATTTTAATGTCACGTAAGCGCTTTCATTTCATGTAAATTTACATGCAATGTGTAGCTACGAGCAAACTAAAGAGCGCTACCGTTAGCCTGCTAGCACAACATTGCAGCTCGAGTTGCTTTGGTTCCATGCTGATGCTCAAGGGCGACATCTACTGGATCAAAAATGTGTACATTAAGCCTTTAGAGAGTGATTATTCACCGGGCTTGGCCTCCGCTCGCACAGCAACCCCCTGTATCCGCCCCTTTGTGCAGAAACTGTTCTTGACCAAGAGTAGATACTTTCTGGAGTCTTGTCATCATGTTATGGCTGTGTGAGAGATTGAGACTGGAAAAACCCTTTGTAATTTATACCAAATAAAAGTGTGTTTATTAAAGACATGTTCTGTGTTGTTCACAGGTGCATGGATCATCACTGGTGGTACACACGCAGGTGTGATGAAGCATGTAGGGCAGGCTGTGAGGGACAACGCCCTGAGCGGCTCAATTCATGGCCAGATTGTGGCTATTGGAGTAGCAACATGGGGAATCATTCACAATAAGGACGCTTTGGTGCATCCAGAGGTACAATAATTACATTTACACACTTCATGTATGTGTTTCTTCCTACAAGATGCATCATCCTCCTCCTAATATCCTCCTCCTCCTTCTTTCTCTGCAGGGTTGTTTTCCAGCACATTACCCGATGGACATTAAGGGCCAGGGCCGACTCTCCTGCCTCGATAACAACCACACCCACTTCCTGCTGGTGGACGACGGCACCCACGGAAACTACGGTGTGGAGATTGAGCTGCGTAGTCGTCTGGAGAAATGCATTTCAAGAAAGCGTCTTGGAAACAAAGGTTAAAGATATCTGCTGCTGTGTCAACAAAACCAGCAAGCAATTCCAGATTACATCTCAAATCTTGTCTTTCCTATCTGACCTGCTGTTAATTTTTAATGGATTTTTCTTATCATCTGACCTCCAGAGAGCGGAGTGACCATCCCTGTGGTGTGTGTAGTTTTAGATGGAGGACCAGGCACTCTGAATGTGAGTAATTAGCCCCCCCGTCTCTCTGTCCGTGAAGCTGCCTTGTCTGACTGTCTTGTGTTTTTCCACTCAGACAATCTATAATTCCATGTTGTGTGGGACACCATGTGTGATCTTGGAAGGCTCTGGGAGAATAGCAGATGTGATCGCCCAGGCGGCAGGACTACCATTGAGCCGGGTGACTATCGTCCATATCCAACAGTTGATGAAAAGGTTCTTTGGCCAAGAGTATGAAAACTTCCCTGACCTTAAGATCATAGAGTGGACCAAAAAGGTTTGTGAACAAGGTGGAACGTCTAACATGAACAAACCAATTTCCATTACATTACATTTCTGTTAGAAGAAAAGACCGTCTAACAGAAATGATAGATGGATATTAAAATTAATTGAATTTTTTCAGAAGCTGTAAACAGCTAAGTGTTTTTTTTTTTGCCAAGCTGTTTGAAATTGAGCTTGTTATAAACAATAGGCAATATGGTATTATTTTTCTATGCAGATGACACTTAACCATTCATACCAATAACATCTTTTGATTTTCAGCTAAAGTGAAAGATCACATTATGGAGTGAGCTGAATTCTCTCTTGATTAAGGGTTTTCACAGATTTAATGAGATTTTACCATAATCTTCTTATCTTAAACTCTCTTCACAAGTTAACCTTTATTTTCAGAATTGATGAAAAAGTCTTTGTTGAACTTATTTTAGAGTTTACCTTCAAGTCCCTTCTCAAGAAAAACACATTCATACACTAATAGCTTCCTTCTATATTAATTGATCATTGTATTTTCTGGTGTTATTTTAGACTTTATTGTGGTGTTTTGTTTATTATTGTTATCTGTTATATTGACTTCATTTTTGCTCTCTGAAGCACTTTGTTACCCGTGTTTCCAGACGTGCTTTTCAGATGAAGTTTCAGGTCCTGCTTGATTGTGTCTGCTGCATTATTCAGATTCAGGACATCATCAGCATGCCTCACCTGCTGACGATCTTCAGAATAAGCGAGGACAGTCAGGGGGATGTAGATGTGGCTATTCTACAAGCACTACTCAAAGGTAATGATGCTCACTGCCTTACTGGACTGACTGTAGACATAGAAAACAGCATTAAGGGAGCAATATGTAACTGTGACACCGCAGTCCAAATTCAAAACATTGAAGAGAGCTGTCTCCCCCCCTGCACCCTCCCTAGAGTATATGTGCATGCAGGTTACCATGTCGCGTACACTGAAGCTTCAGTGTTTATCCAGATATGCATCAGTCTTGAAACCTTTCTGCGTTCTAACCTCTCCATTTTTTCAAAGCATCTCTTAAATTTATCCTAGTTTTACCACCTTCCTGCTCATGGAGGTCACTAGAAAAATGCAGAGGCTTTTTAAGTCGCGTAGAATCAGATATATCTGAATCAGTTCGCTTGCACGCTTCCATCGCTGCAACACCTGTTGATTTGCTTTTTTCCTGGCAAAGCAAGGGGCGTCCAAAACTGCCTTGCTGGGGGTGCCTTAAAACTGCCTACTTCTCTGGTGAAAACAAAAATAGACCATTCAGGACCAGAATTGAAACTTAGAAGGACGACATACTGGCTGCTACGTTGTTGTCAGAGAAGCCAGCACTTTAAAATAGCATGTTTCCTCAATGTCTGCTGGTCTAGTAAGGTCATTTTATGATTTAATTCAATAGATATCTTACATATTGTTCCTTTAAGTTTTGAAAAGAAAGGGCATTTTGCCAAACCAGCTCTAAGAAAGTTTGAAGTCGTCTCCCAGAAATCTTAAGTTACGGCACTGTGCTATCAAATATGTCGAGATAAAAATACAACACAGATATTCTTGCAGATATTTCCCCCTTAACGATCTTCTTCTAAACAGAAACATTGATAGCCACACTTGATATGTTTTAATGCTTCTTACAAACCTCTTCTTCCTCATTGTTATCTGGAAAAAGAAAGATGAAACCTGTTTAGAGGAAGCTTAATGCATACTGATATAAAAGTATGTGGAGTCAAAGAGCTCTTAATGAAAGGCAGATCCAGCACACTGGCTAATCACTTAGTGTTTTAGTCACAATGATTCATCATTCTAGCTTCAATGCTTTGTCCATACTTTCCATCTCTGAGATCCATTAACAAAATAGAAATGAAAGTGCATTCCCAGGCAGTAATGACGCTAATTCAGCGAAAGAGTCCTCTCTTTTTTCTCTGTCCATGACCACAAGTTTATGGTATAATACTTTGTTTTATAATGCTTCATGAGAGGAGACAGTGTAAGTTGTTCAAGGTCTACATCATCGTCTCTGACCACAGGTTAATGGCATGGCAAAGCATCAAAGTTCTGAACATCACATTCATGTCTGTTTTATAGAGGAAAATAATCAACAGCAGATTTTACGGTATATTCTTTACAGTAAGTCAACATGCTCAATAATAAAAAAGTACTTAACACACATAGTTCCATGTCTTCACATGCAAAATACATTTTGCTCCTTTACTCCATTTTACATCTCAATAAATTGACTTTGATCTTTCTTTTTTATGGTCAATTGGAAAGAAGAAAAAAAAGGATTTTTGGTCACCTTGTTCCCTTGCAGTCATTTATTCAGTTAACTCAATGTAAAGAGATATACTGTAGTAGAAAAAAATAAACAGTAACAAATTCTCCTCTCAGCTTCGAGGATCAGTGAGTCTCTGGGAATTGAGTACTGGAAGAGGCAGCTGGAGCTGGCTATAGCCTGGAACCGAGTGGACATAGCAGAGACGGAGATCTTCACTGAGGAGAGCCAGTGGAAGGTGGGTTTCCTCAGTATACAACACTTGCAGCAGTCTCTTTCAGACACAAGACAATCCTCCTGTCTTTGTTACAATAAGAACAAGTTAAATGGCTTGACTTAGAAAACATGGAATATGATCCTTTGTTGACGTCGTTTAATGGGACTGTAATGACAGAGACTTGAAATATGATTGTATAAAAAAACTGTACCATCAAATTAGAGTTGTGTATTTAGCCTTGATGATTCTACTGGAATGCTCATCCTTTGTTGATGCACTGGTTTAATCCCACACAGTCCAGTGACCTTCACTGGGCCATGTTCTCGGCTCTGGTGGGCAACAAGCCTCAGTTTGTGAGTCTGCTGCTGGAGAACGGTGTGAGTCTGAGAGATTTCCTGCAGGACGAAGAAACCCTGTGCGAGCTCTACAAACAGATGCCCGGCTGCTTCTTTCTTCGCAAGCTGGCCAAGCGGGTCGACAGAGCACGCCGCAGCAAGAGGCGAGCGCTCGAGAGAAGGGTTCGAGCTCTCCGAGGGCAAGAAGAAACCATCTCCATGACTCATGTGTCTGAGGAGGTGCGCCACCTGCTGGGCAGCTTCACCCAGCCCATCTACCCCCTTTCCACCAGGACGTGCCACTTTAATATGACTATGGAGGACACGTCTGTATCAGTGAGTCCGTTTCAGCCAGATTTTTATAAAGTAAAGCTAAATTAACAAGCCGTCATTTTCCTACCACAACTGTTGAGTGTTTAGTTGTGTTTCAATATTGATTTTTTTACGCATTTGTAAATAAATACGGCTAAAGAGAAATTAGATTTGAGATCTTTAAACTGATGTCTGGTCAAACATTTCTGAGAGAGTCATGCTTTGAGAATGTATTTCTGAATTCTGAGTCTAATTCCCTAAACTCTCCGATGAATGCACATTCATTTACTTTCCTCTAGCTGTCTAAATCTCAGGCAGGTTCAGAGTCTCCACATGATCAACCTCAAAGGGACTTCGGCAGAGATCTTTTCCTCTGGGCTGTCGTCCAAAACAATAAAGATCTTGCGGAAATTGCCTGGGAGCAGGTGATCTTACTCTTCTACAGAGAGCTTTTAAAAATACTACCTGGTGTGTCGTGTGTGTGTGTGTACATCCTTGCATCTTTGTGTATCTGTATGAACACAGTGTAGAGACTGCATGTCCGCTGCTCTGGCTGCCACTATGATCCTGAAGAAAATGGCAGAGGAGGGCAGTGATGCAGACGAAGCAGAGGTCATGCGTGAACTTGCTAATCACTATGAGAAACAAGCCATAGGTATAAGACAATATGGGATATTAGCGGCTTTTTCTGATGTAATATAATGAGATATTACAAGGCTGGTACCTCTCTCATTGTGTGTGTGTTTGTGTATTCCAGGTGTGTTCAGTGAGTGCAATAACAATGATGAAGAGCGGGCTCAGAAGTTGTTGGTTCGTGCGTCACCACATTGGGGAAGGACAACATGCCTTAGACTGGCACTGGAGGCAGATGATAAAAGCTTTGTAGCTCAGTCAGGAGTTCAGGTAAAGGGAACTTTCATATAATCTTTAGGGATTTTTGTTTTAAAGGTCACATTTTAATCTCCTTTTCAACCAGTTTTAAATGAGTGTCAGAGCTCCCAAAACATGTCTGTGAGGTTTCTTGCCAAAAATCCACTCTGATCCTGTTTTTGATCATGCCTATAAACCCTTCTATTTCAGCCCTGCTCACAACAGGCTGTTTTTTTGTGTATATAGCTTTAAATGTAAATGAGCTGTGTCTGACCACGCCCCCCTCTGAAATGGTTTGGGTGGCTCAGGCTTTCTTGCACCATGCCCTATTTCTTACGGTGGAAAGGCAGACTCAAAGGGCAGAAAAAACACCTAGCTATGGGAGTGTCACCCACCTGAGGGAGGGCTTACTGCCCTTTGTGATGTCACAATTTTCCAAACGATCTGTTTGAGCACACATTTTCTGAAAAGTGGAGCAGGCAAAGACAGAGAGGATGGACTTTTCTCATGATTGGGGGTAGTGTCCACAGGCTAGGGACACATATTAGTGTTAGAAAAACAAAGTGTGTTTTGCATAATATGTGACCTTTAAAATAATCGGTTGCGTGTTTCCAAATCTTGAGACTTGAATAAACGTGGCTGTTAAATCTTTTGTACAAGTATTTCTTTGTAATACCAAAAAATGAATATTCAAGATTCAGATTGGCTCAATACGATAAATCTTTTAGGCTCTTCTGACTCAAATCTGGTGTGGCGAGCTCTCAGTGGTCAACCCTGTGTGGAGAGTGCTCATCTGCATGGTCTTCTTCCCACTCATCTACACTAGATTTCTTGTTTTCAGGTGAGTTTTTTAGGTCTGTTGAAAGAAATGTCTTACTTTTATTTAATTGAGGGGGTTGCACGTGATGTCTATTACAACATTAGAGTTGTCACTATGCAAGATACTTTATGATTCTTAGCACAGCAAGACTGTGATACAGCTACAACGGTGTTAAAGACTTTCAATAGGAGAGACACAAACATGCAGCTGCAAAAAGAACTGACATTTATAGCTGATGCTCTGCAAATACATAAAAGGTTCTTAGTCAAAAGCAAAAGAAACTCACAGTCTTTAGGCCGTATTACATCTGTTGTATTTTTAGACAGTAATCAGTCACTATATATATATATACAGTAGTTACATTAAATACAGAGTCATACATTTGGATTGCCACAGAGAACGTTTTTTACATTAAAAATATGCACATTTAAAAAATAGTGTATTTTTGTTAAACCGCCTAGTGGCAGCGAGTGGCACCTCTTTTTCTGTTTTCTCTGTCGTTTACAAAATTATTCATGTTCTCTGTCATTTATTAGACATTTAAAAAGCAATAACAATTTTGTCAGACTCTGCACAAAGAAAAAAAGCTGGAATGCTAGTCCCACAAGGTACTGAGACAAACTGGCACAAATAAAGACTAAATACCCATGAGGTAATCAACACAAGTGAAGACAGCTGGGTTGATTAGTGATGAGCTTCAGCTGGGACCAAGACGCTTACACAGTAGGGTTTGGGAGGAATGCAAAACATGTGGAGGACACACGAGGGCAGCATAGGGAACCTGAAAGGAGAGGGAAGTCAGTAACTCAAAGAAAACAACATGAAAGAAGTCAAATATTAAAAGAAAGACAAACATAACCTAGTCTGAACATTGGGATATGACAGATTTGTTTTTTGGAGGGGTGTATAGGTTCATATATCTGAATCTATGAATGTATTTGTGCTATAGCCTTTTCTCAACGGCTTTGATCATTCTCTGTTGAAAGTAATCTTAATTAATTGTAATTCTTTCTAGACGTGATGAAGTTATTCAGAGAGAAACTGAGAAGAATGAAGAGATCAAGACAGTGGAGAACGTGACAGGAAGTGTTCTCCGAACAAAAAGTCGTCGTCTGTAAGTAGACACTTTCTGGTCCTGGTTACAAGCAAGAAATAAAAGTCCTAAATGTCACTTCAGGGAAGAAAAAACAGTTAAATACAAAAATACTACGCTATGTGTGACCTTTTCCGTCCACAGTGATGCAGCCAGACTGCAGCGCCTGAAGATCCTGGGCAGCTGGTCCAAACTGGTCTGCCTGTACAGCTCTCCTCAGGTCAAGTTTTACTGGAACATTGTGTCTTATTTCGCCTTCCTCTTCCTGTTTGCTGTGGTGCTGATGATCGACTTCCAGGCGACGCCCTCTCCTGCTGAGCTGCTGCTGTACATCTGGCTGCTCTCTCTGGTGTGTGAGGAGGTCAGACAGGTGAGAGAGTGCAGCTGGGACTCACACATATGGAAGTATAGATGAACATGCACTGAGGTCTTAAGCTGCTTTTTTTCTGTATGAGGAACACCTGTTTAATCATCCTCTATTGTGGTATGGCACAGAGTGTGTCCTTTTCCCTAAATGTCAACAAAGGAGAGTCTTTTGTCTTGTGTCATTATGATGGATTAACTGAATTGGTTCTCTATCATCACAGCATAATAATTGCATAATTAACTTAAAGTGTAAAGCTTTTCTCATCAGTTTAGGACTAGCAACTCTGAAGATAGGAACTATTTCAGTGGCGTAGAAAGGATGGGAGAGAAATGTTTCTACCAATATCTGGCTACCACAGAATGGTCCTCATCAATATTTTTCATTAATGTGCAACTCTCCAAAATCCAATTCAGCCCGTTTCATTTGATACAGCTGTCAATGTTTGTCTCTGTTAACAGAAACTCCTGACTGGATTTCACTTCACTGATAGACCCGAGAGTTATTTGTCAGTTTATGTTACCCATCAAAACTTCTGTCCATATGACATTTCTCTCTTCTGTAATTATTGAAGAATTAATGGTTGAAGCAGAAGATAAAAACTCATTAATGCCAGAAATCCAGGTCACTAAGACAAACAGGCACAGGCAGGTGAAAGCTCACCAACATACAAGCCGTTACAATTGACATTGCAATTCCACAACAGTGACATAATGAAGCTCTGCTGTCATTATGCATTCATATTTATACACTGCATCCACCATGGTGTAACATTGGTGTCCCATTGTGTGATTTTACATTACATTACCAGCAGTGGGAGCTGCACATACATACACACTCACACATACAGCGCTGTTTTCCTTACCGCCTCCGTGCCTTTGTCACGACTCTGGTTTAATCTCTGATGCTGGCTCAGGGGTCAAACGACTTGAGCTGTTAGAGCTCATATTAAAATGCTAATTTTAAAGCAGAATTAATCAGCATGGTACAAAAAAAAACAGTTTTGCTCTGAATAACAGTTTTTCTTTTCCTTTGAATGAATTTTTAATGACTTTTTGATGTTAAGGATCAGGCATATGCCCACAGTTAGGGGCGTGGCTTAATTGACTGACAGATGGGCACATTGTAGCTGTTTGCCAAGAGGCTTAAGGCACGCCTGAACTCCACCTCTATGTCTGTTACTAGATTGATCAAAAACAGGTGGAGATACCATTTCCAGTATGGTTACCACCACCATCATAAGACTTCATAACACTTCTTCACAGACCAATGGGTGACGTCACTGTGACATGTTTTATACAGTCAATGGATGTACCTCAACACTGCTTGTCCCACTCCTTATGTCTCAATTCCTGGGACATATCCCTCTGCTGCCACTTATTGGGTGGTGGTGTGTAATGCATCTGGGGCACATCTGTCCCTCAGCTGCTCCAATCTGTTGCATCGAAGAGGAGCAAATGCCCATGTACTTAAAATGATAGTCAATGAGGGAGACTGGTAACGTGACCATTCAGTAACTTTGGATTAATTTGAGGTGTCACTTAACCACAAAGGTGAATGATGCACTCAGAGTGCGCCTCATTCCAATACATATTTGTACAACTAAATAATCACTAAATCACAAACTGCCAATTACTGTTTCATCTTTTCCTTCTCAGTTGTTTCATGATCCGGATGGCTTTGGATTTCGTAAAAAAGCCAGGATGTACATAAATGATGTGTGGAATATTTTAGACGTTCTGTCCATCCTCCTCTTCATTGTCGGCCTTGCATTAAGGTATGTTCTTCTCCTCCCTGACAATCACTGTTTGCCACAGAACTGCTCTCCAATCCACGACTTACAATGTTTTTCTTCTTCAGGTTAACCACTAAACTTTTCTATGCGGGCAAAGTCTTCCTCTGCATTGACTTTGTTGTGTTCTGCCTTCGTCTCATGGCCATTTTCACCATCAGCAAGACCCTGGGACCCAAAATCATCATCGTCAAGAGGATGGTGAGAGGGTTACTTTGAATTAAATGACAGCTGACCTGATGCAATGTGGGAGCAATAGCAGAGCACAAAAAAAAATGCTTTGCTCCAAAATACCTTTTTATCAAAGACAAAAAGAGGCTTCTGCTTCACTGGGCCTCCATCTGCTGTCTGCACATGAGAGAAACAAATCAAAAGTGATTTTGAATGAAGTGTAGCAGCTGGTCTGTTTGTTACCGCACTGGATCTCAGTCAGATCGGAGGTTTTTTCATCCATGACCAATTCTACTATGCATGATTTACTAAAGAGCCCTTTACTGTTTAAATACTGGAACATCCTACTGGGAAGTGTTTAACCTGGTATGAATATAAAAGTATCATGCAATCTGAATAATCCAACTTTTTGTCAACTGTTTCATGGGTTTAAAAATAGAACTCATAAGAAGAAGAGGAGAAGAGAAGGAAGGAAGGAGGAGGAGGAGAGACAGCGGCTAATTTCACATGGAACCTATATAAAGTCCCTACAGTTGTCAGATATGACTTATGTCTGGTGTGTGTGTGTCCCACAGATGATGGATATGTTCTTCTTCATGTTCCTGCTGAGTATCTGGGTGGTGGCATACGGTGTAGCCAAACAAGGAATCCTTATCGACAACGACAGCCGGCTGGACTGGATCGTCCGCGGGGCAGTTTATGAGCCGTACCTTATCATATTTGGGGATTTCCCCACAAATATTGATTGTGAGTGGAGAATATATTATATCTTTGTTGTAGAATCTCAGTTTTTGTCAACATTTAAATAAATAAATCTGTCCTTGTTTTTGTCTTTGTGCAGATGCTGCGTTTGATATAGACACCTGCAGCATGAATGGCACCGATCCTCTGAAACCCAAATGTCCTGTCCTTAATGAAAACCAAATGCCCGCCTTCCCTGAATGGCTCACCATTATCATGCTTTGTGTTTACCTTCTCTTTGCCAACATACTGCTGCTCAACCTACTCATAGCGATCTTCAAGTGAGTCAAACTTCGCTGTTTTCTTGTTTTAGTAGTGAGACTTCATGCAACAACTATCTTAGATGTTAATGTTAATGTGTCATGTTTTAATCATCAGTATTCCCATGTCATCATCTTATTTTTCTGCATTATTTCCTCACAGCTTTACGTTCCAGGAAGTGCAGGACAACACAGACACAATCTGGAAGTTTCAAAGATACGAGCTGATAAAGGAGTACCACAGCCTCCCTGCTGCCCCTCCTCCTCTCATCATCTTCAGCCATCTCTACCTCTTCATCAGGCTTTTGTTGTTGCGTCGGCCCCCCATCATATGCATAGAGTTTAGTACGTTTTGAATTCTTTATTTATTTCTGCCTACGCAAAGACTACAAGTCAAAGTTAAATACTGTAGACGTTCAAGTTTGAGCTTCATCACTCTAGTAGAGATAAAACATTCACTCTTTCTGATTGTAGGCTACACTGATCGTTCATGAGCAAGATTATTATCTTTTTAGTTGTTTGCTTAAGGAAAATGATTTTTTGAACAGATCTTTGAAAAAAAGGCTTTTATTTACAACCTAAGAGTTTCAGTTCCAACCCTTATATACAACAAGCTCATATCACATGGTTCATTTTCAATGCTAACATTGGTAACATGCTTACAACTTACACATCTTTGTGACAGTTGGGCAACTCCATCTTTGTGACCTTATGTTGAGAGATTATTTTGGTCCAGGTCCCATCCACACATATTTTCCTGATTTTGTCCCTTTTATAATTGTGAACGTTTTTGGGCTTGGAGGTAGTAATTTGACAACATTTCAAAATAAAAGTTTAACACAATGTCCTTTTTCTGAATCTGGATTCTACAGTTATTCCTCCGAAACTGAAGTTCTTGTGTCCATTTGTATATGTACGTCTACAGTCTTATTTAAGGTAGAGAATACATTTGTGACTCTGTTTTTCAGAGCATGAGCTTCCTCAGATAGAGGAGGAGGAGCTGCTGTCCTGGGAGGCGTTGATGAAGGACCGATACCTGCTCTCCACACAACAGGAGCAGAGTCAGAGTATGGAGCGGCGCATCCTGGACACGGCCCAAAAGTAAAACCACACAATGACTGTAGACCACTGTACCTTAATAACAATTGTGTAAGCTACTGCTGTCTATTTAAGATCTATTGTCGCATCTTCAATATATTGTTTTAGTCCACATTTGGTTAACAAAGTGTGATTCAACCTCCTCAACTTTTTATTCAAACTTTGAGATTCCTGTGTGGTTAAAACTTCTAGTTTGTGACAAAAGATAAGTGATAAGTCTGTTGGAATTAACTTATCATAAAGCACACATTAGTACCCCTAAAAACGTCCATTCTCCTGTTTCACCTTTAATCATCCTGTTACCTTCAGATTTAGTTCAGATCCTGACCCACACTGTTAAAGCACACAGGATCTGCCTGAGCGTTTGCCTTTGAGCCTCTTTTAGCTCATTTTTTTGGTTTGGTAACCTCAGCTGTACTATATCTTAAGACTGATACCACTGTCATGTGTCAATGGGACACATCAAAGTTACTAGGATCACTTTATTTATCTTTCTCTGAGCAAGATCTCACAAACATTAACTTTACTTAATACAGTGACTTAATCTTTGTTTCACAGTTTGGCTTTTTCTTTTGTTCTACTTTTACTGTTAAATATAAATATAACATATTATATAACGTCAAACAATGTAGCACTGATACTACAATAAGAACCAGACATCTATATATTGTTGTTGTTTGTCTCCTGAGGGTTACCACCATGAACGATCAACTTGAGACGAGCTCTGCTGCCATGGCGACAAGACTGGCTCGACTAGAGGAGCAGGTTGTGACCTGTTTTTTTTACTTATCACTACATTTGCACCTGCGTGTAGATTAAAGTATCTTTTTAACATCAGGCAGCATGAGTGAGGCGCAGTACAGAAAATAGACATTACACTTCGGTTGCATTTTATTTCCAGATGTCCCTGATTAAAAAAAAAAAAAAATCTTTCATCTTCCATGTTTTACAAGCAGAGATCGAAAGTATCTGACCTACTTTTGTTTTGTCATCAGGGTGTCCAGTCAGCCAAAGCCTTGCAGTGGATTATGGACAGTCTGAAATCTCAGGGTTTTGCATCCAAAGAAACACCATCACTAAGTCAGCTCACGACTTCCTCATTCCGATGATCGTTTACGTGCCAAACCTCTTGTTGTGCTTATTTTTTCATCTTTCCCACAGCATCAGCCACAACAGACGAGTCCCCCGACACTCTGAGGAACACATCTGAGAAAGAGGACAGGTTCCACGTGAATGCTCGGCAGTTTCACTACCCAAACAGCAAAATCACACGCTTCCCCGTGCCTGAGGAGAAGGTGCCATGGGAGGTATGTCATTAACAGTTGCACCAGTTTCTAGGACTCAGAAGTTTAGAGTTTGGGTTTATTGGATCTGGGTGGTTTTCAAGTCCTCTGTTTTTCCAGGTCAGCTTCAGCTCATACATGCCGCCTTATTACACCTCTGAAGACGGTGGGGCCCAAATGGATGGGTACGTTTTTACAAAAAGAAGACGATACAAAGTGTTTATGTTTGTGGATATATTTGCAGCTAAAAAAGTCTCAATGTTTAGTTTTTTTGTCAAGTTTGTCCCGCTCAAACAAAAACAAATTACAATTTTAAATCTCTTGCCTAACCCTGTTACACGTATCACAAGGCATCCTCCTCTTATTTCCTTCTCTTACATTTCATTTCTTCTTTCTCCGTGCAGAGCAGAACCAGTAGACTTGGATAATTACAGGTATGATTCTAAGATAAGATACACAAAGCATCAAATAACACTTTTAGGAACCTTATGAGCACGTCTCCATGTCTGAAGTGCGTCTTGTGTGTCATTAGAAACCCAGGAGGCAGGACGGGTGTCAGGGGACAAGGTGCACTCAGCTACCTCGGTCCAAATCTGAATGTAGACCTCGTGCTGACACGGTAAGGTCAAAGAGTATGCTCTCGACCTGCTCTTTTTGTAAAGTGTCTTAAGATAACATTTGTTATGAATTGACGAGACACAAATTAAGATTGTCTGATTGATTGATAGCTCATATATCTTTAGAGTTTTTGCATGGCACGCCTTAAGGCTTTAAATGTGAAATTTTTTAGGTGGCGAGACAGTGAAAGATCTGTTTTGGAGTACTTGGCAGTTTGGGACAATCATGGGACCTTAACTCTACCCGGGGTGAGTCCTAATGTTAGGTTTTTTCCTAATGTTTTTTTGGTTTTTTACATTTTGCTCAAATAAATGTGTAACTTGTTCTGTTTTCATTCTTCAAACTGCAGGGACCTGTCCAATCAGCCGATGAGTTACCAGTGACTCTTAAGAGAACAATGGGAAAGAAGTTGTATGAAAAAATTAATGAAAAAGCCTCAGAGGGAACAAAGGTACATCTGTGCAACTCTGAAAGTACAGTTTGAGTGTTCCTAGAGGAAATCAGACAGACAATTAATGAATAAGGCAAAGCAGTGAATAAAAAAAGAGATAATGACATGAATACAAACTCACTCAGCAGCGTGAAGAAACTAGAGGATAAGCGTGTTATATGCAGCTGTTTGCAGGCCAGCTTACAATTTGTTAAAAAATATAAAAGCGTATTAAACAAACAAGCTTAAGTGATTAAAAAGCAATCATAACATGCAATTATAGCAAAGACGAGCACAAACTGTTAAAGAATGACAATGTGATGGATAAAGGTAAAGAACAGGCTAAAAGAAATGACACTCGAGTCTTCCAAAGCGGGGCGAAGAGGCTGCAAAAGAAATGTATAGAAAAGAAAAGAAGGTTGACAGGGTCTGAACTTTTAGATTTCATAGCTTACAGGTCCCCACTGACAAATATAAGCTTACCACAGATATATTCTATGCACAATTATAACAAAAAAGACAGCAAGTGATTTCCCTGTTACAATGAGGTCAAAGATTCATTTGACACCCCAAGGGAGACCTTAATTATGGATTTTAACTGGAGCCAGTTTATTCAGTACACCTTGCTCAAACTAATGCAGGCTTATACAACAGCCCCAAAGAAATCCTTTATTCAAAAAAGGCTGTAGTGTTGAAATTAATTCAAACTTTTTTAGATGTCCATTAACTGTATAATCATCAAGAGGATGCAGTTTGTATTGCTGTTGAACTTTACTAACCGGTGTTTCAATTCTGAACTCCACCAGAGTTTTTTTATTACAAAATATTTTAGGAATTTTATAGAAACATGGATTTTTTTTTCAAGATTTTGATGATTCTGACTTGTAGTTGTTGTTTTTCTGTGTTTAGGTGTTTGATGATTATGTAGATGACTGCAGGAATACAGATAACGCCTGGGTGAAAACAACCGTGTTAAACATTCACCTGGACAGAACCAGTGAGCTTTTGTTAGATATCAACAACGTGGTGAGAACATTTATAATACATGTTTTGAATATATGTAGGGGGGGGGGGGGGGGGGGGGGGGGGGGGGGGGGGGGGGGGGGGGGGGGGGGGGGGGGGGGGGGGGGGGGGGGGGGGGGGGGGGGGGGGTGGGGGGGGGGGGGGGGGGTCATTATTAAAGTAATAATGACTTCAGTTTTATGATTTTTTTTTTTCTTCAGGTGGTGAGCAGCAATGGCGCTCTACAGTGGCAGGAGGTGAGCAGCAAAACCAGACTGTCCTCAAACCAAAGAGACTCCCTGCAGAAGGTCGCCGAGCTGCACAACAGGAAGTTCTGACAGTCATACTGCTGCAGCTGAAAATGTGCCTCTCTGTCCACAGGTTTTCACCTGCTGGTTCATGTAGCCTTTCGTTAGAGGCTGATATTGATGTGTTGCTGTTGGGGTTACCTAACCATGCACTAAATGCACTGGGGGAAAAAGAGTATAAAGCCATGATTTATGCTGCTGTGAATTATTTTGCACTAAAGTCATTGGACGGTAAACTGATTGCACACACTGCGCTGTACACCTTATTCATGTTTTAGACTTCATGTGTTCTCTTGGAAAGAAAATATTCCATTATTGCAGATTGGCCATGTACACAAACTCAAATACAACTTTGAGCTAGTTGTTCTTCACATGAGTACCTCATTTTTATGCTACATCATACTACTACATACATTTCAGTTTTTAACCTTTGCATCATTTATGTGACAGTAGACAGTATGTACTGCAACCAGAACATAAAGTATATAGGCTACTGACTGTAAATAAAATGATCCGTTTTAACAAAGTAACTCTTAATATAATCAACTTCTGAAAGGAAAGCACTGTATAATGATGACTTTATTTATTTATTAATTAATATATTTGCTGTTAACACTTCTGTACCTTTAATCAGGTAAATCTTTAAACACAGAACATGTCACAGGGTATTTTTTTATTTACTTAAGTCTGCTGCTGATTCTAATTAAAGTTCTTCCATCTTATTCTACCACTGAAATAGTTAGTATTGTCATGTAATGCCCCTGTATGTCAGTCTATTAATGACTTCTGCACTTTATTTCACATGTGACCTTAGCACTTGTGGCCTTAATAGCCTGAATATTAAAATCAACCTGAATTTAACTGACTTGACTGATTGATGAGTTGTGTATACATAAGACGATTCTCTCACTGAACTCCTCCATGTTTGTTGGTTATTTGTCTCGTCAGTGTTTCTCTCCACCTGCCAACCATTCATCCCTGCATTAGTTTCGGATCAGCCTCCGAGGGCGCTCATTGGTTCAGGCACACGTGGCAAAGACAGAGCAGTATCGGTTTCACACCCTCCTGTTTATCCCTCACTCTCAGAAATGAATAACTCGTCAGAAATCACTCTGTCAATAACAGAGCGGTTACTTTAATGCGCAGTCGTAACAGAGAGCAAAGTTCCTACAGGCGTTTGCTTGAAAATATAATGGGCTACTAACCCTATGTGTGTTCTTCCACAGGCTCAAGAAAGCACATATCAAACTCATTCTTACATCCTTGTCCATGTCATTGTCTAGCAGAGACC
Source organism: Tautogolabrus adspersus (assembly GCA_020745685.1). Lineage (NCBI taxonomy): Eukaryota > Metazoa > Chordata > Actinopteri > Labriformes > Labridae > Tautogolabrus > Tautogolabrus adspersus. Next base: position 15,388,178 of record CM036548.1, on the reverse strand, counting down.
GGATGCGCAGCGCAATTGTAAAGATTCAGCAACTATTTTTATCCACAGCGTCAAAGAGGGGAGGAAAAGGAAGAGCCCTCACTCCTCTCGTTATCCACGACACTACAAAAAACACCACACAGCACTAGCCTTTTATTAAGTGCTCTTTCTCTCTTATTGTGAACTCAGTGTTATACAATAAAAGATTGTGTTAACATCCAGTATGTGTCAGATTATTATAATATTTGTTATATATATAAGTTGATAATAGCAGATAGATACATAATCATCAAAATGAATTTTACTGAGCCATCTTATCTACTTGTGAAGGCCTGCTTTGACATGTGTGCAGCCATTTTTACTTCAAAATAACAAGGTCAAATAAAATCTATTTCAGTGGACTTGAGTAATTAGTCTGGCAGTTCCTGTTCATTTAGATTGTTTTGTTTAATCTACATAGTTGTTCCTATGCATCACACAATCCATCAACAATTTGTTGACAATTTTTCCGGATGGAAATGCAATCATGTTCAAATATAAAAAGGAAACAGAGGCCATGGGTACTCCTCTGTACAATGACTAAAGATCAGTATTAAATGTACAAAGTAAAATCTTTAAAAAAAGAAAAGCCTCTTAATGCTTACATATCATTTAATTAAGGATACACTCAACTAAATGAACTAAACTAAACATTCAAGCAAACAAACCAAAATATATAATAGGAAGAAATAGGAGAAGCATTTAGGAAGGGGCTCCTCCCAGAATATGCAGGACTATTTTATTCTGTAGTTTGAGTTACATAGCATGGAGAACTAAAGATCATTATCAACTAAGTTGCTGTGTTACCAAGTCATTATTTGTCAAGGGACAATGTGTTATGTCGACATTGTGCATATTCTTCAGTACACAGAGCATACGAGTTGTGCTGCTATTTGTAGTCCACTCTTACGATAAAAGGGTTATGACACCATCTAAACTCCAGTAACTTTAAATCATACTCCATAGTTTAGGATCACCACAGCTCCCTTGAGTCTTAGGCACAGTATAGTTGCATGGTAAATGTTGCAAATGCCGATTATTATTATCTTATTCTAATCCCTTTCTAATATGACCTGATATCTTCTACAAATTTACTTGCATATTTCTAAGAGGAGTGGTGAAAGAAGTAGTGAAACCATGTAGTCAATAACAACGTGTAAAAAAATAAATACTTTAAATGAAAGTCCAGCATTTAAAATGTTACTTCTAGTCTTGGAATAAAAAATAATCTCGTTGAATCATCTATTTGAAAGTAAGAAGTGTTAAGCCCTGCGCATATTTCATATTATAGTAATAGGCCCTATGATGCGTTTAAGTAAAAAGCAGTTTAATTATGTTAAGCTTGCAAGAAATGTTGGGCAGAAGAGGGGGCACCTTTTAGCTTCCGTGTGATTTGTCTTCTCAATAGATGATCTTTGATTGCGTGAGCGCCGGGGTTTACAGGTGTCCGGAAGTGACGTAGAACGCTCACAAGACTTTACACCAGTGGATTGGACTGTAAGTAGATGGACCGAGGAGAGAGAGAGAGAGACCAGTCGGACATCTCAGAGGGATTCAGCGCTGCAGAACGGTAATATATACGTGTTTGTATTACTTTGATCGAAAGACGCAGTGTAATTGTGACATTTAAAACTTAAAACTGCAGTTTTTTTTCCCGTGAAACGATTCTGTTTTGATCCTGGGATGAAGCTAAATGTGCTGACTGGGGCAGCGAGGGTCCCTTACGACAACTGTAAATACTGTTTATGAATGAATCTTCAGCCGCTAAAACAAAACGCAGTGTTCACCTTCTGTCAACAAAGAGAGACCGTACAGCTTATATTTATTACTAGGAGTCACGCAGCAGATACAATGCACGTAGTAAAGGGTTAGAGAGTTCTTCTTCGCCTTCATTATGTAACAGAATGGGCAACATCTTGTTAAATCCTGACTTGTTTAGAAAATGACTCTTTCCTTGCCTGTTTGAAGAAAGACAAGGATGAAATTACAGACTGATCTGTGCTGTAGGAGAGGAGGCTTAATTATAGTTGGTGGCGAGGTAATGTTTGTTTTTGAGAAACAGAATTGTAATTTATGTTTGAGCAGCCTACGTGGCTGAAAGAAGACAGTAACATACATTCTGACTGTATTGGCCATATGTGTGGTCATGTGAGGGTATTATATCTTGTAGCCTATACGTTGACACCTTGCTGAACCTACTGTAGTCTAAAATGCTGCAACCTTAAACTTCGTGGCGTTTTTTCAGACTTTCATATTTGGTTGCACTATTTTAAAGCCGTCCCTGTAGGCTACTGTAGTGCGTGGTGCAGTTAGATTAAAAAGCCTCACACTCACTTGTGTATCTTAATATTTCTCACATCTTACCCATATAAATGAGGGAGAGTTGATACAAACACTGATCAGTGTGATTTCTTTTCAGTGGCATTACACATTTACTGCAGTAATATTCTGCAAAGCAGGTTCAAGTTTTGTTTCATAAAGTCCCGAGTTAAGTCCGTGTCCCATACAAAGCATTATGCAACTTCAACAAAGGCCTAATGCTCTTAACATTTTAGATGAAGTAATAGTACTGTAAAACAATGGTTACCTGTAAAGAAACGTGTTTTTATTACCTTTAAATAAAGTCTAAAGAAAGCAGGACGATCTTGTGCGCCTTATTATGTTTTCACTGTGACAAGTTTTTTAGTCTAAACATCCAAATGTGATCATCCTAGAAATCACCACACAATGTGATCCTCTTGTTATGACACAATTTGGTAACATAAATGTCAAATCTTTTGCTGGAGACATGCTGTAGTATACGTTTTTTTAAGCTCATGTCTTAAGTCAGATTTAGTCGACACCTCTGTCACAAAATGCAGCCTTCCTAAATGACCAAAAGAGTTGACTTTCCCGAACATTAAAACCTGCACGAAGGCTGCATTTATTGCAGGACTGTTGTATTACACTGCTCTGTGTGAGCAGCGCTGCAGCCATCTGACACAAATCACAAGCAATCATTCATCCGTCTCTTATGACGACTTGTTGTCACAACAGTTTTATGGTTCGGCTGCTTTTTCCTTTCTGTCCCGCATATACTCTGACAGTCAGCGAGCGGTGGAGAGGGTTACACGTGTGAGCACTTGATGCTGTGTGCTGTCGGCATTGTGTTCCTCTCTCATTGTGCTGATTGGGACGTTTCCAGTTAGTGTCCATGTGTGTCGGTAACGGCTTTGCCTCCCTTGTATCTGCTGCGGTGCAGTTACAGGTCACACTGGGCTCCAATCAGCCAAATGTGGTACCCCACTAACAATGTGTTGAAGGCTACACCTCTCAGGTGTTCTTAACTATGGCGCGCAGACACCCAACACCACACCGACGTCTAATGTGAGCAACTACACATGAGGGCCAGTTTTGCTTTTAAAGCTCTTTGATATGTTTTTAACTGTAGCAAGAAGAATTAGTGTACAAGCTCTGACGTCAATAAACAATGAGCACATTGTTTTTCATTTCTGTAGTAAATATTAGTGAAGTACAGTCACATAAGGGGAAACTGCAACATATATTTCATTTCCAGACATTACAAAGAGAAGTGAAGTCCTGCTATTTCCTCCCATACTGCACTTCATTAGCAGTAAAAGCTATAGCTTAAAGGATGGAGCTGGAAATACTCCATGTAAAGCAGAAGCATAAATGAGCTATTGATCCTTGGAACCAGACAAATCCGCAAGCTATTTGTTCAGACAGATACTTCTGGTCCCCCACTGATTTAATTTAGCAAAATTGAGGTCAGGCCGATCATAAACATTATCTTGTATGGAGCTGGTAGCTTTGAGGCCTTATTGTAGGTTACCAAGATGGCTTCTGCTGATTTGGGACTGTCTGAATCTGCGATTGCAGCAGTATAAAGCTAAATAGACTGGAGTTTAAGTTGCGTACACATGCCAAGAGTCTGATTATGTTGTGGAGAACATCCACGTATGATATATGAGGGGGATGTCGGAAGTAGCTTCCTTGCTTAGCAGCTTACCGCTACGTCACATCTAATGTTGCTCAGATTTTCTTTTTGAGCATTCAGATGTTTTTTTGATTTATGCCCCCTCGGATAACTCCCCATAAATAAGAAGTTGACAATGCCATGACAGAAACGATTTGTAAATTAACAGAAAATTGATTTTATAACAATTCTGAAGCCACTGTGAGGAAGAGAAAAGGAACATATCGGTTGGTTAAGCCCTTTTGGATGTAATGATTTTTTCCCCTACTTTTATCAATTCTGGTTACTAAGATGATCAGTATTATAATTAAAGTTGTTGAGTGTTGGCAAAATGAAACAAACATTAAAGAAACATTTGACTCATAACATGTGAGGGTAATTTTTCTGAACCTTTTTGACCTTTGATTGAGTTCATTGACGTTTCCAGGGGCCAGGTCTTGAGTGTCATGGAAAGGATGTAGGAATGTAATTCAAGACGTAAACACATTTGTTTCTGTTTTCATGGGATTTGTTGACATAGGAAAAAAATGATACCACTCACCTTAGCAATGAATACCCCTTCGTTACTCTTTTTTGAAAAGGTGGGTCACCCTCTGTGGCATGACAAGTTTTTCAGGTGTCACAAGTACCTGCACATCTGATCTATCTGGTGCCACGTTAAGCAGGACGTCAGCAGCGGCACAGGAAAGTGTGTGTGTGTGTGTGGGGGGGGGTCCCGACTCCCGACGCAAGGGTAGGGACAGGAAGCTGTATTTATGTAATTGACATGTGTAGCAGCAGCAGCAGCAGCAGTGTAGCCTTGCAGCTGGTCTGATCTCTCTAATCCCGCCCCCAGAGACTAGATTTGTTTGTTTTTTGGTCACATTCGTATAGCTGTGGCTCCAGTCCTGTCCCATCAGGCTTAATGAATAAGCTCATTGCTGTGTTTCATAACATGAACAAACATCCAGCACATAAACATTTATTGTGTCGTCAGTGAAGGACTGCATTGTCCTGTGAGCTGTTGTGATATCTGATATGTGAAAAATGTTGCTTCTTACATCAGTACCTCCCCTACACACAAAAGGTTCATGACCCCACCGGTTTCTTTTATACCTTTGGTGGAATTCTTCTCTTGTCTTGTCTTCTCTTCTCTTGCCTTGTGTTGTCTTGTCTTCAATGTGTGTGTATGTGAGTTTGTTTTCTGCCGATATACTGTATGACGGATATTGACTCATCACAGATGAAATGAAATCAGTATTTGTTTTTTCTGATTATCAAATATACAAATACACATATTGACTGAAGTTCTTTCACACAATATATAATGTATAATCTGAGTGACATCTTGTCTGTTATTCTAAGCACTGAGAATCTCTTTCTCTGTGGCCAATGTAGCAGATCATTTTGGGGGGGTCCATAATGTTGATTTATTTTAAAATTCAGGATCAGTATTGGGCGGTTGTGGCTCAGTTGATAGAGTCGGTTGTCTCTCAATCAGAAGGTCGGGGGTTCGATTCCCAGCTCCTGAAGCCACATGTACAATGTGTCCTTGAGAAAGACACTTGCAGCGTATGAATGTAATTAGTTATTTCTGATGGACACTTAACGTAGCAGCCTCTGCCATCAGTGTGTGAATGGGTAGGTGTGACATGTGGTGTTAAAGCACTTTGAGTAGACAGGAGACTAGAAAAGCGCTACAGCAGTTGATATTGTTGCACAATTGTTCTCAAACATGAATTATAAACAATGTTGATAATTGACTTATTCTATGAGAAAAATGTTTTGGACTGCTGGCACGACAAAAAAACAGTTCTAGAGGATGTCATATTGGCTTATTGAAAACATTAATAGGCCCTTTTTTTGCTGATCTTTGACATTTTAAAAAGTTGGGATATACTGAAAAAAGAAAATAGTTGCCATTCACAATAACATTTTACCAATTTAATCATTAGATAAAGCTGCATCGTTAGTGTCTAGGTAAAAATCCATCCCCTCCTTTTAGTGAAGTGGAATAAATGAAACATGTGCTCAGGTGTGTGGTGTCTACAGTAATGCATGGCTAACAGCTGTTTTAAAAATAGCCGTCACATTTCTGTCTCTGTGCTGAACGTTAACGTCGCGTGCAGCCATTGAAGGGCAGCTGAGCGGAAAAAGGCAAACAACAAACGCTCGACTCAGGCAAATGATGTGAACATGAATGTCTTACCCCGTCCCACTCTCTCTCTCTCTCTCTCTCTCTCTCTCTGTCTCTATCCTCTCTCTCTCTCACTCGCTCGGCCCTCTCTCTCCCTCAGGTCCTCTCCTCCACTCTTTCCTCCTGACTGACATTTCTGTAATGACACTGTCTGAGCTCCACAGGCCCTGCCTACATACCATCCTTAGCTTACTGTGCGCCACACGCAGGGCCAGCTTGTCACACCGCGAGTCCGCCTGGCACACCTCACTTCCATATCAGACCGCTAAATGCCAATAAGGACAACTCAGCTTGATTAAAAAAGTAAGCATCCTCCATCTTCCGGGCTCCTCTGTTAGGTTGGCTCCGCCAGAGATAAAGTGGTCGTTTGCCAGAGGGTTTATTGGACAAACTCGTCTGCCAGCTTTTAGAACTGGGTGAGAAGTGGGTTAGTCCTACATCTTCTTTATATTTGGGCAGCGAGGGGGTATTATGGTGGGACTGTGGGAGCTCAGAATAACACAGACTTATTGAGCCCTTGTAGTCATAGAGTCATATTTAAAGTGTCACTCTCTCACACCTTATAAAGTATTAAATGTGGAAAAACACCACAAAGAACCTCGACACAGGAGGCCGAGAGAGTTTGATCAAAAAGGAAAATATTTTCTATACATGAGCAATGTTATGAAGCTGTGTGTGTGTGCTCTAGGGTGTGTGCATGTATAGTGTGTTCATACTACTACACATGACTTTAAATGTACTTCTCTCTTGTGATGGGTCTGCTGGCTGAGCTTCTATAATTACCACAGCCTGCAGCGCCTCATGGGGAGCATATTAACACACACGAGTGGAGGAGCAAGAACCAGAGAACATGCACAAAAGTCATACAGGCTGCATAGTGTGTATACAGCCACTGATGTGTGAATAATACATATATGAGAAGGAAAGATGCACTGTCATATGATATATAATGCATATAATGTCCGTATACGGATTGATAAAGCTGTCAATACTGAGCTCATATTTGAGTTTTAAACAATTTGATGAACACAATTAGAGCAGAAATGATCTGAAACAACATTTATCAGATGCAGTCTTCTTCAACCTTCATTGATTCAGTCTTATCATAGCTTTTCTATTTTATACACTTCTGGTACAAAACAAGTACTCTGTAAGGGTAAGTATTATAGGGTAATAGATGGAAATACAAAATAAACACGCAAATATAAAAACAATGTTTTAACCCAAACCCTGGGGATGACTTTTTGCAGTACGAAAACTCACCTTTCCTACATGTGGACTGACTATTATTGGCTCTGTTAGTTCATTGGTTGAGCTCTTATACAGGTGGAAAAGAATGTGTCAGAGTGCATGAGAAAGAGACATTTTTCTGCAATCTCATTTTTCCACTCTTGTGTGTTATTATTTGGTAGTATTTTCATTATAGATATTGGAAAGTGTGTTTTTTTTTACAGTTAAAGCATTCAAAAAGCAGGAAATGTGATATTAAATGAATAATAATGTTTTTTTAAATAACCCAAAGCACACAAATTAAAGTCTACTGTAACACAGATACTGCTCCAAAAAGTGATCAGACGAGCTGTTGGGATCTGTTGTGTTATAGAGTATATGCTGTGCCCTGCTGTCTCCTCTTGCCTTTGTACGGCTATAACCTCGTATATTCTTCTTACCTCTCGCTCCAGTGAACAACAGCACAGTAGACCCTGAGCTATACAGTGGCAATCTCAGACACTGCTTGTGACCCCCAGACTCCTTTTTATATCCTTAATCCAAGATTGTGAACATGTTAGTGTGTGTTCATTTCCTCCCACTTCTGTAGTTCTCTTTTGTGAAATAACTTAAACCAAGAAGGCCTTCATAACATTCTCTGTTATCTAAGAGTAGCTGCTTGTGTTTTGCATTATAGCTCTGCACGCAATCCCATAAATCAGGCTCGGGATTATCAGGTGCATACAGTTCAGAGGGAGGCCGGCCCAGCCAACCAGGCTCTGTGCCGGCTGCTGTTGCAGTCGACTCTGCACCGATGATAAAGAAGGAAATGGGATAGATGGATTGTAGTGGTGCAGGCAGAATCCTCCGGTAGTGTTGAACAGTCATTGTTATGTAATTTCCCTCTCAGCGTGGATTGGTCAGACTGTGGGTTGTTGGTGGGCTCAGCACAGTAATCTCACAAGCATTATCTGCCTCTCAGAATCAAGGGTTGTTGTGTGCAGGACTCACTCATCCATGTCAGCCTTTGTAAAAGCTACCAATCAGCTGTGCCGGCCTGTTTCCATCTCTCAGGCGAACAATGTCGTCCTCGTGCGTGAAGCCGACACACTGGGGACCAGTGTTATTTTAATTCAACAGCTGACCAGCTGGCTGTGGGCTGTGTGATTTTATAGGCTGGATGTTGATCCCAAAAAACAATTTTTTTCTTATCACAAAGCTCTTTGTTGAGCTCTTTTGTTGTTGTTTTTGAGAATTTTTTCAAGTTATTATCCACAAAAATCTGTAAACTCAGCTATAGCGCCCCACAGAGGCAGTACGGAGTAACAGCAGAACATAAGAGTCGACAAAAAAAGCAAAATAACATTTAATGTTTCCTATCAGTTCAGAATATCAATATCTGTCAGCTGCCTTCGACACTGTGGATCACAGGACCCTTCTGTCACGGTTAGAACAGTGTGTAGGCATCACAGGTACTGCCCTCAAATGGTTCGAGTCTTACCTGTCTGATAGGAGTTTCGCAGTTCACCTAGGGGAGTTTTCCTCAGCCGCTGCCCCTCTCACCTGTGGGGTCCCTCAAGGCTCCATTTTGGGCCCTATCCTGTTTTTACTGTACTTGCTGCCCTTGGGATCCATCTTTGCAAAACACAATATTTCTTTCCACTGTTTTGCTGACGATGTACAAATCTATATCCCTCTAAAGTCCAATAGTAAGGACACATTGCAGCCATTGCTTGATTGCTTATCAGATGTAAAAACTTGGATGTACATAAATTTTCTCAACCGTAATGAAAGCAAAACTGAGATTATTATGTTTGGGCAAAATGTTAGTGAACAATGTTTTCTGGGCCCACTTACTCCTAACTCCCGCACGCATGTCAAGTCAAGAACCTTGGAGTAACACTAGATAGTGCATTTAAATTTGACAGGCAGGTTAGTTCTGTCGTCAAAACGAGTTTCTTCCAGCTTCGACTCTTAGCCAAGATTAAAGCCTATCTTCCTCCGAAAGATCTAGAGAGAGTGATCCATGCCTTTATTTCTACACGGCTGGATTACTGTAATTCTCTGTATGTTGGTGTCGACCAGTCTTTGCTGTCGCCTGCAGCTTGTGCAAAACGCAGCTGCTCGTCTCCTGACTGGTAAAAGAAAGCGCGACCACATTACACCAGTTTTGGCCTCGCTACACTGGCTCCCTGTCCGCTTCAGGTTTGACTTTAAGCTTTTGTTATTTGTTTTTAAAGCTTTAAATGGACTGGCACCGCTGTATTTATCTGAACTCTTACACTGTCACACTCCAGCCAGAGCGCTGAGGTCGGCAAATCAACTGCTGCTGGAAGTCCCCAGGACCAGACTGAAAACCAGAGGTGACCGAGCCTTTGCGGCGGCTGCCCCTAGGCTCTGGAATAGCTTGCCCTGGCATATTAGATCAGCCCAGACCCTGGAAGTTTTTAAGTCCCTGTTGAAGACCCACCTGTTCTCCCTGGCTTTTAATTCAGGCTGAGCAAGACACCCGTCTACTGTATTTTACGTGTATTTTTCTTATTGTATTGTATTGTATTGTATTGTTTACTGAACTGTACAGCACTTTGGTCGACCGTTGGTCGTTTAAAATGTGCTCTATAAATAAAGTTTGAGTTGAGTTGAGTTGAGAATATATTTTATCTTCAATACTTAACTCCTAAAACTTCTCTGGGCAGTCTTCATGTTAGTTATAAAGAATAAATAAAAACGTGTTTTCTCTGCTTTTATTATTTAACAGTTTTGAACTGGTGTTTAAACCAATAATCATAGAATTTCATAAATGTTAATGTGTAATATTGAAGCATTTAAACAACTCCAAATCACTTTAATTCAACAAGCGTCATGATCTGTGTTTGCTTTAAACCTAAGTGTTACTCTGCAAAGCTAAAACTTAGTTAGCTACCTTTTAGCAAGTCTCCTTTACCTGTTATCTATTATTTTACGTTTTTCACATGGTATCTCATAACACAAACTACATCACCAGTTTGTAGGTTCCTCAGATTTTCTATTAGTCGTTCAAATGAAGAAGCTAGAGGAAATTATGTTTTAAAGAATGAGTTTCGTTCAAAGCTAGTTTTGGTTGTCTCTCTTTTAGCTTTGGCTAACCATGACTTATCTTTGCTAGCTCGTCAAAGTCAGCTAGCTTCGTGGTTCTTTTTTTTTGGGTTCACTTTGTAGTTACATTGTTGTTACTGCTGTATGTTACCCAAACATGGTATGTTATGTATTTATGTCAAAATTAATAGCAGGATATTTTTAGGTTGTAAATAAAAATGGCAAAATTGAGATGTAAATCTGAGCTTGATTTACACTCAATCACAGCTAAACAAGTGAAGTGGAGGCGATTTATATTACGAAGATGGAAGTAGGCAGTGCGGGTGGTGATGTTGATATGGGATTTGAAGGAGAGTGAGCCATCGAGGATGACACCCAGACTCTTCACCTGGGGGGAGGGGGAAACTATGGAGCTGTCAATTGAGAGGGAAAAACTGTCAACTTTGGATAGAGTAGATTTAGTATCAACTAGAAGGATTTCTGTTTCATCACTGTTAAGTTTGAGGAAGTTTGAGGTGAACCAGGTTTGTAGTTCAGAAAGGCAATCTGTCAGGGATGAGGGAGGGAGGATGGAGTTGGGTTTGGTGGAGAGGTAGAGCTGGGTGTCATCCGCGAAGCAGTGAAAAAGAATATTACATTTACGGAAAATAAGGCCAAGGGGAAGGAGGTAAGTAATGAAAAGGAGGGGACCCAGGACAGAGCCCTGGGGGACACCAGAGGAGACAGGGGAGGGTTGGGAACGGAAGGATTTGAGTTGGATGAACTGAGTGCGGTCTGAGAGATAGGAGTGGAACCAGTCAAGGGGGATGCCAGTGATGCCAATGGAGGATAATCTATTGAGGAGGATGTTATGGGAAATTGTGTCAAAGGCCGCACTCAGGTCAAGGAGGATGAGGATGGAGAGTAAACCAGAATCAGCTGCAGTAAGAAGGTCGTTGGTGATTTTCAGAAGGGCCGTTTCAGTGCTATGACGGGGACGGAAACCAGATTAAATTAAATTAATTTTTTAGTTCAGAGTTTTCGATTTGTGATAAGCCCTTTAGGGCAAGGTGGTTTAAAAAGCTCTTTGTGCTAACTGTGCTAACACTTCAGTTTCAGTGCCAAAATGTTTAGAGTGCTCTTTGGTTCCCGTACTTTTAGTACTTGTGAACATATTTGCCTATAAAAAAGAACAAAAAAACTTGAGGGAGACCCCAAAATTAAGCAAAATGTACTGCTATCTTCAATTCAGAAGAGCATGAGAAAGAGTCCCATAGCTGAATATGGGTGTATGACTGTTAAATAATCTAATATTGACATAATATATAAAATAATATTAAAACATTTTTAAGTAGGAGGACATACAATACTTTTCTTTTACATCTGAATATAAAATGTGTTTAGCCACAGTATACTTTTCGTCATTAGGAGAACCCTAATAATCAAATCAAATTTAAAATCACTGCTTGTTTCCTTTATCATCGTGTCATAGGAAGCAACATGATAGTCTCATAACTGAACATGTCAGCATCCTGTCAGACTGAGCAGACATTCATGGACTCTTATTTATTTGTTGGTAATTGTAGATGTGTTCGCGTGTGTTTGTGTGTGTGCCTTCTATCTCTACCTGGCTGCTGCATGCGATGTCAGATTGTAAAAGTAAACCACTGTAAGCTGCGAAGCTGCTTTTTCTCTTATTAATGCGGGGACACAGGAGCTGTCAGTGCGGTTGTTCCGCTGCTGGTGAAATAGTAATGAGTGTGTATAACGGAGCGGGGCCAGTGTGGTTTACAGCTCTGTTGCACTCAGAGGAGAGGGCTGACCGGCTGGATATCACGTCTGTGTATTGGTGATGGAGACTGAACAGGAGGCTTACTACTGGAATAAAGCTAACCTTAGAGACTCAGGTCAGACTCTTATTTTTCTTTTTAAGTTTATAATTATTTCAATAAGTGGTCTTGGTTGTGTTTGACCATAAGACATCAAAATGTCCTATAACTGTGTAGGGTCATCACTGTCTGATTATGGCTTTAGTTCATATCAGAGCACATAGTGGATACTAGCTATCAGCTACCCTCAGATTAAAAGGTGCCAATTCAGTGAGAAAACGACATTAAACATTTTTGTGGGACGCGAGCATACGTATTGTGTAAAATATGAGTTAAAGCTAAGATCCAGATCCAGATTTCCTTTCTTTTCTGTTTTCTGTTACTCTAGATTGAAAAAAGTCATTTTTGGATGGTTGGACAAATCAAGACATTTAATGTAACTCTGTAAAACTATATAATTTCTTCTTCCCCTTTGTTTTGTATTTTTTTAAAGTTGAAATAAGGACTAGGAACGAAAATGAGTGTCTGAATGTTATAACATATTGTTGCCTTCTATCAGCATACATCAGTATAGTGTTTACATTTTCCTGTCTGTTGCATAACGGGCAGTGCCCTGTCACAGAGCCAAGCAGGGACCTGCACGCTGCAAATGGACAGAAGTCCAGAAGAAGCAAACTAAGGCACAGAAGAGAAACGCCTCCGGTTATTTTCTTACATCAGAAGTGGATATTGTTTTTTTGTTATCTTAGAAAAAACAGCATTACTTGTTTGTGACATTTCTTCTCGGGTGATGACTCTGATACAAACAACATTAATGAGCATCAGAGACTGTTTCCACTTGAGGAAATTGTACTCAGTGTAGAAAAGGAAGATCTCAGATTTCAGCTCCCAAAGTAAATTGAAACTTTGATTAATGTTAAATGAATTTGAATTTATGTAGGAAAATAGAACGTGCAAAACACATTTAATGAAAGATTAAAAACAAATTCTTAAAGTAAAGCTAGTTGGCTAGTAGCTATGGCTAACTATAACTTCCTTTGGTGTTTTTAACGTGTGTATGTTTGAAAACTATCCTTCCAGTGTTGTCTTAAAATATGCCTGCATTATTTATTAGATAGATAGCTTACAAATCAACGCTGATTTTGAAGTCAACATCAACAGACTGGGGGCCGAAGTTCCTCAGGAAACTCGAACCAGTCTGAACAGCAGAAGTGAAGTAGCAGTCAGCTGTCAGGCTAGATGGCAAATTACTGTAAATCAACAACATAACAAGGCACACAACAACGTCAACACTCACTATTTGTTAGATAATTCCAGTTCAGTTTAATGTTGTCATCATGCTGGGCTAAGAAAGGAACATCAGTGTCAGCCATCTTCTTTTTTTTCTCCTTCCTTTTTTAATGAAATGTCTTAAATTCACATCTCTGTGCAGTCGGCCATATTTATTAGGTCTCCCAATTGGCCTGACCTGAATTTTTTGGATGGAAAGCTCTTTGAATGGTGAGAGGGGCCAAACGCATCTTCAAATATAACATGAGCTTGCATTAGGGCTGTAAAGTACATGTAATTGCCATCAGGATATGTACAGTAATAATAAACATAACAAAAAATCCTTATATGCAAGAATATGACTATTTAATGTGCACATGTATTGAATTCTCATTCAGCATCTGAACGTCTGACTTTCAGTGACATTTGAGCCTTGCATTTAAAAAATGTAGGCCAATCAGATGAAGCCCCAGCTAGCCTTCAGCTAACTTTTGATAAATCAGAGTCGATGGTGGTTAGCTATATCTCAATGACTAATGAAGGGAATAAGATCGTGTTTAATGAAGACCTAATTTTTTTCAGACCTCTTTTATTTCCCATCTCTACATGGAAATCATTACTTTAGAAGCAAGTGGAAGACATCTTCATGATGCATCCTGTGCATTCTTTAAAAAACCTTTGTGAAGTGATGTGGTGAAGGACACAGCAGCCTTTGCTGAAGAAAATAGTCCTTCATTTCTGTTTGAAAGTTAGGCATGTTTTTTTTATCCAATGTGGCTTTGCTTGTTTCCACGTGAGCACACAGGCTTGTGATTTGCTGACCTTCGGAATTTCAGCTATAGAGCAGAGCTAGACGTTCTCACTAAACAAATAGTCCAGTATTTGATTCCATGCGACTGTGGATAGCCAATGTCTCTCTATCTCTCTCTTTCTTTTTGCAAATGTTTAACTGGAGCTGTATTTTTGGGAATTCCCCTGCTGTGTTTTTATGAGCGAAGTCTACATGTTTACAGGAGTGTGTCTTCGGCAACAAGGAAAGAATATCACTTTCAATGCCTATACACCCACTCTTGTCTTTTTCAGGCACAGAAGATTGAATGACATTGTGTTCATTTTGGACTTTTTGCATCAAAAAGGTGTTGTTTTAGGAGATCCAACAATCTGCTAACACACTCACCAATCCCTAATGTCAGTACCATAAGAGCCAGCATCCTCGGCCATCTGTGCCTTGACTCATTTGACTGTCATTTCTCGCCATTTAAAGATCGGGTTTGGAAGTCTCCCCCTCAGCCTCGCCCCAGGATACCAAACCTCCCCCCTCTAGCTTTGTCCCCTGCTAGGGTGTGGCTTAAAGATGAAGATTGGACAATAATGCTCCTGTATGCCTAACCCCCAAGCCTCCGTGCATCATTACACTCCTACTATAACTCCCCCACATCTTCATTCTCCCCAGAGGTTTGGGCTCTTAAAAACAGGATGGGGTGGAGCATCTGTTCCTTGAGCGTTTCCTTTCAGGCAGACCCTCCCTCTCAATCGCTCAGTCGCTTTTGATGGTTTTAGTCTAAATCTCTGCCATGAGTGGAAACATTTAACCACAGATAGCCAGTCAGACACACAACCTCTGCCTCTAGTTCAGTCATCCTGGAAATGTGTAGTGTGTGATACCTTAATAATGCTACTTATTATGAGTTATGGACCCACTCATATTTATTCATGACATTCCTCATTCTCTTCTTATACGTCCATTCATTTCTGATCTGTTTGCTTGTTTTCAGGTGAGAAGCAAGGCAGAGCCGAACCTGAGCCCAGTTCACACTCAGAAGACCCTGTGAGATGCTCAGAAACCACCTGACAGGTCAGTGTGTGTACATTCACAAACTCATGCACACAAGTGTAAGAGTAAGAAGTTAACTAGCTGAATAAAGTAGTTTTATTTTCAGCATTGCATAAAGTAGGTCTGAACCCCTTTTTACACCATCTGTATATTTTGTTATTAATAGTAAATGTTGAACTTAATCCCGGACCTGAATCAAAGTGACATAAATATGAATTAGAATGACAGCTCGTCAAAGCCTTTGAAAGCTACTGCAGGAATGTTTGGTCTTTATCAATTAATTAAGGAGCCTAATAGAATCAGCAACACACGCAGTTCAGTCCTTGACCTTATCTTTACAAATCAACCATCTAAATATTCTCTGTCTGAAATTATTCAAACAGCGACATCAGATCTCTCACTTATTTATGCAGTTTGGAAAATTGTTAAACCCCCGAAAATCCATTCTTGCTTATTTCTCTCTAAAATATCAAATTCAAAACTATCTCAGTTTAATGCTGTAATTGGTAATATTGATCGGAACTATGAACTGTCTTTAGAAAACCCTGAACAAATGTTGGCTCAGTGTCATGACAATGTGGAGTCCATATGGAAAAAATGTACTACTGCCTACAAGGTACAATCTCAGCAGAATAATGTACCACCAATAAATTCTCAATTACTCAAAGGCTTTATGTTTTGAATTGTATAGGTCATCAAAAACACCAGAGAATAAAATAATTTTATAGAGCTAGGAAACAAATGTAGTCTGTTTATTTCCAAGAGCTAATTCTTCAAGCTGCTTCTTAACCTAAAACTCTGTGGCAGACACTTAAAGTCATTTCTGGAGAAACTAAGAAAAAGAATGACCATTTTTGAATTTCTCTACAGGGCACTCTTATCACTGACTCTAGATAGCAAGTGCTTTCAATGATTGTTTATTTCTATCTGTTATAGAATTAGCATACAATTTCAAACTCCCTCTCGTACCTGTGCTTTCCCCTACATCTCATCAGTTCTCCTTCTCCGAGATTAAATGGCATGAGCTGTCTGAGACATTGAACTCTCTGAAACATTCTCATGCCTCTGATATCTATGGTTTAAATATGCATTCTTAAACATTCATGCAGACAGCTTCGTGCATCTTCTTTATAACCTAATACATCTCATTACCAGGCTTTCTTTTATTTCCTTCCATCTGGAAAACTGCTCATTTCAGCCCCCCTTTTTGAATCTGATGATCCAACTCTAGTTTCAATACAGGCCAGTATCCATTCTCCCAGCACTTTTAAAATTATTTAAAATTCTCTTAATCAGCTAAGAAACCATCTTGAAGATTAACTTGCTCACTTACCTCCAATATAGTATCAGTTTCACCTGATCAACCTTGTTGGCATTATTATTATTCACTAAAAACATCCGTTCCTCGCTCAATACAGGTCACATCACTGAAGCCATTTTTAGTGACCTAAGTAAAGCCTTCGATACAGTGAATCATCAGATTCTACTGAACAAACCAAGTTCATTTCAAATCTCTTCTTCTGTGGTAATGTTGATCTCTTCATATCTATCAAACATGTCTCAAGTGGTTAAAATTAGTCATGTGCCATCTCTCTCTATAACCTGTTATATAGGGGTTCCTCAGGGTAGCATCCTGGGTCCCTTACTCTTATATATAAATAATCTCCCAGATGTGTGTAAATACTCTAATTGTTTATTATATGCTGAATACACTGTAATTTCTTTTTTTTGACACAAATCCAGATGTCAAACTTACCTCTGATCTTCTTTGTCTATGAGACTGGTTGAAAATTAATCACTTTACTCTCAATGAGAAAACAGACTGTATGTATTTGCACTTACCCAAGAAGACTATGTCCATTTCTGACCCTATTCATTTAGCGAGTCAAACACTATCCATAACAGAAACTCACAAATACCTTGGAGTATTCTTTAATCGCATCTTAGTTATCAAAATCACATTGAAAGCTTAAAGAAATGTACCGGTAACCAGAAACTGTATGTTTATAACTAGATCAGAATAAACCCTGATTGTCTGTGTTGCTGTTTAGTCGGATGTCTTGTATTTCTGTTGGTTGTGTCTTATGCCTGATGTGATCTTTGTTTTTATGTGCTGTAAACAAGCTTTGACTGAATCAGGCCTGTTTAACTGTAACTTTTGTATTTTTTCATTTCAATCTTTTCCTGTATACAAAAAAAAAAAGGAAAATAAATGAAATGAACATACAGCTTGAGTACGAGGGCTGGTGAGAGGCATGACCTTTTGAGGAGAGAAAAGAACCGTTTTTCTGATATTCTGGCTTTGACCTTCTCTCTCACTGTTAGCCCTTCAGTCTTGAATTAGGGACTTTCTTATCTCTTGACTCCTTTCTGGTGGTTCTATATGAGATTTAATTGCACTGTATCGTATGAGACTTAAAGCAAAATAACAGTTTAAGTAAACAAAGTATTTATGAGTGTTTTATTATCTCCAGAGAACATTGGATAGTAGCTTTTGTAAGTTTGCCAAAGAATACTTACAGTATAAGTTGTGCAGAGCATGAAGACCCTGTGGTGGAAATGTAGGTCAATAATAACAATCTGATGATTCACATCTATCCAATTTGTTGTTAGCAATAGGAGCTAGGAACCTATCAGGCACCCACACAGGAACCTATCAGGCACCCAACTGTGTGGCAGTTTGTACGTTATTAAGTTCTTACCAGCAGATTATAAATTATTTGGTAGTGTTATATAGATCAGTCAGAAGTCATAAATGGGATTTTATCATTATTACCAAAGAGATCTCCATAAAGATCTGGTCGTATCTTCTTAGATGCAAGGATTTGGTGCATTTCTGTGTTGTCTGTGATAATAAAGTCATTATTTTGGGCTTTAGAAATAAAAAAAAGGACGTCACCTTTGTTTTTAAGAAAAAGGATCATTTTTTATGTGCTATTGTAGCATTATACACACCCCTGTTATATACAATACAGGACACATGATGCACTTGTGCAGTATGTGGGATGTTGATATCATTGAAATGCAGAGAACTGATTGCTGATTTTGTACAAAGGGATTTTCTCTTGTGCAGAAACGGTCTGTCCTACTTACAGAGACGCCACCGCAGCCGAACCTGCTGTTCCCAGCTGGTGCTGCTTTGAAATACATCCTCCCCCCTCCTCATTCGTTTTTTCCTCCCTCTCTTCTCTTCTCCTCTTCATCTCTATTTACTCCTCCTCTATGAGTCTGTGCAGAAGTCTCCACCCCTCCTGCGTCCCCTCACATCCCCCCTCCTCCCCTGCTCTCTGAGCCGCGTCCTCTCTGCGTCAGACAGCCCCATTCATGAAAAGTGTGACGTGAGCAGGTCTTCAGCGACTCAGTGACGCTGACTGCCACCCACTCACGGCCCAGGTGCTGCAGGAGTTAGAGGAATGTCTGTCATCCTCCTGCCTCTGTCTCCCTCTGCTTTTCTTACTGTTTTTCTCCATCCTCACTGCCAGCTCAGCCCCTTTTTCCCTGGCAGCTTTTTTCCTTTTTTTATCCCTCCATCCCTGCCTCAGATCTGAGAGAGGACCATGTATCTGAGCTCTGTCTGCTGTGAGTAATCTGGTGATGCTCTGTCTTTCAATGCATCTGATATAAATGTACTTTTACGTATTAATCTTATATGTTTGACTTTGTCATTTTTGTCAGTGTAGTCAAAGACATTCTTGTGTGTGTTTGTGTGTGCTGTTTGTAAATCAGCTGTGAGTGTTTGCTCAGTAGCAGTGCAGTTACAGGAGTGTGTGTCGAGCTGTTGTGCGTAGGTGCGTGCAGAAGCTATTTTAGGCTCAGCGGTGATGCTGCTGCTGTTTTTTTTTTTTTTTTTTGATGCAGTACTTCTCAGTGCCCTCTGAAGGACAGGTTGAGTTGTAGGTAAAGACCAACAAAAACTGTCCTCACCTACTGATGTAGCAGCCAAATCATCCTCTAAGGCATTTTAACTCAAAGCTGTCAGAGATGGAAGACTTTTGTTGGACTCACGTGTACCATGCACAGCCGTGTTATGTCAGTATAACACTTACATTTTCCTTTGTTTTATTGAGCTTTGGTTAACTCTCTCTTTGTGCACCTGCCTGCTTTACCATCCTTGACTTATTCCTCCCACTTAGAATCTCCATCCATCTCTTTATTCATTTGGTTCAGCAGCAGGAAAGCTCTGTGAGTGTGTGCGTGTTTGTGTGTGTGTGTGTGTGTGTGTGTGTGTGTGTCCACCTCTGTCCTCTGCTGCTAAGCATGTTTATGTAACTGCGCTGGATGAGTAGCCGGCAGCCGAGCTTTGGAGGAAAGGAGGAGGGGAGAGCTCCATCCATGCCTCAATCCATCTTTACTCCAGTGTATAAAAACATGGCTGTATATATCCATGAGGAGTTTACCATTTGTATTTCTTATTTCTAGAGTGACTCTGACTCTTTTTGGGGCTCAGCATCTAATATTAAACATAGATGAGTTGCAAGCTGGGATATAATACACCCAACAGCTAATAGAAGCACTAATGTGTATTGATTTTTTTGGCTTTCTGCTGTGGCAGAGTGTCTTTAGACAGTTAAATAGAGAATGTCGTTCAAAACCCACTTCCTCGTATTAAACCCACATACCCCATTTTTTTTTACTCTTTCAAGCTTTGTGTATTTTTCATATTGCAGCCATGAAAATAGTGTCAGTCGCAGCCAGGCTCTCGCAATATGTGTGTTGGTCTGTTGTGACACTTTTTTGTGTCTGTCTCTCTCTCCGCTCCTTGTTGTTGGCGGAACAGGCGGGCCGTCCCTATTAAAAGAGCACAAGGGGGATTGTTGTGGCAGCAGCTGCTCTGGTGAGCAGTGTTGAGTGTGTGTGTGTTTGTCTCTGTCTGTGTCTAAATGTGTGTGTCTGTGCTACTTTCTCCTGGCCGTGCAGGGCAGACAGGCCCAGTTCACATGGAGCCGGCTCCTCTTGTGTCCTTTGTTGTCGCTCTGGGAGTCTTTCCCCATTGGAGCGTGGTCGGTACAGTATTACGCCGCAAGCAGTCGCAACAGCAGCAGAAAAAAGCAGTTTTTCATCTCCCTTTTGTCTGTTTCTCTTTCATTTATCTCTTCTCTTTCTCTTTTCCTGTTTCAAGCCACAAAATACACCATGTCTTTTTCTCTCTAATCTTCTTTTCTTCCTCTACTTCTTTCTTTGAGCCTTTCTCTCCCCTCACTGTCTCCTTGGCCTCTCCGTCCCTTTCTGTCTGTTTGCTTTCGTCATCTATCCGGATGAATCTGGTTAGAGTTCATAAACGGAGCTCTCCAAAGCTTTAGCGTTAAGTATCACTGTGGACAAAGACTCAGCTTGACTGAGAAGGCACATTTTTGTAGCCCTGCAAGCTTTCCAGAGCAGAGTGTGCGTGATAGTTGCAGATTTTAGGAGGCTCTGTGTCCTGGTTGCAGCACTGGCTTGCAGCCTCACTAAGAGAGAGGCTATGAAAACGAAGCTGGAGGGAGAACATGTGACGTGTCGATGGCGCACACTGTTTTCTTCAGTTATATATTTTCTCAATTCTGGCTGGTACTGGCTGAGGCTATTTGAGGCAAAAGTTATATTTGTGAGTGTGTTCAGAGTGCTAATGAAACACATCCATGTCAAAACTCTAGCTGGATTTTTGTGTATTTCTTTGGAGTGGTTTGTTTAGCTGGATGTCAAAGCATGACTTTGATTTGTTGTACTTAATGACGAGCTAGGAAACCACACTATTAGACTTTGATTTGTTTTGCACTTAAGAGGAAGGAGTAATGGTGAAGCTTATTTTTTTTTAACTCTTTCATCATCCAATCAGTCCGTGGCAGTTTCATTCATCTGTCTAACTCCTCTCCTCCTTGTCCCCGGGAAATCCAGCCTTCAAGAGAAAGTACAGATGTTCCACTTGGGATTTGAAGTATTGCAAATGCCCCCAATATGTATCTGCATATGCCAGTGTGCGAATGCTCCCATACCATCATTTACAAGCCTCTTAAAAAATTCCCTTGCTTTCGCCTTTCTGTAAAGCAGAAATGTATAATCTTTTTTGTTTTAGTTCAGTAAAGAATAACTGAATTACCTAATTATTAATGTTTTTGTGTTGACCTTTTTTTTTGTTGCATATAAGTATATCATACCCCGAGATACAACAACATCTGAAAACAAATCAGATTCAAGTCTTGATCCTTAAAGGCTACTAGATTTGGTTGAAAACCAACCATGTCCAGTTGCCTTTCAGATCAAGCCTTGAATAACCAGTTAACAACCAAAATGAATCAGTTTCATGTGAGAGATCGTATATCCTTTATTGCATTGGCATCCAGAGCGTACCCTCTTGCAGTCAATACTTAATTCTAGGGATCAGTATCAGGAAGAAAAAACATGCTTTTTGTTCATAATTTCAGGTGAGTCCAGGTGAATCACAGGGCGAATCAGAATATGAAGAGAGAGTGATTACAGGAAAATATCAGCCCCTTAACAGCAGACGCCTGAACGCTCTGCCAGAATTTGTTTATTTTCTCCCTCCATCGGCAGGCCCAAACCGGCTGCAGATTATTACTTTCACCCACCTTAAGTTGACTACACAATCCCCCCTCTGGCAGGACTCAAAGCCATGATAGCTAGGGAAAGATGATTTAGACATTAGCCCACATCCTGACAAATCAAATCAGGCCTGGGCTGTTCTGTTGGCAGAGTCACATTTCTGAGGTCTCCATGTCACATGCTCACAATGCTAAATATGCCATAACTCAATGACAAGAGAGGAATCCATGAGCAGAGAATTGTGTTTTGTAACATTGTTGACTCACATTGTTATTACTAGCCATGAAGGTCCAGAGTCTGCTTTGACTGAAGAAACAAGAACAGATAACAGAGTTCAAATGTGACCCGGAGTCGCAGACAGTAACATGTGTTGTTGAGCACAGAGACTTCTGACCTACAGATGATAAAACACTCATGTATTTCTGTCCAGGCTACTTTTTTAAGAATCTATTTTTTTTATCGCCATTTTCTTGAGGTACCTTCCAGGTCCTGTTTTTGCTCCATTTGTTTCAAGAAAAGGAGGTCAAGAGGGATAGAGAAAGTCTGGGTCAGGCATTTGTCTTATTTCTCTTTCCCTCAAGCAATGAGGCGATGGAGCAGACCAGTCTGCCAGAACTGCACAGCATCTCTAAAAGGTTTGACCCTGGCTCACTGTGCTACAATCATGTGTCACTGTATGCCTTTGCTCTCAAAATGATAATAAAGTTGGATTTTCTTGTAGAAAATGTGCTGTAAACGTGTAGAATATGTGGCAGCTAATGGAGCTGAGATTTTATCCATCTTATTTTGAGTTTAAGGAATATAGTTCTCTTGTTATAAAAAAAGCCTATTTATTCTGATTATTATACTTTAACAACAGGAGACACTGTCTGTTCTTACTTTATGATGAGCTCAGTGGATACAGAAAAGCAACCTTCAGGCATTTTTATCTCTCCAAACCTGAGTGCTGGATAAGAGTGAGTGTGACTGGCAGCAGAAGGCCAGGATGGATGCTGTGTTGACATGGTAACGTGTGAATGATGAGGTGCGATAGGGTCTAAATTGGGCCTTTGTTGTTGGCCCAGCTGTCACCTAAAGGGAGGTCCCCTTGTGGGGCCCAGCAGGACTTCCCTTAATGAGGAGCAGAGTGATGAAGACACAGATGACACTTCTGCTTCTTCTGCTGCTAACATGTTAGCGTTAATGCAGTGTGTGAACCTGCACACACTGTATGTAAGCAGTCTGTCTGATGCTACATTAATATGTTGTGGAAGATCAGAGTGGAAGCACAGTACACTGAAACACAATCTAAACAACTATATTGGCTTTTGCTGAGTGGCACAGAAACCCCCTGTCTCCTGTGGATTGCTGGGAGTAGTGGGATTATTGGATCCTGCCAGACACGCCCCAGGCTTGTGCGTGTGTGTGCGCCCGCACTTGTAAACTCCAATCCCCCTCCAACAGCAGCTGCTGCGTACACACCCACTCTCCTATAAGTGTGGTACAGTTGTTCAGAACTTTACCCGGCCTGCTTTTCATCTTGAAGTGTTTATGTACTAAAGAGTTACTAACCATGATTCATTGTGCTATTGAACATTGGCATTAGTTTGCTTTTAGAGAGGCATGGGTTGTGAAAGGATGTGTATAGAGGGGTATACGAAGGGGGAGGGCTGAATAGGGGCTGTGTTTGTACAAGCTTGTTTCTAGAGGCCTGTAGAGGGATTAAAGGATCAGCCCCTGATCATTTCTCTCACTCTCTCTCTCTCTCTCCCCCTCTCTACTGTGTATCTGAGTTGTTTCATTCCCTGAGGCAACATCTACTCCATCCAAAACATGTAACTTATCTTTCTTTTTTGTTACATAAGTGGGTCCTTTTGCTTAATTAAGGTCACTTTCAGATAGTGCTGTAAATAAAAGACTGTAAATGAAACCCAGAGCCCTTCTTGATGCAGCACAGACATTATTCATTAGAGTCTATGTCCATAGAGATCTTCCATTAGAGATTAATGGGTGAGAGCAAGAGGTCTGTTTCCTGCTCTTGGTGTCAGATATAGATGCATAGGCTCAGTCTTGTTAGGAAAGAAATTGGTCAGTGAGAGTCCAAAAAGTTGATAGGCATCAGATTTTCTGTCAAATCTTGCTCAGTAGTTCATTTTAAGTTGAGTCAATTGTGCTTTTTTTGGCCAGTGGACCACATCCAACCACCTTGACCCACGTCAGGAGCCCAGCTCTGAGAATTGCCCGTGGGATGGAATTACAGCTCGGGCCTCTTCACGAACAGCTCGATTGTCTCGGCTGTGGATTGGACGGATTTATTGGATACCTGAGAGAGCATTCTCTCCTTCCCCTGCACTCTCAGCAACCTGCTTAGAGACAGGCCTGCATTATAGATGAGCTTCTGGCAGCCACTACACTCTCACAGCGCTCAGGTTACCCCCTCAGCAGATACAGTATGTAACATATATGCAGCATCTATGTGGACCAAGGGTTAGGACGCAGACCATCGAACTCATATCTGCTTTGAGTCCCGTCAGGAACTTTGTATTCGCCCTTCCTGGTCTTTTCTTTTCTTTGTTTTATTGTCAGGTATCAAAAAAGGTTTAAAGAGATATTCAGATACCAATATGGGTCTTTGAAATGTCTCTGACCTTAACTATTGTATCAGTTATTAGTGTGTATAAACGCATAAACAAGTTTCATGGGGCGCAGATGGCCTAGCAGTAAGGTGGCGCCCCATGTATGGAGGCTATCGTTCTCCAAGCGGGCAGCCTGGGTTCTAATCCGACCTGCGGCTCCTGTCCCGCATGTCATTCCCCACTCTCTCTCTCCCTGGTTTCCTACTCTGCACTGTCCTATCTAATAAAGGCATAACAAAAATATATGTAAAATAAAAATAAGAAAGTTTCATAACAAAGGTCAGGGTTTCTCAAAGGATGTCAGACAACTTTCCGGATTTTCTTGTTTGTGTAACAAGCTAGGCTGAACAGACATAATTTAAGATTTTTGCTTTTCTTCTGATACTCGTTAGTTTGACAATAATGTTTTTGAGTGAAAGTATCAGACATGGTTTGTTTTGTAGCTTTGCAGCGTTTCCGCAGTAACGCTATCTACATCAGAGGGATCACAGCTTTATTGTACTTTGACCTATGCCAACAGGAAAAGCTGTGTGTTCATGCCAATGTTCCCGCAGAGTGCAACATAGACAAAGTGTGTTTCAATTGGACCTCCCAGCTGCCCTCTCCCCTTCAGGAAACTTCCACGTAACCAAAGCCAGCTCACGCTGTCTCCTCCCTCCTGGACTTTGATCTTTTGTTCCCGACTGCACACACTGTACAGCTTCTCAATATCTCCCTTACTCTGTCCGTCAGTCCCGCTTTTCTACTGCCCCCTCAAACTTGATTGGATTTCTAAGGCCATGTCCCCATGGGTTTACAGAGGGGGAAATCAAGTGTCTTTTACAAAGCAATTTATTCACTGCTTATGGCGCTTTTTGCAAAGATTGGTGAACAAGTACAGCCAGACTTGATAAATGACCATCTGAAAACCCAGTGTACTCTACAGTCGCAACAAATTAGAGCCTCTATGTGCAGGATTTGAACACTTCTGAATTTGGCATCTCCCAGTGGTAGAGCCGAAAAAGTCAGACTGGCAGCATTGCACACCAATACGCTATCAGGGACACTGACATGAAGGGAGGAGGGGAAACAGAGTTTTTGTGGATTTTATAATCATGACAAATTCAGTAGTTTTCTTAAATACGTCTTTAATATTGAGCATAACATTTTTGGCGAATGTTCTTCATTGAAGATAATTTTTTAAATCATAACACACAAATGGAGAAGCCATAAGAAGCTAACCAGCCTTTGTTGTCCAAGTCCATTCTTTGGTCACTTGATAAAAACTAAATGGTAGTAGAGGATGTTGAGTTGAGACAATATAACCCCTGTAGATCCATGTCTGTTCTTTAAGCTGTCTCATCCTATACTACTATCCTATATATAGTTTGTGTGTCCCGGGTGTAGTTGACAGTGCCACCACATTTTTTCTTTACTGTGAGGTGACGTGCTTTTACTTGAAAACAGGCTTTAATTGAACTAATATTGTATTTTTATGTAGATTTTTTTAATGGTAATATCTTAATTTCTCAGGTTTTCATCTGCTAGAGTAGCCAAACACACACACACACACTTTTCTAGTTGCTTTATCCATAAACTGTGTGTCAAATATACGTTTTGACTTTTAGGAAAGGTGTATTGTATCCCCCTCCTTCGCCCTGGTCAAGCAGCGTCTTGACCACTACACTTGCCGTTGGCCTGAGGTGGGCCGCCAGTTAAACAGTGAGAATGGGCTGTGTGTGCCAGATGTTTTGCTCTCTGCCGTCCTAATAAATGGAAAGAGCTTTAATCCCAGCTATACTGTTTATGCTTCACATAGAACACTGTAAAGCCTTGTGTGTGTGCATGTGTGTGTGCGTGTGTGTGTGTGTGTGTGTGTGTGTGTGTGTGTGTGTGTGTGTGTGTGTGTGTGGCTTTGTGGCTTTGTCTGATTGGTTTAGTCCAACTGTTTCCCAGAAATGTCAAAGAATTACTCTGCAGTGTCGTTCGTACAACAACTGTCTCTTACAATATGCCCTAATTTAAACGGATTTCCGACCCTCCCCGTCCGTCTGTGATTTCCCTCCATAGTTGAAAAAAATCATCATAAATGTAAGCTCTTGAAATCCCGGAGCTCAGAGAGGAATTGAGAGGATTGCATTTTCTTTGTGGGTGTGATATTGCACCTCTTCAAAAGTTCTAATGATGTTTATGTTGTGTCAGAGGTGTCTACAATCATCTGAATAAGTATAACTCTACCTTTTGTATTTATTTAAATTTGCATTTTATTTTCCATTTACTGTATAATTTTAGCTAACATGTCTTTCTTTCTTATTTTTTTCTGTCTCCACATTCTGCAGGTGAATTTCAGCGTTTAGACGAACACTCGTGTTAGGAGGCACTCAATTCATCCTCACTGGGCAGCCCATGCACATGCACGACAACATGGGTAGCTCCCCGGAGGTGCTCTCGTGGACTTCCTGCCCCAGTCTACTGGTGGGTAAACTGAAGGAGGAGCTCAAACTCACAGTGGTTGGGGACGGAATGAAAAAAACAAACTTGCCCAACTCCCAACCTCAGCCTCCTCAGGCACCTCCATTGAACCTACCTCCTCAGATTATCACAGACTTGGCCCCGCCCACACACCTGCCTGTTCCCCTGCAGACGCTACAGACGCCGATTCAGGATGAGGACTCAATGCTGGGCGGTATAAGTCCCCCCAACATAGCTTTGAGCGTGGATTCTACAAGGAGCGAGGGCGGACACTTTGACAACAGCGTGCTCCAGTTGCAGGAGCAGGACCACGAGGAGGCTGTGTCACCGGCCTCATGTGAGCATGGGTGTGGGAGTGGGATGGAGGAGCAGATGGGAGAAGGAGACTGTCCCATGGATCACAGTTGTGAGGGGAGGCAGAACCACCCCCACCACCCTGATGACATCAAGCTGCACTTCCAGAGAGCAGGTCCTAATTCGGGCGGCTTCTTAGAGGGGCTGTTTGGCTGTCTGCGGCCCGTCTGGAACATCATCGGGAAGACGTACTCGACAGAATACAAGCTGCAACAGCAAGGTTAGTCTCATTTCTCCTAATGTAGTCTACAAGCTTAATTAAATAGCCATCCCAAGCTTCACAATATTGCTGTTGTGGGTGAAACTATACTGCTGTCAGTTTGAATTGAGGTCGTGGTGTAGGTAGACTCACCTTGCTGCAGGGCTTCCTGTGCAGGCTGTACACAGAGGCTGCAGGATACAAGTTGAGGTTAGACAGAACGAGGCTCGGCCAGCTAATGTCCAAACGTAAAGGGATGGAGATTTCAGCGGCATAGTTTCTAGTCTTTGCTGGTTTCAAAACCTAATAACGAAAGTGGATAACATATGACTCACTATTTATACAACTTCTGAGACGTTTGTAACAAGAGGCTTTTTTTTGCTACACGGCAAAAAAAATATTTTCAGTTTGGCTTAAAACAAATGTTATCTACATGTGTGCCATTTTATGGATGTTTACGGGTGACTCACACAGTTTCACATCTTGGATTTGTCATTGATGTGAAGTTGCAAGAAATCCATCAGAGAATAACGAAGTAATTGCACCTAGCTAAGGAGTAATCCAATACATAACCCCTTTCAAAATGATAAATTGTCTCCATTACACTTTGTTTTGAATAAAGGATAGAAATAAACAAGTTTTAACGTGATAATATGTGAGCTTTACAGGTGTTGGTAGTTTGATCTGTCTTGTTCCAGATGTTGGCCCGTGATCTAGTCTTTTTGCTTAGCTAAGCTAACTAGCAGCTTCTTACAGCCTCACATTATCATGCCAACAAGATAAGTGTTATCAATCTACCCAATGTAGTATGACAGCATTAAGTAAAAACAAATTTCATATACCTCTAAAGGCACAATACTTAATAAGCTTCTGTATTTAAAAATATGATTGGCTTGTCTCAAGACATGTGGGAGGTTCCATTTGAGGAGATTTCCGAGCTGCAGTGGCTTGGCAGCGGTGCACAAGGAGCCGTCTTCTTGGGAAAGTTCCGCTCTGAGGAGGTGGCCATCAAGAAGGTGCGCGAGCAGAAGGAGACGGACATAAAACCCCTGCGAAAACTCAAACATCCAAATATCATCAGCTTCAAGTAAGTCTGCAGCTACTTGCCCTCGTGTGTAAAAAAATGTGTAAAAAAATGTTGTCTCATGTTTTCTAGCTGGGGGATCTATAAATGTCATTCCTGTGTTTTGTCCAACTTAGGGGTGTGTGCACGCAGGCACCTTGTTACTGCATCATCATGGAGTACTGCGCTCAGGGCCAGCTGTATGAGGTGTTGAGAGCGGGGAGAAAGGTGACCCCAAGGCTGCTGGTGGACTGGGCCTCAGGCATCGCCAGCGGCATGAACTACCTACACCTGCACAAAATCATCCACAGAGACCTCAAGTCTCCCAAGTGAGTATTCTCTTTTCTGGTTATATTAAGAGAAAACAGACTTCATTTCATTTGAATTTTAAACTTGTGCATTTATTTGATTTTTTTTACTCTGAGCAGACTTACTAACAACTAGGTTTAGTCACTCTGTGTCTTATTAAGTGAAATATCTCCAGTATGAATAACAGTAAAATTTATTTTTCCCCAGATCTACAAAAGAGTACAGTATGTTTTTTTGTGTTGTCACGGTTATACTGTACATCAGCTGATCTGTTAATCTCACGAAAAGCGCTTAGCAGCCTTGTTTAGTATTTGTTGGCCCATAGCGACTAAAACAATTCCTCCTTTCAGCTGTGGCTGGTCTGACATTAACTTAAACGCCATTCCCAGAATTAATAAAAAGCTTGTCCCCGTAATGTACGAGTAAGACACAGTGTCCTGCCTCATGCTGCTCATCCTGCCTCATCCTGCGCACACTGTAGCCCTGTTCCTCTAATCAATATTATCATGCTGCAGCAGTGCTGAACACTGTATTAGTCAGCAGAATGATAGCAGGCTGAATGTGCAGGAAAGGTCAGTCTCATTAAGCTAATGGAGTGATTCAGATGCAGAAATGCTTCTGACAAAGCTGAGTCTTTTAAGCAAAGATTAAAAAATACTGCCAAATTAGAAGAAATCCCCTTTCCTCTTCCAGAATGGAGGACATCAAAACTTGGCAGGGATTGTTTAACTCAGGTCACTTGACCTGGTTTAATGTCAGTCTGACACTGCTATCCCCTGATATGAAAGGTTTTTAAAGTCTTAACAAGTGTGTGTGTTTTGTGTGTGTTTTAGTGTTTTGGTCACCCACAACGACACTGTGAAAATCTCTGACTTCGGAACATCCAAAGAGCTCAGTGACAAAAGTACAAAGATGTCATTTGCTGGTACGGTGGCCTGGATGGCCCCAGAAGTGATAAGAAATGAGCCTGTATCTGAAAAAGTAGATATATGGTGAGTGCTAAAATTGTGCATTTTTACAATAATATATTATATTCTAAGAAATCAATAGTAAAGGTGTAAATATGCAGGTTATGACAATTCAAGCTTGAGCTTGACAAAAAGCTGCACAATTGAAAGACTGTTTAAGTGTTTCATATAGTCTCTGAAAGTCTACTACTTTAAAATGATTCTGTATATTGTTACCATTAACAGACCTGATTCACTCTCCTTGTGCTCTGTAGGTCCTTTGGTGTTGTGTTATGGGAGCTTCTGACTGGAGAGATTCCCTACAAAGACGTGGATTCCTCTGCCATTATTTGGGGTGTTGGCAGCAACAGTCTCCACCTTCCTGTTCCCTCCACTTGCCCCGATGGCTTTAAAATCCTCATGAAGCAAACATGGTGGGTGTGATTAAACATCATTTCTGGTCTCATCATAGTCACAGTTGATGTTCAAATAGTTTGGGGCCCGCATCTGCATTAAAGGTCACATATTATGCAAAATACACTTTAACATGGTTTTCTAACACTCATATGTGGCCCTAACAAGTCTACAGACTCCTCGATCATGAAAAGAGTCCATCCTCTCCATCTTTTGCCTGCTCCACTTTTCAGAAAATGTGTGCTCAAACAGGCTGTTTGTTGATTTTCCCTTAATGGCATCACAAAGGGAAGTAACCCCTCCCTCAGGTGGTTGACCCTCCCTCAGCAAGGTGTCTGTTCTGCCCTCTGAGTCTGCCTTGCAATCCCCTTCCAGAGAGGGGAATGGTCAGACACAGTTCACTTGCATTTAAAGCTACAGACACAGAAACAGCCTGTTCTGAGCAGGGCTGGTATAGAGGGGTTTATAGGCATGATAAAATAAAGGATCTGAATGGACTTCAGAGAAACTTCAGTCATGTTTTGGGGACCTCTGAGACTTAATTCAAACTGGTTGAAAAGTAGTATGAAATGTGACCTTTAACAAAATGCTAACCATGCACCACAAAGGGTTTCCTAAAAGCTAATTTTTTAAAAAGGTATTTCTCATTGTTTATTTGATTTTTAATCACATCTGCTCTCCCTTCCTTCTGCTGATTTTGCTGATCTTTTGCCAGGCAAGGCAAACCTAGGAATAGGCCTTCATTTCGTCAGATCCTACTACATCTTGACATTGCCTCTGCTGATGTCCTGGGAGCTCCGCAGGAGACCTACTTCAAGTCTCAGGTCTGCACTGTTACAACAAATCAGTCTCAGGATTGTACATGCTTCTTTTCCAAAAAATACTGCCAGTACAATGAGTGTAGTGCTCAAGCTCTAGACTCCTTAAACTTGTTCTAGATGATAATGTTCTTTTAGTTACAGTGCTGAGAATCAACATTTAATGTGATATTGACTGTTCATCCAAATTACAGTCAGAATGGAGAGAGGAGGTGAAGAAACATTTCGAGAAGATCAAGAGTGAAGGCACCTGTATCCACAGGCTGGACGAAGAGCTCATCCGGCGCCGGAGGGATGAACTGAGGTGTGTAATAAATGAGAGCCAGAGAGAAAGATCTCACACTTTATGGGAAAAGAAAGCAAAAGGGAACCTTTTGTCTGCTGATGACATGATGCCAGGCTCTCTTCACATATCCATAGTTTCTCCTGATTTCAAAAAGAATCCTTTATTTTAAAGACAATTAGATTTTTTAAATTTTAATAATGTACTTTTGAAAATTAAAGTTAAAACTGTTGGGAGTAATCATTTCCTGCTTTTTCTGCACACATTCAGGCATGCTCTGGACATCCGGGAGCACTATGAGAGGAAACTAGAACGAGCAAACAATCTCTACATGGAGCTCAGCGCCATCATGCTGCAGCTGGAGGTCCGGGAGAAAGAACTAATGAAGTATGTAAACAATTCATCACAGTAGTCATTGGTCAGCTTTACTACTATTGTGCTCCTGTTTTCTTTATCATATAGTCTACCACTTCTTGTCCTTCTGTGAGGTATTTACAGTGATGTTATATTTTAAATCATGACAGTTACTGGGGAGATAACTGACGTTATAGTAAGAAGAGAGAGAACAGTAGTCAATGTTTTGGTTTGGTTTTGTATTCACTAGAACAAACATTTTGAGTCACATCACAAACAACTGTCAGACTTTGAAATAAAACACATTCAAGTGCTTTGGTGGCTTATTTGTAGCCCATTCCTTGACCTATTTTTTGATCCATAAGGATTTTCTTCCTCTTCTGAAATATTACTGTGTACCTTCTCTTATCAATGTATGATAACCTAAAATGAAAAAAAGTTGTTTAACTGTCATGAAAACCCCAAAACTTATTCTGTCACCTCTACAGGAGAGAGCAAGCAGTGGAGAAGAAATATCCCGGGACATATAAGCGACACCTGGTCCGACCCATCGTCAGGTCCAACGCTGTAGAGAAGCTTATCAAGAAGAAAGGAAGCATTTCCCACAAGCCGGGCATGCCGTCCGCTAAAAGGTCTGTAGCATAAAAAAAAGAACCAATTTGTTTCTAATGCTACACATCCATTATCATTTGCAGATTCACCTTGATGAGATTAACATACATTTAAATTAGTGACAAGGCTCAGTAGAGTAAGCAACTTTTTTTGAATTATTGAATAATTCATGTTGCAGAACATTAATGTTGCCGAATGCATTTCTTTCAGGCCAGACTTGCTTCGTTCTGATGGTATTCCCAGTGTCGACTCTCTTCCCTCCCCCTCGCCACTATCAGCAAGCCCGAAGGTCTCCACGCCTCCCGGCAAAGCCCGGTACAGAAGCAAGCCTCGCCACCGCCGCGCCAACAGCAAAGGAAGCCACAGTGAGTTCCCTGGGCTGTTGAAGTCTATAGCCGGAGCCCAAGAGGACACCCAGTCTCTTCAGGAGCAACAGTTCCACCACCACACACTACCTGAGGTGCCCCTCCTCCCCTTGAAGGGCCGCGAAGAGGCCGTCGTCAACTGTGCCAATAACCTACGCTACTTCGGTCCTGCGGCTGCCCTCCGCAGCCCTCAGACGGACCACCTGCAGCGTCGCGTTTCTGAATCCAGCCCCGACCTCATATCCACTGCGGTGGATGCAGACACGCGACAGAGGACTTCATCCACCAGCTCCAACCACGTCCCAGGTGCTGGTGCTGGTTCTCTGTGTCCCTGCTGTCAGGCTCACCCCTTCCCTGGATGCCTTCACTGTCAGGAGACCCCTCCGGTATCAAACCACCCAGAGTTACCTCACTACTCACTGCTCAACACCCAGGAAAGCACCCAGTCCTTTTTAGGGGCTCC
The DNA here is from genome assembly GCA_020745685.1 of Tautogolabrus adspersus. NCBI lineage: Eukaryota > Metazoa > Chordata > Actinopteri > Labriformes > Labridae > Tautogolabrus > Tautogolabrus adspersus. The sequence goes on along the minus strand of CM036548.1, from coordinate 15,355,026 downwards.
CTGCAAAGACCAAACGACAGACAGTGAGGCCACAAAAAAGACTGAGCCTCAGGAACATGACGCATCCAAACACACACACATCCTCCCCACTGCACTGCCCCGCATCCTCAGACCTCTCAGGAAGGTGAGCACAGCTGGAGTCCTCTCAGTAGTGTGAGAGTGACCCTGTAGTGAGTGTTTGTGGTATAAAACTGTGAAACTGATGTAGTAACAGCTGCGATTGTCTCTCTTGCAGGGTGGCGATGAGTCATCTGAAGAGGAGGAGGGGGAGGTAGATAGTGAAGTGGAGTTTCCAAGAAGACAGAGGTAAAGTGCAGTTGATCATAAAATGTTCCACCTTGATCTAATACTATCATATTGTGTTGCTCAACACAAGAAAATAACAGACTCTTCTTATTTTAACCACAGTAATCATCATGTATATTATAACCAGTCTTTAAGGAATCAAATGCAAATGAGTCTAAAATGTACCTTTTTTCTTCCTCAAAGACCTCATCGCTGTATGAGCAGCTTTCAGTCCTACTCCACCTTCAGTTCAGAAAACCTGTCTGTGTCCGACGGTGAAGAGGGAAACACCAGCGACCACTCCCACAGCGGACCCCTAGAGAGGCTGAGCGCCAGCCAGGAGGAGCACCTGGATGAGCTACTGTCGCACACACCGGACATCCCCATCGACATCTCCACCCAGTCAGACGGCCTGTCTGATAAGGAGTGTGCTGTCCGAAGGGTGAAGACCCAGATCTCACTGGGAAAACTGTGCTCTGACGAACACAGCTACGAGGTCAGCATTGTGGATATGTGTATAGTTCTATAATGTTGGCTAGGTATTTTCATTGTTAAACACGCATCAGAGTAGCTCTGACAATAGTGTCAGAGCTAAGTGTCAGCTTCTCCGCCAAACCCTTTAGTCCACAATGAAATATCTGAACAACTTTTACATTTATTTCAATTTTCGTATTGACATCTTGGTTTCCTAGAATAGGAATCCTGCGGCAGCAGATTCTCATTTGTGAGAAAAGTCTAAACACCTATTAGATGTAGTAGAATTAAATTTAGCACAGGCATAAATTCCCGTATTAGATAATGTTCCATTACTGGTGACCCCTAACTTGTCATCTAGCGACATCAATAGGTTTCCGTCTTAATTTGTTCATTGCTTTGGTAGCACCTAATAATAGTAATAATAACTTCAAAAGTTTCAAAGGGCTTTCCACTAAACAACATTAAAGTACAGATCAAATAAACTGAAAGACATGGATTATATGTGGGCTAGACTTAAATCTCACTACAGTCAGGGATACAGAAAAATATTGGCTCTTTATTAAGTATTGAAAAAAACAGTGTTTGTCCACAGTAAGGTCACAAAAACACCATGATCAGATTTAAAAATTGATAAAGTAAATAAATTCCCATATTGTTGGATCCATGCTTATGTCTTTTCTTGTCTTTCGTTTTCATTATTCTCCCAGAATCCACTACAGTTTGGGGACTCAGACTGTGATACATCAGAAGCAGAGTGCTCAGACGCCACCATCAGAAACAAGAAAGTTGGGGCTCCATCTTCGTGGTGAAAAGGTCCCCAGGGCTTAGTTCTGTTTTTGCCTGGAGGCCATCGTGTCCCATTCTGCTCTGCAGAAAACACAGCAATAAGAGGACCACATTGTAAACAAAGCTCCCTATAGCAAAGCCCCATGCAATGTCCCCCCCCCCCCCCTTCATTAAACCCAGTCTGCCCCATCTTGAGCACAGCATTCAGGCAACCCATGGCAGGGATTCCCTTTTGAATGATAATGTAGATAGTCTCATAATTTATTTTTGTCTGAGTTTTAAAGAAAAATTAAGAACTTGTGAATATTCTCTGATGAACAAAGATGTAGAGGATAATAAGATGCGTCGGAAAGCTAGAAGGGTGGAGTGACATCCCTGCAATTGTTGCTAAGGGGTAAATAATACAAGCCTTGATCTGGTTCTGTTTGCTCTTAGAAAACCCAACAGAGAGACTCGCTCTGATTAAGATCAACCGGCTTTATCATTAGTTTACAGTGCAGAGCCTCAGAACCCCACCTCCCTGGCTTCCATCCCGTCCCCACCAAGCTGAGTGGGGAAGACGGCGCTCATGAAAACAGTGCAAACACCAGCATGAACAACCTGCCTCGCTACCGGACTCTCTCCCTAAGTCTCTTCCTCCCTCACTAGAAACAGTGTCCAGTCATCAAGGATCATGCTGAACTGTACTAGCATGCTTTTGCTGCTTGCAAATTTCACAAGGCTGCAGGAAGACTGCATGAAGCGGACAAGCTGGCAGAGCATCAACGAAGAAGAAAAAAAAAAAAAAAAAAAGAGTCTGTTCCTTTGTGATGCAGCTCATCCTTCTCCGAGACACGCCAACGTCATTGTCATCATAAATCAGATGTCATGACCAAGAGTCGTTAAGGGAGTTATAAGTGTGTGTGGGTGTGTGTGTGTGTGTTATGATGAAGGCCGTTCCTCTCCATTATATACTACAGTTTCAAGTCTCATCTCAGGATAGTTTCGAGGGCTGTGAGAAACAGGATTGGACCAATTGTTGTACTGTATGTAGGAATCTTCTTAGGGTGGCACATAATAAGGACCGTGCAGGATTATTATAGGGAAAAAAAAGTCTTACAGGTAGCCTTGATGTTCAACCCTTTTATCTCTGTAACAGATATTAATGTGTATGTAAAGATTCAGAGCGGTTTAGTTACAATCCAGGTGCAGTATCCCCTTTCTTGAAACTACTAGGTGCAGCATCTTCCATGTTCCATTTTCTAGCAGGGTAATTTATACTGTCTAACACGCAGCGTCCAATAATTGTTTATCTATGCTGTAGTAGTAAAACAGCAATAATGTAGACTGGGCATGTAGTAGTCTAGCAGGCTAGACAGAACAGAGTGACTGGTGGCTAGATCGGAGCAGGAGGTGTAAAACAGCTCAATAAATAGGCTTTATTTTTTATATTGTCCCTACTTTGTGAACTTGCCTTTCCAGAGATTGATGCTCAGGTTTTATGTTGCCGATTTAGAGCAGGAGCAATATATCCACAGCCACTAGGTGGAGACAGTTACAATAGCTTTTTCCATGTGTTTTGTAATTGTCATGACTCCATCATTTCTTTCTTTTTCCTTACCCAATGAGCATCCAAATCCAAGAATCCCAGCAATTTCACTTTTTGTCTTGTTGTCTTTGAAATGGGATACTGCACCTGAGAGAGCTTTATTTTTCACCCCTGTGAGAGTGTTTGTCATCCCGCTTTAATTAATTACTGTGCGGTTAAAAAAACTGCCAGCCAGGGTTGAACTTAACGTTAATGATGTCAAGATGTCAGCTCAAGTGTATGCAGGCGGCTGAGTTTCTAAGTTAGGAATAAAAGCCAGAGACAAGGCCACAGAGCCATTAAGCTCTCGGCTTTCAACAACCTCATCTCAGTGTTAGTTACTCCTGTATATAATCAACTGTAAATGTAATGTAACCTGTTTTTGTCCTCTCTCTTTAACGTATTGCACAGCTCAGACAGAAGCCTCAAGTTTCTGTCGCTGATGACCAGCCAACTGGTTTGAAATAAGCAGGAAATTCTTTAATCCGTATCACATCAGTATTGAACACTGCAGGAGGGTGTGAGTCATATGATCGTGGAGGCACACGGTGAATCTGAACCTGTACTGATGAATAAATTACCTTTTGCCTGACAGCTTTGGAAAGGCTCAGTCCTGGTACTGAAAGCAGCTGCTGCCTTTCCTCTAGCCTCCTTCAAACCTTCTTCACTCTGTTTACGTTTGTGTGAAATAACCTTGTGTATCCTTATGACTGCGTAATGTGATCAAGCTGTTAACATTTATCTTTCTGGCATATATCCTGTGAAGTATGACTGATTGCTGTAAAGTTTTAATTTAATATTGATTCTTTTTTTTTTCTTTGTAGCTGGCCTACATGATTATTGAGTTAATTTATTATGCTTTGGTGTTTTGTTCTTTTTAATTTCAGGCAGCTTTAGAAATGTCATGACCTGTGATTCCTCCTGAGAAGTATTAATGTAAAGAAAGCACAATGATTTGGTATGGGAAGAAGACAGTATTTTTACAGTACGGTTGAACAAAAAGCATTGTCATATAATGAGCATCTCTTGTTTTTTCTTTGGGACCACTCATCATCTTGATGTTCATTGCGGATGAAGTATTGATTAGCAGCATGAAGTGTCCCTCAGGTTTTAGTTAACCTGACATAAGCTATAAGGAAGGTCTTCTACAACCAAAAGTCAGTAATTGGACTGTCTCCGCAGGGTTAATGAAACGATAGGGTTGTAGTTATGTGTGATGCCGATTTCGGTGCTTCTGCAGAGATCCCTTCCTCTCATTTTTTAATCAAAATACCTGTTATTTACATCTTCATCTCTCTGAAATCGTCTCTAACTTGTTGACATCATGTTGCCTCATCCCATGTATCAAACATATGTTTTCTTTGTTAATCTCATTTCCAACTCACTTTCCTGTTGAATGGCATTACGATCAACCAATCCCGTCAGTTTCCTGTATTATCCAGTGTACAGTGCAACTGGTATCTTGGGGGAATAAAATCAGAGCAAATTACTGCATGGAATAAATGCTGATGTACTGTACCCAACAAACTGTGGTCTGTCTCTTCTGTGACAAAACTGGTTCCTGTTGATATCTCATCAACTACCTAAATAGTTTATTTGGAATGACAGACATGTATGAATTTGTTCTAGTGTTGATGTCATGTTATTATTACATGACCAATAGCCTGAGCCATAGGGTTATTTACCTCATTAACATATCAATGATTTAAGATTACTGAGCTCACACAACCTCATTTAAAAAAAATAAGTTTCATAATGAGAGTTTAGTTCTATTTCTGGTTAACTGTATGCCCGTGTGGAGAATATTACCACACTTCAGAACCACATTCAAAGATAATATTCTAAAGAGTGCAAGAAGTCAACTAGAAATCATACTGAAGACATGATGACTTATTAAACATACAATACAGGCATACGTTTTTTCAATTTAAATGGTTGTTTTTTAAGCAAACCCTGGTAAAAGCATTATCTATGATTTTTGTTTAAGTATGTAGGCCTACCAAACAAGGAACTGTAAAAATTAAAGTCCTAATCATGATGAATATCCAAAACTCCTCCCTTCTGGGAATTAATAAAGTGGTATCCAACTTGATTGTAAAATCAAGTTAGGCATATTATTAGGCTTATACTTGATTGACTTCTATTAAAGTTGTAATTAATCTGACGGTTCTACTTGATCTTCAAATAACCGATTTAGGCCTAGTAATGTTGCAATGGTGTCTTACAGTACAGCTGTTAAAATATCAAGCACCTTCTTGGGGCTAAATTAAAAGTGGAAAATTGAACTGCGAATGTGGTGAATTTCTTTTAATATCCTCGTTTCTAGTTGTATAGTACCTATAAACAGTTCATCTAGTTAGTAATTTTGATTTGAATAGTAGGCTTTAAAAAAAAAAGATAATATCACAATAGCCTACAACAAGTCCTGCATGCTGTAGGCCTACGTGCTGTTGAAGACTACTGCCGGCCCGCGCGGGATCATAAAGTGAACGCCCACTGTCCTCTCCTTTGAACAGGGCGGAGTCAAACCCCCGAGAAGTGTCAATGCTGACTGTTTACTGAGAGTAAACCTGTGAAAAGGAGGAAGCGACATCTGGATTCACCTCAGGCTTACCAAACCCAACACTTTCCTTTGCTAGTTAACGGTCATTTCTTAATTTTCCGCCAGTCTGTCTGTTTTAAACTGAGCTTGTCAAAATGTCTTCGATGGACTTGGAGAAGCTGAAGATGACAGGAGCTGGTCGAGCCATAGCAGTGCTGACCAGCGGAGGAGATGCACAAGGTGACTGTTTTAAACTACTAAGTTTGATTCAAATTGCATGTGTCATTCTTTATACGTGCAGGCATTTAACATGTTTCTACAACAAATGTTTGCGAGGGGAAGAAATACATGAGCACTCTGTTAAAGGAGTTGAGTTTATAACTCCCAATGACATCTGGATATATTTCTCTTCTGTTCATGGCTCAAAGGTCGTTGATGAGCAGCATACAGTTCACTTCCTGTTGATTTAAAATGGTGAAAATAATGTCTACTTAATAAGTCAACTACTCTACTTGAGTAGGCTACTGTTTGAGGAAGAGCCCAGTGTGCTTAACTGTAATATGGCCACAAAGCCACTAAAAGGCAACTTTTAACTGAACTAAATAGCCTACTTGAATAGCCCACTTTTGCAACTTTGAACCAACAGATGAATAAGAAAAGTGATCATCTAAAAACACACGATAATACACACTTTTATAATAGTAAAAGTTATAGGATGAACCATTGATTGTAAATTATAGGCATGTTTGACCTTTTGTACAGAATATATGTTTAATGCTTATTCTTTTCTATTTTCACTTGTGTGGAAGTTTGAGAATATGGCTTTTACTTGTAATAGTATAACCTAAGAACAAGATCTGACTACTGCTGTTGGTGTATCATCTAGTGGAGTAATTCTTGTCAGGACTGTGATTGCTGTTTCAACAGAGCGGGTGGCACCTTTGCCCAGGAAGAGATAGTGAAGTCATATCCACTTCATTTTTTTTAATGTCCTCAAGCAGGGCTATTGTGCAACAGCTTGTGTGTAATGACTTAAGAAGCAGATTTTAAAGTTAATATTTCTGTTTAATTTTCTGTTACCCAGGGATGAATGCTGCTGTCAGAGCTGTGACAAGAATGGGCATCTATGTGGGAGCAAAGGTCTATCTTATATATGAGGTAAAAAAAAGCTGTTTCATTCTGCTGATGAAAATATCCCCCTAATAAACATACACTGTGTTCAGTCTTTATTCTAGCTGTACATACACTATGAAAACAAATGTGTTACTGTTCAGGGATACCAGGGCCTGGTGGACGGAGGAGACAACATCAAACTGGCACACTGGCACAGTGTGACCAACATCATCCAACAGGTACGATTAAATATTAACCTCAATGGCTGTTGACAACAGTGGTAAGGTAGCTTTAATATGCCATTTACCAAGCAGACATGTTAACGTGTCAAATAAACAAAGAGGTATCTATGTAGGTCTCCAAGCAACAAGCTGTGCTAAAAACAGGATAGCAGAACTATCGTTAATTTGACTTACACGTGTGCCTTTCATACTACAACATGTCAAAATCTCCGCCTTCTGAGTCTTACAGCAATTGTATTATAATTTCAAATGAGTGTTATCTTTTTGTTCTTAAATATCTTTTTTTGTGGTTTAAGAAGTTTCGTGTTTTGTGAAATCCCCCTTCTCTCACTCATCTCTTCTCCCTCTGCCTGTCTAATAACGGTTACAAACATCTCTTAATGAAGCAGCAACTTCAGCAAACTAAAGACATTTAGAAACACTCCCACTTGTCTTTTTTGGTTTGTTAAGCTTCATCATAGTTTATCACTGATTTCAAATCGATTTCACTCGTGTCCCATTAATACAAAGCAATATCTGCTTGCCTGCTAATTTCTAGAGCAAATTCCCAGAAATATGAAGCACTTTTTCTTGTCACTGCTTTGTGCGGGTGATGTTAATCACAAATCTCAGGTGCACTGCTCGTGGCTTTGTTTCATGCCTATATGTCATTGAATCTGTTCCTTCAATCTCAGATATCTGTTGTATCTTAACCAATCCATCATTTGCGAAGTGCTCAAATAAATATTGGTCTTTTAATATGACATTTTTTAGGACACATGACATTGTTTGTCTTGTGGCTTTGTTACATGACTGCAGGGTGGGACTGTGATAGGAAGCGCCCGATGCAAGATCTTCACATCTCGGGAGGGGAGGCTTGCCGCTGCCTTCAACCTGGTGAAGAAAGGCATCACCAACCTGTGCGTGTGCGGTGGAGACGGCAGCCTCACAGGAGCAAACATTTTCCGTAAGGAGTGGAGCAGCCTGCTGGATGAGCTTGTACAGAAAGGTAAAGTGCTCAAGAAACCATTATCAACTAGTTACTAAGCCTTACTTTACCCTATGATGTACTAGTACTTGGAAACTGTTGGGAATACAAGAGTTAAATCATTTTAATATAAGCCTGTTTTATATCAACACTTGTGCAGCTGGCAATTCAATTCAAACATCTGCATATGTAACCTGCCAGTATAACTTCTGCAACAATGAACCTGTGTTGTCCTAATCAGGGAGGATCACAGACACTCTGGCCAAGCAGCACAACCACCTGAACATCGTGGGGCTCATTGGCTCAATCGATAACGACTTCTGCGGCACAGACATGACCATCGGGGCCGATTCTGCATTGCACCGCATCATGGAGATAATTGACGCTATCATGACCACTGCACAAAGGTCAGAAACTGTGTGATGTTGAACAGTGGCAGAACGCACGACGCAGTTTGGTAAAAGCAGATATTGTGAGGTCATGGACAGATTTGTGAAGGGTTTCTTTCTTAATCAATAATAGTATATGAAGATATAACAACAACAACACAGGATAACTTCCATGGAAAAAATGTGAATAGATACATTTATATCATTGGTAGTTGTATTGGTATCTCACTACAGCTTCAATTATTAGTTGAGTAATTTATCAGTTGCAGTTGTGATTACAATACTAGCAGCTGAAGTCCTGTGTCAGACATACTGTAATGGAATGCAGATATCTCTGTGAAGTTGTCAGAACCCGTCTCTACCATTCAATCCTGGCTGGAACTACTTCCATGATCTCGCCCAGACTTGCCCCATTTCCTGCATGTTGCTACAATCTGAATAATCTCTGTTTGCCCTCACACATTGTTGCTGCAATTTTTTGTTAACTTTCTCTAATATAAATGTTGTGTCCCTACTGCAGCCACCAGCGCACTTTTGTTCTTGAAGTCATGGGGCGACACTGTGGGTGAGTAACACCTTGACAACATTTTACCATCCTGTATGTTCTGCCATGAATATTATGGCAAATGATTGTGTTGGTATTTTGTGCTATTCCTCTAGATATCTGGCCTTGGTGTCTGCACTGGCCTCTGGAGCCGACTGGCTCTTCATTCCGGAGGCTCCTCCTCAGGAGGGTTGGGAGGACCGTATGTGCGCCCGTCTAGAAACGGTATGACATGAAAACAAGATTATTAGCCACAGGCACATATGTGTGTTTATTCACAGAAGAGGTTTGTCTGTTTTAGAATAAGTATTAATGCTCTTTGGTCAACATGCATTTTTCGACTGACTTTCTTTCTCTTTAAAAGCATGATTGCACTTACTGACTCACTGGCTAATATGTATGTGTATGTTTTTGTTTTTTTCCAGAGCCGCATCAAGGGGTCCAGGCTGAACATTATAATCGTAGCAGAAGGTGCAATCAATAGAAAGGGAGAGCCCATATCCACATCTTACATAAAAGATGTAAGTGTAAAGATTAAAGAACAAGGGGGGATTGATAACTGGCTGTAATGTAACAGCTGCCCAACAACATCTGTGTGTAGTATGATGTTGAAATATCAATCAAATGTGTATCTGGAAAATGCTTGTTCAAAGGTGTTAAATGTCTGTAGTACATTTAAGGAATACACATTAACTCTATAAAACTCGTACCTCTCTGTTGTGTACGCCCGCTAAATGGCATAACCTAATACTCTGAAATGCTTCCATGTCTGTTTGAAGCTGGTAGTAAAGAGGCTGGGTTACGACACCAGAGTGACAGTACTCGGGCATGTTCAGCGTGGAGGGACTCCCTCAGCATTTGACAGAATACTGGTGAGTTGGAAAACGTGCATATTTTAAAGCAAAAATGCAGCTTTGAACAACGAGGAACATACAAAAGTTTGATGTCACACAAATGATCTATTTCATGTTCAGGTGACTTTATTTGTACCTGTAGGCAAATGTGGTTGCAGGGAGAGTCACATATACTTAATAAAACACAGACAATACATAAAACATACAGTGTGCAACATCTCAGAAGTGCATAGTCAGCAATAGTTTGAACACAGCTACAAATCTAAAGTCTCCCATATATAATAGTTGGAGCATGACCAGAAAAAAAACTTTGTTCTGATTGGCCACAAGTACCGTTAGTCTATTAAAATATGCTGATGACAACTCAAACAAAGATCTGATAATACAACAGTGTTTTGTTTTTTAAATCAGTGTTCAAGGTTTACTGCTGTTTACGTTTTGACTGGTGAAACTTAGCTAAGCTGAACGTGCTACAAAAAAAAGCCAGACAGTGTAAGTTAAGTAAAGAAATGCATATATTATTACAAGTATAGGTGATTGGTAATGTTATGTGCAATGGCCAGTGAAGCGTTTACATACTCATGTTTAGATGCTTTCTTTATATCCTTAGTAAACTTATAAAAATCAAACATGGTCAAATCTGTGTCTAAATGAGTTATTCTCCGTAAAACCACAACAACATATTACTCATGATACCCTCCAACACTATATTCAATTGAGTACTAATTGAAGCCTCTCTTGTGTTTTCAGAGCAGTAAGCTGGGGGTGGATGCTGTGGTGGCTCTGATGGAGGCCACTCCTGACACCCCCCCCTGTGCCATCGGCCTGTCGGGTAACCAAGCTGTTCGCCTGCCTCTGATGGAGTGTGTTGAGATGGTGAGTCACTCTCCTGTCTTCCATAATTGATTTTAATGGAAGTTGTGACATTAGTGGAAGGTTGATGTATTTTTTAACTCCATCATCATTTGCAGACTAAGTTGGTGCAGAAGGCCATGAATGACAAGAGGTTTGATGAAGCTGTTAAACTGCGCGGAGGGTGAGAACGACGCAATTTCCCACTGTGTATTTAATTATTGAAATAGTGCTGTGATGTGTCACCCATTCATATTAATTTGATTTTCTGTAGGAGTTTTGAAAACAACTTGAATATCTACAAGCTCCTTGCCTTCCAAAAGCCTTCCCAGACTCAGGTAACTCTGTCAATGACACACACACACACACACACACACACACACACACACACACACACACACAAAGTATTTGAGGTGTAACACACAAAAGTATCACGAAGGTTAACCCAAATGTGCTTTTTCTTTCCTCAGAGCAATTTCTCTTTGGCTGTTCTGAACGTGGGAGCCCCTGCTGCAGGGATGAATGCAGCCGTGAGATCTGCTGTGAGATTAGCGCTCGCTCAAGGGCACAAGGTCTATGCTGTCCAAGATGGCTTCCAAGGACTCGCCAAAGGAGACGTGAGGGCTTCTGCTTTTAAACCTTCGCCACACTGCAGTATATTTTCTAAACAAGTGAAGTGTATGAAAAGAAATGGTTGAGAACTGATACTGTCTGTGCAGGTTTTTGAGATGGAATGGCACAAAGTTGCAGGATGGACCGGACAAGGAGGATCACTACTGGGAACCAAACGGTGAGCGTTTGGACACTTCTAAACTGGCGTTTGTTCTTTCATGAGGTTTTGGGATTTGAGGAAGACAGGTTTTTTTAAAGAAGAAAGAAACATCAAACCTGATGCTGGAGAGTTTTTGTGTGTGCACTGTCCTGCCTTGGTCCACTTCCAGACCATATGGAGAGCAAATTAACTTAAAAAAAAGGTTGTGATCTGCCAATGTGTACCTTGATTTGTCAGGTAGTTAAAATAAGTCAAAATACACTTCTTGCAAATTTCAAAAAATTAAAAAAAAGTTTTAAAGGAGGTGTTCGCACATCCAACTACCCCATGAAGTAGGTGCATGGGACATCAAACTATTACATTGAAAAGAAACATTTCAGCACACTACTCTTGCTGGGCATCTGCAATTTATTAGAAAAAAACCCTAAATGTTACAGTTCCTCTGAACCTGTGTTGAGTTTGTTCATAAGAACACACTTTTCAAAAACTCACAAAAACAAATGCAAATGCAAGGGCTCTAGTTTCTAATGCAGATTTTTGGTTTAATATACTGTATGCAATCTCCAAGCAAAAGATGATGTCATCTTGGTAATTTCCCTGCTTTGAAAAAATTGTAATTGACTATTTACTGTTTTTGTTTCATGTCCTTTCTCAGAACTCTTCCAAACAAACACCTGGAGAAGATTGTGGAAACCATCACCAAGTTCAACATCTCAGCTCTGCTTGTAATTGGAGGGTTTGAGGTATGACTCACGACCCTTCAAAGAACCAGAGCTGAATCACATGTATATTCATTTATAGTGTCAATGTTACATCAAAGAAGTTTTATATCTACCTCCTGGTGACTTTCAAAGGCGTACGAAGGTGTGCTGCAACTGTTTGAAGCCCGGGGTCGCTACGATGAGCTCTGCATCCCCATGTGTGTAATCCCTGCCACCATCAGCAACAACGTCCCCGGAACCGACTTCAGCCTTGGAGCAGACACGGCCGTCAACGCTGCCATGGAGGTAATGCTGAGCAGATGGCAAATTAACAGTGTGACTTTGATGTTTCAGGCCTAACATGAATAGAGATGAAGCGAGCCAGAGAACATCTCGTCTAATATGAGCCGCTGTATAACACAGATACACTTTGAACTCTCTGAGCAGTGTCAACAACAGAGACGTCGGGGTGGATTTAGCTTTAGATTTGATCTTTCAACTTTGACAGGAAGCACCTAAATTAGACAGGACTTAAGTTTATCTCTGTCCAATTTATATTCAGCACCACACTTTCTTTCAAACTTCCTTTAAGGAGCTATGTTCACCTTTAACTGCTGTTGTTTTTAACAGTTTGAACTCTTTCTGGAGGCTGCATAATGACATTATAAACTGTGTACCGCACAATGTAGGTTTAAGGTTTGGGAGAATTTAAGTAGCATTTGTCTCTCTCTTCACCTTCATGGTTTGATTTTTGACCCCCTTTCACTTACCAAGTGTGCTTTTACACTGATTGAAAATGTCCTCTTCAGGGTTGTGACAAGATCAAGCAGTCTGCCTCTGGGACCAAAAGACGAGTGTTTGTGGTGGAGACGATGGGGGGATTCTGCGGCTACCTGGCAACCTCTACTGGCATAGCTGTTGGAGCTGATGCTGCCTACATCTTTGAAGACCCCTTCAACATCCATGACCTGAAGGTGAGATAAAAACTGTTTTGTTTTTTTCTTGAATCTAACATTTGTAGAAGAATCTGTCTGTTTAATGATTTGGCTTTCTGACAGACCAATGTGGAACATTTGACTGAAAAGATGAAAAAGGACATCCAGAGGGGTCTGGTGCTGAGGTACACAACACTCATACAAACATATACAAAGATTGGATATATAATGCTTTCGCTGCCTTAGACAACATTCAGTCCATCTCCTTTAGAGTGAGTCTGTGTATGTATATTTCCATACTGTGAAACAACACTACAGACTGTACAGCCAAGATAACGGATAGGAGGCTTTACTTACAAACTATATGTCAACATACAGTAAGTGTGATAACCTGGCACTGACTATGAGAATATGCTGATGTTTAACTGGTTGTATAAATCTAGTTCAACACCTTAGTGGAACGTGCTTAATTTTCTGAAACATAAATTACTTTGGATGATAAGGAGAATAATTGAAGTTTAGGGGTATTTTGTTCTAAAACAGTTTGTTTTCTTTATGCATCAAATTATATTAAAACAGTATTTTGACCAGATTAAGATTCTAAATGTTGATATTGAAGATCAGCAAAGTCATTGGGATTCATCCTGTGGCGCTGTTGTTTGTACAACATGTTACGGCAGGTGATCTTAAAGTAAACATATTTTAGTTTTGACCCTAGTGGCAGCAAACTTACAAAAAGACATCCTTTAAAATCACACTCCAAGTCTTTAACAATTCATTTTACCAGTATAAAAACAAACTACACAGAATATAATGATCTGCACACTTTTTATGCCACATTGCCAACATTAGTGTTTCCTGTGGTTAATTGTATTTTCTTGTCTCAACAGAAATGAAAAATGCCATGAGAACTACACTACAGATTTCCTCCACAGGCTGTATTCATCAGAGGGGAAGGGCATCTTTGACTGCAGAGTCAACGTGCTGGGACACCTTCAGCAGGTGCAGAGACACAAAACTAGATCCATCAAGACAGTACACAGACTCACAAATATTATCAGCTGCATTGACAAAAGGAATCTGTCTAATTCCCAGTTTGTGTTTGTGTGCCCTAGGGAGGCTCGCCTTCTCCTTTTGATAGAAATTTTGGCACTAAGTTGGGTGTGAGGGCTATCCAGTGGCTTTCAGAGAGAATGACTGAAAACTTCAGACAAGGTAGTGTTAATGTATAGATTTAATGTTGACATAAATATAAAGTTCGATAACCGAAAGTCAAAGCACAGCAATGTCATTCCCAATATTTTTTCTTGTCAGGTCGCGTGTTTGCCAACTCACCAGACACAGTGTGTGTGCTCGGTCTAAACAGGAAGGTCGTCTCATTCATCCCAGTAACTGAACTGAAGGAACTGACTGATTTTGAGTAAGCAAATCAAAAGTATGTTTTAGTATATTAAGTGTTCCATTATTTATCAGTGCAAGTAATTTGTGACCTTTGATTTCCAGACACCGGATGCCAAAGTTCCAGTGGTGGCTTACACTTCGGCCGCTGCTCAAAATGTTGGCCAAATACCAAACCAGCTTCTGTGAATATGTCCCCGGAGAGATCGAACATGTGACACGACGCTCCATCAGCATCGACTCTGGGTTTTAGGCTCTCTGACACTGCAATATTCTCTCTGCACTTTCTACCCTTATCCTACTCAGATACTACAGTGCTTTCCCTGGAGACAAGACGTAAGACTTCTAAACGCAGCATTGATCTCAATGTGTTCTTGTATCATAGTAGCTACTGAATGTTCAATCATGCAAAAATGTACTTCAAGAGTTCACGTATTGAATGAGATTCAAAACAGTGCTGGTTTTGTTTTGTAATGTGCAAAGTAAGCCTTTGTATGGTCCAATCACTGCATAAAGACAACCAGGCCTGCCATGAAGGTGAAGATGTATTCATTTAATTTATCTTCAAAAACTTTTATACGGGAACTTTTATTTAAAAGTGAGAGCTGCTAAAAAATGTTTAAAGTCCTATTATATTTCTCACATAACTCTAACTATGAGCTGGCTGGTTGGTTTGAGAAGCCACTCTGATTAACCTTAATGTCAGAATGTGACGAGTGGGATGTTATCATTTTTACACTAGAGTAGGACTCAAACAATGTTGAAGTCCATAGTTAATGCGAAGCAAATAAACATCACTACAAATAAGCAGTTGATTACACTCCAACACCAAAACTACTGTACTTAAAATCAAGAAATGTCTTCACAGGGCGCAGATGGCCTAGTGATTAGGTCGCGCCCCAGATACATTGTCCTTCAAGCGAGCCACCCGTGTTTGAGTCCAATCTGTTCCTTCTTTTCCTGCGTCATTCCCCTCGCTCTCCCTGATTTTGTACTCTATCCCCTGTCCTTTCAAAATAAAAGCTAAAAGCCCAAAACTTAATCTAAGACCAAACAATGAATCTTTCCATAATTATAAATGTAATAATTATTTTAATGGTCTTACTCTATCATGAACAAAATTCTACTTAACAGTCATGTTAGATACTCTCCATTTCTGAACTAAAATGTAACACATTTATTGAACAGGCAAATAAAAACCAACCAAAAGTAATCAAAGAGGAAAACTTTTACCTTTCAAAGTGGTCAACTGTTTCATGTCTGTATTCAACTCTGACCACTTGAGAACTTAACATGTGAGAGCATTAACAAAGGCACTCATTGATGAACTCGTCTTACAAACAAAACGATGAAGACTTATTTCGTATAACTTTCAAAAGTTAAATGAAAATGTGAAATCATCTGCTGGGTTATCTTTTTTAGTAGTCGGAGGGCTCTTTGCAGTGAAGGCAAACTGGAAGTCCTCACTTTGCTCTGGTTGGCCGAACAGGAAATCAGAGCCTGTAAAAAAGAATGTACATACCTGAAGTTCAAAGCAGGTCACACATCACAGAAAACAGAGATTTAAGTGACACTTACAGCTCGGGGACTTTAAATCTGATGTTTTCTGAAAAGATATGAACATATTTTTTTATTTCAGTATTAGTAGTACTGTATAAACTAAAGATGGGTTAAAATGACTGAGCTGTACCTTCTCATTGAAAAAGGGGCTGGTGAAAGCGAAAGATGAGTCCTGTAAAGAAACTTGATGTTAATTCCAACATTAAAAACAGGGATTTCTGTAACAGCAGTCCTTCCTTCTGCCTACTCCTCACCTCATCCTGTGCTGAGCCCACATCAAATCCAAATCCAGAGAACCCTGGAGTGCTAGGATCAGGGTTCAAAGAGAACAGGAAAGCTGGAGACTTGGTGTCAGAGGTCCCTTGACGTGGAGAGCTGGCAGGGCTAAAGCTGAAGTGAACACATGAAACATGGATCTCAGAAGTTGTTGACTGTGATTTGAAGCATTAGACAGTTCAGATGAAGCCTTACTTAAATGGGAATGTTGGGGTTGATGGTGCAGCTTTCACTGTTGCTGGGGACAACTGAGGATTCCTTTCTTGAGTTGGAAAAGCAGAAGGTCCCGTTTGCTCTCCACTTGGTGCCTGCTCTCTCTCTTCAGCTAATCCTTCCTCCACCTCCTCTTCCTCCACTGCCTCCTCTATATCTGCTGCAGCGGATTCATTTTCCTACCCAGTAAAAAACTTGATGGTTAGAGCATTTCCAAGAGCGAAAACTTTGAAATTGCATCAACAATATAGAACATGATGTCACTATGTAATCAAAGTTTAATTTGCAGTCTTACTCGTGGAGAAGTTCTGACTGATAACTTCACTACTGTATGGATTACTAAAGGTAACCTGAGATTATTTCTGGAAAGAGATGCTGCTTTTTTGTATACCACTGATAACACAACAAAATGATGCTATAAGAGATATTAAAAAGAGATGTAAAATGATTAGTGTTTCAGTTCACTAAGTGGGAGACTTGGGAAATATGAGTTAAAAAAATAGAGCGATCAAATCAGATTTTAGTCCCTAGTATAGGTTGACCTTGAAAGACATTATCCTAAAAGTAGCAATTTTAAGGTTTATTTTTAATAAGTACTAGAAAGTAAAGATTACCAGGATTTGTGGTCCAGTTTCCTGATTTTCCTCCTCAGTGTGCATCACATCCGGCCATCTTTGTTCTGCAGAAAGATGTATTATGCTGAGGGAGTTGTACATTAAAAACATGGAATATTGCTGCCATATATTAAATTACATTACAGACTCCTTTTCTTACCATACAGCTGTTGACATGATGCCATCCCATTGCTTTCTTCTTCTTCTTCTTCTTGGACAGGGCTGCGCATACCGGTATCCTGGACATCGTTTTCCTCACAATTTTCTTCAGCACTCACCTCCACAGATATTTCATGATCATCCTACAAAATGTTTGTAAAATTAATCAAAAATGGTAGGTGGTTGTAACAGGAACAGGATTCAATATTCATAGCATTCCATTATTTTTTGATTGCGGGTCCGAGTACTTTGGTCTGGTTGAGATGAAGAGAGGAGAGGTCAATGGAAGAATCACTGTCCTCTGTCTGGGGATCCAATTGTTTCTCTGGTTCTGTTATAGGCTGCTGTACAGAAATACTAGGAACAAAAGAGGACTCAATCATACAAAAACTAAACTTTGCTTCAGGCTACATGTCATTTGTTGTCATCTATAAGATACACTATAAAAAAAATACCTGTCTGATGGTTTCTCAGTAGAGGAAGAGTTGGCTTCTGAACCTAAAATTAAAGAAGTCTAAAAAAAGAGCTGCAAATATTTCAGCACTACCAGAGCAAGTTATATGATGATATCAAAGTGTATTACCCGAGAGATTGTCCAGCTCCTTCTGTTTCATGGTGATCTGATCATCACAAGCCTTGATCCTAGACTCTATCTCCTCTTTTTCAGCCTGGAGCGCAAGGAGCTTTTTTGCATGAGGATTTTGGCAATAGTAGTCTTTATGAGATTGAAATGTCTTCTTATAGCTTGCAATTTTCTCTTCGTAGACGTCCCTTGTTTGAGTTAGAAATAAAGAAAAATACAGCTTTATAATGTCTTCAAAAAATGTTTTGAAAATGTGAACAGCTAGCTTAGTGAACCCACATGTCATGTTTGTATCTGTCTCTTCTGCTCTCCAGTTCTTCTTTCAGTGTCTGCTCATATTGAAGAAGCAGGCTGTTTGTCGCCTTTATGCTAAAGAAGCACAGATAACAGAAATAAAACATTTGTAAGAAATATATATGTATCACAGTAATCCAACATGGTTTGACTCACTAATTAGTAATTACCTTTTAGCACATGCTTTATTGTGCATCAGCGTGCTCTGCTTCACGATGATCTCTTCATCAAGTTTCTTTGTATTTCTCTGTATTGTTTCAATGTAAGACTTCCTCTCAGCAATGTCGGCTCTGCAAACTTAAAAAAAAAGGTAACACTTGATGGAAACCACTTCAAGAAATAAATGCAGGGTAAAGTATCTATCATAGGTATCTATCCGTTTTCTCTCGTTGACAGAAATGTGTAATAACTATATCTGTTAGACATACCTTGAATTTGTTGGTTGATTTCATTTTTCTTTTGGGAAAGCTCCCGAGTTTGAAGAGCTATAAATATAAACAATGGTTATCGTGTATGAAATAAACTATTTATCTTTTGAATTGATCACGATGATAGAAGTTGTAAAGCTCCTATCATGATTTGTTTCTGAGGGCTCTGAGTAAACCAAGCAGCTAACGTGATTCACTCTTGGCTAACTTAGCTAGCTAAACCTTTTAAGCAAATAATGCAAGAAAACATTCTAAATAAAACTCTAACCAAAAAACAAGCAATAACTCCAAAACTGAACTCACCAAATTGAAAAAGCAGGCTTTCAATTTCATCAAAAGAATAATGGTCGTTCATTTTCAACACCTGCAACGTTAGCCGATTACTTTCTGTTAAACGCGCGTGCTGCTGCTGTGGGTTAGTAACGGTCGGTAGGGGGCGTAGTTGCAGTTCGTACCTTTCAAAATAAAATAAACATTATTAATAGGCCTGTATTATATTTGTATCAACCAGAAGAACGCTTTCATGTTTAGAGTATTATATCAAATCATTAAATTGTATTACTGTTAGGGAATAGATTGTAAATAATAAAAACTTTGCCTAGTCTCTATGGTAACCCTTGGAAATGTAACTTGACTTCATAGCAAATATTTCAGAAAACCTAACCTTAGGGTTTTTTGGTTTAGCTAGAAATTATAGTTAGCTGAAGTTAACTTTGTAGCCTACATTAAGCAGCATTAGGCCTACTAATATCTTTATATTGGCCTAGCCTTTATTAATTATGCTGTACAAAAATAACCTTAAAAGAGGCCGTGATTAATTAGTATTTATTTAAGCCTATTAAGCTTAAAAAGTTCTGACCATTTAATGGAATATTTTCTGTATCAGAAAACTGTCTATTTTTAAACGCATTTGAAAACATAGGGTGCAAGCTGAATTTTTTAAACAGCGTAATGTCAAAATAATTCAGCTGTGATAGGCCTAACTACAAATGAATGACTATAGATCTAGATAGTAAACATTAATGTTTAGGCCTATAGGCTACGTCTCATCTCTTCCGCTGGCACAGTTAACTCTAAACGACATTAGTGAATTTTTCCCATCAGTTTTCCCCTCAACCAAATAACAGCAATGAGGAGGAGAGATGTCTCGGGATCTGCTCAGGATTGGTGTGACAGAGGGTGGAGGGGCGGGTTTTGTGCTATTCTGGAAATCCTTTACGTTGCGCATCTGTATCGGCAAAAACAGAGCGCTGTGTTGCGTGGGCTCCCACAATGTGATTGCCAAATCCGGAGATTTTTCCTCACCCGCAAGAATTTATCCACCCGGTTCTCGTTCCACCTATTAAAGGTAAGATTGAAATATGTTTGCAGCTGTAGTATGGTTGCATGCAGCTCGCCGGGTGGTGTCTGCAGACAAAAGAGAAAAGAGCGGACATGGGTGGGATTTAAATGGGAGGGGATCAGCTGAGCGAAGAATGGGTTGCATTGTCGATTAATCAGCCTTTTTATTAAATCATTCATTCTTTTAGATAATCACAATAGTCCATGAAATATTTACGTTTCTCCCTTTCTGTATTTAAGGGGATAGGTTGTCTTTAGTAGGCTGAGATCGCAGCGTATCCACTGAGAGTAGGCTATATCGGTGCGCTGTCATGCAAAGGAGAGACATCCCCCTCTTTTGATCAGATCTTTCATGCTTTGTTTTTCATCTATCCAGAGCAATTTGGTCTCTGTCTGCTCAAACGCCTAATGCCATTGAATCAATGATGATACCAATGAGATTTGACATGTTTTTATCAGCCATCATTACAGCAAAAGCGACTTTGCAGAATCTAGGCCAGGACCACTGTAAATAGAGGATTACATTATTTCGACTGAAAAAGCAAACCTGCTTTTAAAAGAACTTATTCTCTTTGTTTCTGTGTGTTTGTATCACTTTTTGTTTAACAGGAAATCATCCTCAGTTCTAAAACACAATGGGGGGACATCCATCAACAACCCTTTAAGTAGCCTATAAGAGTCAAAGAGTTTACTAAACCAGGATAGAGCATGGCATTTGTAGGGGAGTCTCAGACTGAAGGAGAGGGCAGCCCCCAGATGATCTCCTTAAGGCCAGATATATCAGGGAACCATGTGGACGATGGAGAATCAGGTCCCTCCATGAGGAGGAAGAGGAGGAAGAAGAAAGACCCACGTCCAGAGTCCATTATTGTCTACCGCTCTGAGATGGAGAGGGGATCTGGAGAGGAGCAAGGTGGTGAGGAGGGGGGAGAGAGGAGCACGGAGGAAGGAGCTAAATTCCTCTGCACACCTACAGGCGATGGTGAGGACATATACAATCACATATGCAAAATGAATAAATACTGTATTTAAGACTATCTGTCATGACGGACTGATCATTTAACTCTATAATCAAGACAGATCCTGTTGTTTTTTTTATCAAGACCAGTCCTTTCATCATGCTATCCAGTCAGTTCGATGGCCAGTGTGCTTATCAGTATTCATTTTAGAAAGTATTCAATATTTTAGCACGTAATTATTAGCTACTTTATGTATAAGCTTATCCACACCCCCTTGTTCCCTTGTTGGATTAAAAAACATATTGGAATTTAATTCAATTAAACTTGGTAAAGAAAAATCTGTGGTACTGTTATTAGTATGGGACCATGTAAAATGATAAAAATAGCATGACATTACAAAAACACTGGACAATAGACCATACAAGTAATTTGAAGTCAACCCTTGCAAGGGGACACATAAGGAAGGGACATTAATCTTTGTTTGTCATCAAGGTAACTGTAATGTTCTTATTTCATCTTTTGTTAGGTGGAGGCTGGAGCCTTCCTCCAGACAGCCGCTACGTCACTCTGACAGGCACAATAACCAGAGGAAAGAAGAAAGGCCAGCTGGTGGACATCCACCTTACATTGACGGAGAAGGAAATCAGGGATCTGGCCAAGTCAAGGGAACGTCTTGATGCAGAGTGTGAGGCAGGTGAAGGCTATAAACGCACCTGTGGCTTCGGCGTGTGTCAGGGACCCCACGTTGTCCTGTGGAGCATCTCCTGCGCCCCTGTGGTTTTCCTCCTCTCCTTCATTACCTCCTTCTACTATGGCACCCTCACCTGGTACAACATCTTCCTTGTCTACAATGAGGAGCGGACATTCTGGCACAAGATTACCATATGCCCCTTCCTCATCATCTTCTACCCCATGCTCATCATGCCCATGGCGCTGTCTCTGGCTCTGTACTCGGCAGTGGTGCAGGTGTCCTGGGCTGCCAGTGAATGGTGGCAGGCTGTAAGAGACCTGGAGAAAGGTTTCTGTGGCTGGGCCTGTGGGAAGCTGGGACTGGAGGACTGCTCCCCCTATAGCATAGTGGAGCTGCTTGACTCTGATACGGTCTCTGGAACTCTGCAGAGCAAAGCCCCCAGTGAACACGCTCAGACATCATCAGTGTGAAGAGGGGGAAGCGCAGGCACTTGTTTATGTAAGCACTGATTTATAGTGGTTTGAAAAGCATGTGCCAGAAAGTTCAAGTTTTACACAGGAAAATATCCAAAAACTGTTCTACTTTCTGTAACTTATCAAACACTGACTGAATGGTCCTTACATGCTGGGCTTTTACTTTAAATTTTGTAAGGCATTATTGTATCCAGATATCTTTAAATTATTCCTTGAAGCATGTGAACAGAAATGTTGTCTTTCTTTTTATTTGTATGTGTTATGGTTGTTGGAGTTACCTTCTGTAACTGATTCACGCTCACATCACTTTTTGATATGAAGGCCTTGGTGCTATCTGTACTAGAGTTTAGAGAAACATTGAGTAGACACTGATACACACATTGTGTAAAAACAAGTTTGACATTATCTGTAAATAGGTGTAATTTATTGTATGTGATCACTGTGCTGTGCACTGACATCAAAAACAGCACCCATTTCAAAGTCAAAGCTGTCTTATTTGTGAAGTCATTATTATCACTCACTGAAGTTGTGTTTGGAGTGAGGCAGGATTTTCAACTGGAAAAAAGAGAAAACTACCTTCTGGGCCGCATATGAAGGATAACTGTGTGCTAAAATTCGAGATGACATCAGGTTCTGTGTCTGCATCGGAATAAGGCTGGCAACAAACAAATCCGATGAAAATGCCAAAAACAAAAAATGTGTTACTTCATGTCTCATGAAAATGTGACTTATTTGTCTTATCTTTAGCTGCAAACTTCAAGCTTATTGCTTCCTTAGGAAGACTTACATCTTTCAAAACAGGTCACAGATATAAAGTGCATTGTGGTGCTACAAACCCTTAGCACTGCAGATCTAAGCATTTTGAAGTGACTCAAAATGGGTTCAGATTGATGGGTTATATCACTTTGACATCAAAATAAATCTCTATGGCTGAAGATGAAAAAGGTATACTAGGCTCTAGAGAGGAAATACTTGTGAGAAGGATAAATTATTTTGTTGGTCTTTTTCTGGGTTTTGTCAACAATTAGAATAAGATAAGGATATAACCTATTTACAGTCTATGGATATAACCAGCCATATCCATTAGCACATGATGATAGTGTGCTTACATGGTGCATATTTGTAAAACTATTTGGGTTTCATAGATGTACCATGGCATATGAGTGCTTGTTTGTTCCATGAGCTTTAAGGCTAGTTATAATGAAGCAGCGATGTGTGGTCTGTTTTGTCCTCTGAACTTGATAGTCGTGTACATAATGCAAAGGGAGAGGAAGGAAGAAGGATCAATAGTGGTTCATAGGTCATCATTGCCCTAGGGCCTAGTCGCAAGACCATTTAGCCATGAATTGAAGCCATAAGGACAAAACTGACATACCAGACATTTCTTTGGTGGACGTGTTTTTTTGTCACGTTTATGTTTATTGCACCATCAACACTGATGTCTGTATCTTACTCTCTCTTACTCTCTACTTGTGTTTTGTTTACAGTTTTGGTCCATACACAATTAAATGAAGTTCTCTGTAATGTTCAACCTGCATTTCCTGTTACAGTTCCAAACAGACATACTTCCAATGTTGTTTTAATTTATTTTAAATATTTAATATAAGAAGAATGATGAATCGTGTTGTTAGGTGTTTTGTACTCTGGCGCTTTTGAACAGCTGTAGTAAATGAGGTTGGTTTAAGTGGAGCAGATGGTTGAATAATTGGGTAATTGAAATGTTTATCTGACCACTATGTAAAATAAATATGCTTTATTTTTAATACTGATAAAGAAATGCGTTGGATGTTAACTGCGTCTGTATTCAACATAACATGTTTGAAAATGCAGGATGTAAAGCAAAAAATGACAGAGATGGGAAAACAAATGTTGTCATGACATCGCAATTATGTGCTACTTTTGAGATATTGATAGAAAACAAACCATCATCTTGTAAAAGAAAACTGAACCACTGGTAAAAAAATACAATACACCCAATCCCCCTGCACTATGCAGGGGGATTGGGGGCTATGAGATCTGATTATTGGCACCCTGGTGCTACATTGGGTTGCCTTTTGCCCCAAAGCAAAGTAGTGCTCTAGAAAAAACAACACAATAGGCCTACTTATCAACTTATGCTTGCCTTTTTATTGTCAAATGTTATAAAACTTGGTAATGGTAAAAGACAGAACACAATATATGGGTCAAAACCACTCAAATGACCCAGAGCCACGGCTTCAAATAATAGTAAAATGATAGCTTATTAATGTATTTATTTTGGGTGTAAGTTGGATCATTTTCTGTACAAATGTTTTGACCGAAAGATAAATAGACACGACGTTTTAATATCATATACGCGGAAATGGGGTGGAGGGTTGGTGCTATGGGTTAACTTTGAAAAGCCTTTATTTATTTAGGCCTTTTTTTTTTTTTGCATGACTTCATTCTTTGTACAGAGTCTATTTGAAGCGCAAGAGGGCGTTTGACCAACATCTTAATGAATTCATTCTTTGCACAGACTCGTCTCCAGCTCTAGAAAGCCACAACGAAAACTGCCACAGCTTTATAGAGGTCCAGTATGGTTCGTTGAACAGGTTTATAGTAATTCATGGCGAACAACAAACACAATCGATCCGTTGAAGCTCGGTAAGATTTATTGCAGGACATTTATCACCGTAAAAAGGAACCTTCGTTTTGTTTCTTCCGCTTACGGTTTCTGTCCGGAGCCATAACACAGTGGCACGCAGTTTTGGAAAGAGGGAAAAAGAAGATGGCAGGTTCTAAAGTAAGTAACTTTCTCTTACATTTTTAATGAATTGACTTTCCCAACAGCTATAACCTGTCTGATATGTTTTAATGCCTGCTTGATAACGTTATATACGAATTGTTGGTGTCTTGATTGGTTCAAATGTTTGACGTCGGCGACATGTTGGGACATGTTCAGACCATGGTTCAGACTGAAGCGTCCTGATCACGCCCCCGTCCCATTCAAAATGTATAGTGTTGTGTGTTTCACAACGTGAGAACAATAAGTTACCCAAAATCAAGTCTTTGTTAAAGACAATTTATTTCCCGTCTGGGCTCATTCAGCATGTGTTATGAACAGAACATTTCTCCCTATTTGCTTACCTGAGATGTCATTTTTTATTTACTGTAGTCAGCTTTGGTGCTGTGCATGGATGTGGGCTTCTCCATGTCCAACTCTGCCCCGGGAGAAGAGGCACCCTTTGAACATGCAAAAAAAGTCATTCAGAAGTTTGTCCAGCGCCAGGTAAAATTATACTCACATACTTCTCCTTTCCAAAAACTACAAACAACAAGATCTACTTTATGGATCTCTGTCTCACGTCTTTGACACAAACGGAAAATGCCTTTTGACAGGTTTTTGCTGAGACAAAGGATGAACTGGCTTTAGTTCTGTTTGGCACGGACTCCACAGATAATTTCCTGAATAAGGATGGTCAGTACCAGAACATCTCAGTGCGTCGTCACCTCATGATGCCTGATTTTGACCTTCTGGAGGAAATACAGAATGAGGTCCATCCAGAGGGTTCGCAGGCTGATTGTATCCTTTTTCTCGATGACTTTGCAGCTCTATGAATATTGAAGTTCACATTCATATGAATCAAATGATGCTTTAAAGTTAGCAGTGGAAGAATCTTTACTCCCAATACAAATATTATCAGGGGAAACATTTTGTAACTTTATATGACAACTGAATCACATCCACCTTCTGATGCTCATATATTGTATTGATATATATGATTTACATTTATATACTTTTTAGACTGTTTCAATAATGTAATTAAGTTTTGTGTTGTGTGCATCCCTTGTTTTGTGATTCATTTTCTGGATAAGCAAAAAAAAAAAAATCGTATTTGATTATTGTTCCCATTTCATATGATGGTATATTTGTATTTAAATATAGAAAAGGCTAAGAAGTACAAATGAAAAATGGACGAGTCAGTATTCCTTAGCTCTTAAAAACCCTTGCCAAACATATACTTTTCAATTTTGTTCCAAACATCGACACATGCAATATCATTTTGTTTAAGTATTGTTAACAGTGAAGTCTGGGGGGGAATTATCGACTGGATCAGTTTCCCATTTTTTCAGGAGTTCTATCATATGGTGAATAGAAAATACAAGTTATCATACAGGTGCATACCATGCAAAATGAAAACATAAACAGATATATTCAAGCATAACTGTGATAGGCTGAAATAAAGGGATTATAAATGGCCCTATATAAACTGTGCATCACAAGTGAAAGTATTTTATTCTTGGATGACCTTATGGGATCTTTTTCTTTGATTCATTTTAACCCAGTACATTTGCTGTGCTATCACTTTAAGCTAATTGAAAAGTTAACAGTTCAGTCTAACTTGGCCAAAAGCCTAAAACATGATAGTGAATGCTCTTTTCTATAATGTCACAAAATAAATCCTGAAAATCTAATATGCATCTATGATAATAAAAAGATCAGTTTAAGGTTGGCTGAATCATTGTTTAATTAATTGTTTGAGAACTCAAAGTTTGAACCTGTTATTTTTCACAAGGTGTCTAAGTTGTTTGTGTGCTGCTACATACTGAGCACAGAATGATGCTCGAGAATCTGTTAGCATCTTAACTCCTCTTTGTCAGGGCTGGATGCTCTCGTCGTGTGCATGGATCTCCTTCAGAGAGAAACCAAGTACGTTCTGTTTTGAAACAGAATTCTTACTCATCAGAGAGAAAACACATTTCTGTCCACACTTTTCCGATGTTTATTTTTCTATCAACATTTCTGCCCTAACACGGATGTGTCCCTTTTTTTTGTATTTACTTATTCAGAGACAAAAAGTGCGATCGTCTCATCATTGCCCTCCTGACTGACCTCAACACTCAGGCCAGTTCTGAGCACCTTGACGTTATCATTGAGAACCTGAAACAAGCGAACATCACCCTGCAGTTTTTGTAAGGTTCTGACACATAAAGCAAAGTGTCAATTCAAAGCTAATACAATCCATCAAAACTGCACAGGCTGTCACGTATTTGAAAATATTTTTGAGTCTTTTATAGATGACTCTCAAATTGATATGTCAGCGCTGCTTATAATGTGCTTTGAATAATATTCATTGCAGTAAAGCGGCGTGGCCCAGCGAATAAGGAGATAAAACACCACCGTGTATAACTGAGGTGTAAGGCGTAATGTTAGGATACGTTGTCTTTCTAATAATTGATTATTGATGAATCGTTTATTTAAAGGTCCAAAGTGCTTTTGAGACACGTTTTTCATAAAAGCTTATTTACAAACCCATGTACGGTTTCCTTCCTTCTCCTGATACTTTTTAGACAAGACAAATACTTGAATCAGTCTAACAAAATGTGTTTGGTCTCTTGTAAATTCTATTGGAAAAACTTTTATGGTATTAACTGAAACCTAATTTTACTCCTTTTCAGTCTGCCATTCACTGCAGAGGAAGATGAAGAAGGTGGAGGAGATGAAGACAGGAGAGGCCCTGGTCATCACGGCACAGGCAAAGGACTGACCAGCGAACAGAAAGATGGTCTGGACATGATGAAGCACATCATGCTTAGCCTGGATGAGGAGGACGGCCTGGAGGAAATTTACACCTTCAGGTTGGAGGGCTCCTACAGATATCCATCACGTCTCACATCCCTTTTTTTTTAATATACTTTATTTTTTTAAACATACATAAAAACAACAACACACAGATATAACTAACAGCTGGTCATGTAACTGCACGATGCATTATGACTTATATTTTATTTCCTTGTGCTTTATTACCCCTGTAGGAATGCAATTGAACAGCTCTGCATGTTTAAGCGTATCGAGAGGAGACCAATGGCCTGGCCCTGTCAGCTGACCATTGGCAGCTGTCTGTCTATCCGTATCACTGGATACAAAGCAGTAAGTTTACTGGATATTACACATCTGATGCTTTATTTTAAAGAAGAATATAACATCTGGTTGATCATATCATCCTATTTTCTTTCTGTGTTTTTTGAACCTAGTAATATTGTACAGTAGTGTTGTACGTTTAGAGCTGTTAGGTATGTTTAGCTCATTCTCTACTCAACAACAAAAACACAAGAAACAATACCACACAAGTAAAAACACAGGTGGCAGCAAGCAATAACAGTCATGTAAAGTTTGCCAGGAAAGCTTAAGGTTTTCTTTCCCAGGTGACAGAAGAGAAACTTAAGAAAACGTGGATGACGGTGGACGCTCAAAGCAACAAGAGAGACGACGTGAAGAGAGAGACCGTCTACTGTCTGGATGACGACAATGAGACAGAGGTGCAGAGGGACGATACCATCCAAGGTGAGAAGGTTGTTTGAAATCATTGTCTGATGTTGCTGTGTTTCTAAACAACAGTCTAAAAGATGCCGACTCTTCTTTTTGTCTGCAGGTTTTCGTTATGGAAGTGATATTGTTCCCTTCTCGAAAGTAGATCAAGACCAGATGAAATACAAGCACGATGGAAAGTGCTTTGCTGTTCTCGGCTTCACCAAACAGAGCCAGGTATTGTCCTTCTTTATTACACACGTTGGATCTAAAGTGCTCAGGAAAACAAAGCCCAGATGAACTTACTCTAAAGATTGCTGGTTTTTTTGTACCTACTTCATGTAGGTGCATCGCCACCAGTTCATGGGGAGTCAAGTCGTCAAGATGTTTCCTGGCAAAGATGATGAGGTAAGAAAAGAAAAATTGGCTAAATTTTTTGGAGACTTAATGCTGTTACTGACTAGTTTTTGTTTTCACTGATGTTTATGAGCAGCATGCTGCAGTTGCGCTATCAGCTCTAATCCGAGCACTGGATGAACTCGAAATGGTGGCCATTGTACGTTACGCCTATGACCGGCGCAGCAACCCTCAAGTAGGAGCAGCCTTCCCGTGCATCACGAAAGACTACGAGGTGAGATCACATTTAAAGTCTATTCGCTGAATCTGTGACAACAAGCACAGGGCTAATGGTCTGTCTTTCTACCTCCACAGTGTCTGATGTATGTTCAGCTGCCCTTCATGGAAGACCTCAGACAGTTTACATTTCCATCTCTTGAGAACAACAAAAAGTTCACTCCATCAGGTACTGTTTCTGCACACTAGGCATATTCATGTGAACTCTTTGAAGTTGCAAAGTACCTCACTCGACTGACTTTTAAGTAACCTGCAAACTCGCACTCTTGTGTTAAACTGATTGTAGATTTTCCATTATCACATGCTGCAGTTTTAATTTGTAAAGCTGCAGATGTACAAATGACACTGCTGCTGTCTTGTGCAGACAGGAATGGCTCAAGTAGTTTTCCCATTGTTTCTCCAGAGTCCCTGCATGTAGTTAGCACACACACATGGCTATGGCTCTGTTTTGATACTTACTGGTTCTGCAGGCTTGAATTGTTACAAATGGATCACACAGGCATTGTTTTAAGTAAATGGACATCATGTGCTATGTGATTTATCTAGACACCCAGCTGTCGACAGTAGACTCTCTCATTGACTCCATGATGTTGATTGAGGAGGAAGATGGAGAAAAAAAGGACTTGTTCGAGGTCCAGAACATTCCCAACCCTGCCTTCCAGAGGCACTTCCAGGTACTGCAGTCCAGCTAGTGTGTGAGAGTTCAAACTGCTCTATTACTTATTTATTGTAAGTCGAGGTAGGTGGCCAAGTTTTGTAGTAGATGTGGTCGTCATTTTCAGCTAAATAAAAAAAAAAGAAAAGAAAAAAAACCATGATTTGTATGTGTCTGACCAGAGCGTCACCAGCTGGAGTCTGTTTTTCTTCCACAGTCCTTTCAACTCCCCACTCCAAACCTTTTCTTTCAGTGTCTGCACCATCGGGCCGTGAACCCAGGCACCCCTCTTCCCCCAATGGAGCCGTGGCTGAAGGCTGTTCTTGAGCGCCCTGATATCATCAGTGAACAGTGCCGGGCTCCACTGGAGGAGATGAAAAAGAAGTTTCCCCTCACAGAGGTGGAGAAGAAAAAGAAGCTGAAGACGAGCGCTCAGATTTTTGGCAAAGAGTAAGTGTGATTTGTATTAAAGGTTGGACCAAGCTGTAAGTTAAGTAGTGACACGTTTCTGTGTTGTTGAATAGTTTATAAAAGCATTTGGTATGTATACTTAAATACTCTCCATTTTAGTTTAACAGTGCTTTTTTTGCAAATGTTGATGTATGTGTGGAGGTTTTTGCTGAGTTTTAAGAATTCTAGCTGACCTTTGTTATTTATAGTTCTGAGGAGCCAGATACCAAGAAGGTCAAAGGAGATGATGACGAGGAGGAGTTTAACCTGGCTGACATCTCTGAAGGCTCTGTTACTTCGGTGAGAATCAAGGGTGCTGCATGGCAGAATAATCCTAGAGGGAAAACAACTTGTGATAAAAAATGTTTTATAGAAAGTACTCCACCACTTGTTTAAACACTTCACCTAATTCCTCGCTAATTTGAAACCCTTTTACCAGGTGGGCAGCGTTGATCCAGCCCGAGATTTCCGTTCTCTGATTAAGCAGAAGAGTCTTCCGTTCGGAGAGGGTGAGGTCCAGTTTTTTCAGTCTTGTTTTTCCGGCATATCTGATAAACTGTTTTTTTTTTCTCGTGGTATAATAAACCCTCATGACTCATGTTCAGCCCTTGTAATTGTATTTATCTCTTTGTTTGGTTGTGTTGACCCCTGCGTCCTTCCCAGCCTGTCAGCAACTGACTAACAGGATAGAGCAGTTGCTAGGCAACAAGAACACACACTACTTCATGAAAAGCATCACCTGTATCCAGGCTTTTAGGGAGCAGTCGGTTAAGGTAAACAAACATTCACTATCTTCAGTTTGGGGAGTGCACGATGATGCAGGGGTTTCTGTTTCAGGAGTCTCTGAAATAATTTAGAGACATCAGGACGTAAAGTTTTGGATTTGCTGCAGAGATTATGAGTCAGCTTGAGATAACAGCGAGTCTGTTTCATTTCTGGTGTCTTGAACAGAGGCCAGTTCTTATAGGAGTTTCTGTTTATGTGTCTGTATGTAGATGTGGGCTTTTAGAGACTCATAAATGGATTTTGAATGTTTTTTATATCTTTCAGCTGGAGAATGCGGATCTGTACAACAGCTACCTTCAATCCCTGAAAAGAAGCATCCCAAACAGAGGGCTGGAGGTCTTCTGGGACCTGCTTGTTCAAGGTGCGATAAGCTTCTTTACTCAGGGCTGCAGGATTCCTTGCAAATCACTCCTCCCTCGAGAGGAGATGAAGTTTCCACAACGTTTTTCAAGTCCAAAAATATGTAAACAATACAGAACAGGAAGCTGATTGGTGCCTGACTCCTAATCCCTTTTAAGGAGCTTAATGTTTGCAGACTTAACTCTTGCTATTTGATTGACAGATGCCGTAACTTTGATCAGCAAGGACGAGGTTGAAGGATGCACGGTATCCAAAAACGAAGCTAATCAGGTGACTTGATAAAATCTTCCCCTTTTAAAGCTGTCTAGGAAAGATTGAATGATTGACATTTTTTAAAACTATCAAGAAACAGATCTCTTACTGCTGGAATTAAATGTTGTCCTCAGTTTCTGGTTTCTGAGGAGAAGAAAGAGGTGGAAGCTGCACCACAGGCTGAAGATACAGGAGACTTGGATGACCTGGCAAGTGTTTCTATTCATATTTTCAGGGTTTAATGATTTTACTAATGTCTCCCAGACTTATGAGAATGCATTTCCTGCCTGATTTGCTTCACTCTTTGTGCTTATTGATGGGCTTGGCTTATAAAGACATGTGATAGATGCCTGAGTCTAACGTCTCTTGTTATTCTTTTCCTGTGCAGCTGGACATGATGTAAGACGGGAGGCAATGGGAGAGTTTGCAGTGGACACGCAAAGAAATGAGAAGAATGCAATCATTCAGCCAGGCCAGTCCAAAGCAAATCAGCCGTCCATTGTTCTGCTTCCCACAGAGAGACCCCTGACACTTTGTAACTCCATTTAACTGCCCAGAGGAAAGCTAGACTCAACGAATGTTTACACCAGTATCTTTAGAAAAAAAGTATCATAAGAACTGTTTGTGAAGGGCTTTATAGGTGTTTAATTTTAAATGTCACATTTCTTTATTTTTTTATTAATGTCATGTCTTAATACAGGAAGTCATTTCAATCTTATGATGGATGAGCACTAAAAACCTTTTCTGACTTTAAAGACAACAGCGCTTCAGTGTCCCAACAAGTTTGTTATCCAAAACCAGTAAAGCTCAATGGTTGATTAAAAATGTTGGACGTGTCCTGTTGTTGTATAACAAAATACTGAGGATGAATACAGTTTTCCTGATAAGTGCAGTAAAGCAGTGCAGTGAGTTATTTAGCAGATTGTACAGTGTAGCACCAATATGATGTTTGCATCCATGCTGTCTTTCATTAACATACCCACTGGATGAAACGCTCAAACAAACTGGACCGGGTTAGACGTGAGAAGTCTTTAACCATAAAGATGGCGTCCTTGTCGCCCATAGCCAGCTTCATTAGGACTTGATGGTCAACATCACTTCCGGTTGCTATCACCGTGGAGACAACCTGTGCCCCACGCATGGCACTGACCGCTTCCTCCAGGTTCTTGCTGTCAGTGATGCCATCTGTGATGAAAATGAATGAAACCTCCGCGGTCCGTCTGGTCTGGCGAGTATTTCCTTTACCCAGGATGTTGTCGATGGTGTGTAAGATAGCAGGCCCCACGCTAGAGGAGGAATCCAAATAAGACAGGCGGGCTATTCCCTCTGCAATGACAGCAGGGTCATGAGTGAGAGAGAAGGCTACATGGTTCTCGTTCTCCTTGCCAAACTCTGCGAGTGCCAAGCGAGCTCGCATACGGTCTGTCTTGCTTCGTGCCATTACAAGCCTGTCTGCCACCTCCATCACAAATTCACGGACATACCGGAAGTTCTCAAACCCGAGGCGTTCTGAGCCATCAAGCAGGAATACCAAATCCACCGGCCTCTGGACACATGGAGCAACATCAGGTTCTGTGAGAGAAACAAATTACTTGCTGAGCTGCAATCAATTATAACTATCTAGGTATGAAAAAACGCCTACCATTCTTACAGGGATCAGGACACTTTATCTCTGGATCTAAAGGGAATTCAAAAGAGCATATGTTAGATTTAAGTTCAGAAGAACCATGTTTATCACTGATGTGTGTGCAGGCTTACCAGGACACAGTAGGGTCTCCATCCTTTCTATGAAGTCCTCAGCCACCAGGTCGATGTAACTGTTCATCTGAGTAACACGTTCCTTTCTGTCACAAGCTATTGACCCCAGGATCTCATCATCCTGCTGTCTTTTAAACATATCGCCAACCCCAATGGCATTCACCACCACATGGTTGTCGTTGCAAAGGTATTTGAGCAGATCTTCATCGTCACGGGGGTCAAAGCGACCGTCTGTGATCACCACCACAGACACTTTCGCTTGGGATCTCTTGCTGTCCCTGATGAGGTTATCGTAAGCGAACTTAAGAGCTGAGGGCGTGAAGGTGCCTCCAGCAATCCACTGGAGATTCTTCACAGCTGCTTTGAAGGCAGACATGGAGTTTATTTTTGGGTCATCGAGACGAATGGCTTCAAAAGTCCCGTTGTGACTGAATTGGACAACTCCGACTCTTGTACCTATAAGAGGCAAACCAAAAATATAACTCAGGTTTTAAGGATAGGCTCTAAGACCAAAACCAATCATGCTAGTCCTGCTCTCAGTACTTGACGAATTTCTTACCCTGTTTGTAAATCTTAAGAACACATCACATATATATAGTTTTACTTTTATCAAGCAAATATTTCTTAAACAGATGTGAATTCTGCATTTGTTGAGGACTATTTTAAGTTACTTAAACATACACAAGTGGTGCTGGTGCTTTATATGAACTCAAAACAAAGTGAGTCAAAGGAAACAAAGGTTGAAGCAAGTGCTGCACTGGGTCAACATTTTTTGAGGAATCAGGTGCTCTTCAAGAACAAGGGGACACAAGTCAAATAGCTTATAAATAAATGATTGTCCTGATTACAAAGTTCATTGGGAAGACAGGCAGTCTAAACTGAAAGTCAGAGGCACTGAGGCAGTATAAAAAAACATGGATGTGTCTACGCGTTATGACTCAACTGAGTCTTCAACAGGACATAACAGACAGAGACAAAACAGGTGTTTAAATACAATTAAGATGTCATGTGACAGAAGTCATAGTCACATGACATATTGAAGAGGTCACCTGAATAAACAACAACGTTAGACAAACCTTATATACAGATTTCATTAAATACCTCAGCAAGAGAACATGTTTGTGTACACGGGGCATACCAGAAGAAGAGTTAGTGCACCTACATCTCAAAATTCAAGCCAGCATTAAAGCATGACTTCTTGTTAGATGAGTTTCAACTTACCTCTTTCTAGTCACCTTATTGACATGTCTGATTTTGACCTTGTTGTTCTCTTATAAACTACTGAACACATAGTGATGCGGCCCTGGTGGTTGCCTTTCTTCAAAATGAACTTTGTTATTAGGACAGTCATTTATTGATGGGCTAAAGTGAGTCAATGTTTCTTTTTGGTGAATGATCATTTTACCCAAAGAAATCTTGCTTGCGTTCCATACTTTTTTAGAGTTTGACATGTCTTTTTAAAAAGAGGTAAACAATCTGGAGTATTGTGCTTGATGCTCACATCACTCTGAAGGTAAATCATTATTTACTGTTACTTACTCATTCAGACTATTTACTGGTAACACTTTTTAAGGCTGAAAATACACAACGTTGACAATCTGCACTCACAGGTTTAAGGAAGAGTGCGCTGCCATGAGGGCCTGTCCAAATGCTTTTGGCGGTGAGTGACTCTATTCTGTATTTAGTGCTGGATTATGTGATTCACTCATTGGAAATTGTTCATCCTTATGGCAGCCTCTACTTCTTGTCACCTGAAACTGTGTCTGCTAAACCATTTGTAGGTACTGTACATCTATGTTGTTGTTATTTTGCTAAACTGTACCGGTAACGGATGCAGGGTCACTGGCCATAGATCCCAGCCTGTTGATGGTGTTGATAACAAAGTTCTTCTCCAAGGTGAAGTTTGTCAGCCCAACGCTTTCTGAGCTATCGATTATAAATACAATGTCCAGAGGTCCACAGCGCTTCTCGCAGTCTGAGGGAAAAAAAGTAAAAGATCAGTATGTAGAGACTAAGAGACTAGATATGAAATCTGTTTTTGCATAATTTGCTTACCGCAACAACCGCACGTCTCCCTGATATAAGTCGTGACATCACAGTCCTGCAGAGACAGGATGCAGCTTAGACGTAATACAAACAAGGACATATAAATAACAGTGACCTTTAAACTGTAATGCTTTTTAAATATTACTCACAGTAAGGCCAGGATCCCCCTCTGGACCTGGGCCTCCCTTCACACAAACACATACAGACACACACACACACACACACACACAAGGAGAGAAACCAGTTACAGCTTAAATTTGCATGCATGGTCAAGCAATTATTTGAGTGGTTTTGCTGTTGCTTACATCAGGTCCAGGGTCGCCTCTGGGTCCTCTGTCTCCTGGCTGACCTGACTGACCTGGTTCCCCCTGTGCATAAAGAAGAAAATTCCGGAGAAATGACTCATCTCTGAATAATATTACTCTTCTTTGGAAGCCCTATCGTTCTCAGTGCCTTCTCCCTCTCATTAACTCTAACAGAGGAATTCTGAATTGTTCCTTTTTATTGTGTGTTCTTGAGAAGTTGTCATGTTTTTGTTAAAAAGTAGTTTAAACTGTAATCACACAGATGAATGAAGTTCTGATGAAAGTATGCATATCTTATCAAACATACTTTATGTACTTTATTAATCCCCGAGGGGAAATTCGGATTTTTGCACTCTGTTATTCTAGAGACATGCTTCTCACACACACAGGCCTGAATCACACAGGAGACGCCCCTGAGCTGGTGGGGGTTCGGTGCCTTGCTCAAGGGCACCTCGGCAGTGCTTGAGAATTGGAGTATTGTGGTCTAGCATCTCTCCAGCTACCAGACCAACTTCCATAATTCTTGGTCCGCATCGGGACCTGAGCCAACCCAAGTCCCTACGGACTGAGCTACTGCTGCCCCCACCAAACACCAAAACATGCTTTCTATAGGGCTATTACAATTAAAAATGATTTGTTAGCATTTAAAATATTATTATATCTATGTTACAATGCAGAACACATCTTTATAGTTTTCATCAGCTGATAGTCTGTAATGTTTGGAGTTTAACTGCAATCCTATCACAATGAGACTTATTCTGCAGAGGATAAAGCATGACACTTTAACACCTGCTTCCAGAAGCAATTTCCTGATTCTGAAGAAAAATCCACAGAACTGCTCATGCAGAGTTTTCTTTGGATGTTTTTGGAAAGAGATGTTACTCTGGAGCTTTCTGCACTTATCAAAAGCAATTATGTAATGCTGCAAGCTCCAAACTCCAGTGAGTTTAAATGCAGTGGAGGGGAAAATCTCAGACATCTAAAAAATAGAATAAAAGCTATCTGGAAACTTTTGTGATGAATCTTACAGGTTGTCCCAGAGGTCCTTTATCTCCAGGTAGTCCTTTGGCACCACATTCACCTCTGCCCCCCCCTAGGTCCTCTTCTTCCTGGATTACCTCTATCTCCCTGAAAAATTAAGAGCTGTTTCAGAATTCAGTAGACTTTTAAACAAACGTGAATTTCACGAGGTCAATGGGATAACCTTACAGTGGTTCCTCTCGCTCCAGGATAGTTAAATCCTTGTCTTCCACTGTCACCCTTTAGAAGGGGAAAAAAAAATCAATATCCAAATATATATAGCGTTATTTTACATTTTCAAGTGACAGAAAGGTTTAGCACACCTTTGGTCCCGGGACTCCGAAGTCTCCCCTTGGTCCAGGGTCTCCAGGATCTCCCACAGTGCCCTTGAACCACAGAAGACACTTTAAATGTGCTGTATTTTGCATAAATAATTTTCTTAACAATCCACTTAAAACAAAGCTGTAACAATGAGCACTTAGTTGATTAGGATGTTATAAAGTACACACAATTCCTCCAGGGCCCCCTGGTTCTCCTGAATGACCCCTCGGTCCAGGCAGTCCTTGGTCTCCCTATAAGAGATTAAATCATCACCTTTACTCCAACTGACATACTCAAAATTACTAATGCAGATACAAATCTAGCCAAGCATAGTTCTGATATACTTTTAAAAAGTGTGCCTTTGTAAAAGATGGTAAAAAAAAAGTGTTTTTGTTATAGCAGGCTTGGCTAAGGTTGTTTTGGCAGGACACTCACAACATGAAGACAAAACTTGCTTTATTACATATCCTTGGAAGAACTGCTGAGTTTTTTTTTGTTGCCAAAATCTACCCAGTGAGTGAAGATCCTCACCTTTGCACCCTTGAATCCGTCCTCCCCAGACCGACCTCTGCCTCCCTGTGATCCTCGTTCTCCCTGGAAAAATAGATGAAAGTGTCAGACTCTGCACTGCACCATTAATCACAAATAGATTTATACAAACACCAACATGAAACAATGAGTTATCTGAAAAAATTCCTTAGAATCAATTTAAGAAATGTTCCATAGCAACTCAGAGTCCAATTACACTGGGCAAGGAAGTGTTTACAATCTTTCTCTGTAAGAATAAAAACCCCAGGGGGAGGTTTTATTCCCATGGGACTGGTCTCTTTCAGGCTGTTGAGAATCCAGTCTGCTTCATCAGTGTTTCGCAACAACTTATTTGTGTCTTTCAGATATCAAATGCCAAATCTCTTTCCCTTATGTTCCTCTGAGCATGTTTCTTTAAGAAACACCAGTAAATTCAGTCATATTTCAGATGAAGGTCTGTAGTACTGTTTTCAACAACTTTTCCAGTGTTTTTAACATGAGACTGCTCTCAATGCTACAAACCTGCTCCCGTCCCAAAGCTAACTAAAATGCAAGTTACAACTAGTAAAATTAGCTTTCCTTTCCTTAGACTTGTCTGACTTTTCAAATTCCTAAACCCCGGCAGCAGATCTATAATATTTCTAACAGTTCAAAGGTGGCCAGCTGAGATTTGTGCAAGTGATTGTTTGACCAAATGTGAAATGTGGTCACAATCTCCCCATGTGTTAAATCACACCATGTGTTTTATGCAGTACTGCAGTACAGTAAGAAGGTTCCTGGTTCGAATCCCCATCAGACAGGGCCTTTCTGTGTGGAGTTTGCATGTTTTCCCCGTGCATGTGTGGGTTCCGTCCGGGTACTCTGGCTCTCTTCCGCAGTCTAAAGACATGCTTGTTAGGTTAATTGGTGGCTCTGGTTGTGAGTGTGACTGGTTGTTTGCCTCTATATGTCGGCCAGTGATTGACTGGCAGCCGGTCCAGGATGTACCTGGCCTGTGGCCCAATGATAGCTGGGGTCAGCTCCAGCCCCCTGCAACCCCAAGTGTAATAAGCGGGAAATATGATGGATGGATGATGTCAAAATAAAGTTGACCACTTTGGTAATTTGAGTTCTTCATAATTAGTTTATTTTAAGACAAGTGCGCAGACTTTTGATTCAGCAGAATGATTTCAAAATTTTGACCTGAAATGTGTTTTTGAGGTCATAATGGTCTTCATCATAATGCTCTTCATCATTGACCACCAAATTGATAATCTGTAAATCCTTTAGCCCAACTGGAATTCAACTTTTCAAGTTAAAGAGAAAGTGTTGGAAGTATGGAATACCAGAAGACATACTTCATATTATTATTAATATTATTATTATGGCCATGGCTGTAGCTTGTGTGGGGACAGTATACAAACTTGTTTAATTGATGAGTAATTGATGAATTTACCATACAACTTTCTCTGAGAGCTGAACTTACCTTCATTCCTTTTAGCCCGTCAGGACCTTGGGCTCCCTTCTTCCCGTCGTCTCCTCTCCTTCCCTGTTAATATTCATTTTATAGTTACTTATTACAGTTGACAGCAAATTCTCCAAATTATGATTTAGTTTTCTTAAAAAACAGCTTTAAATACCATTTCACCATTCTTTCCAAAACCTCCAGGAGTCCCCTACAAAAAGTAATAGTTTAATATCAGAGTCAGTGTAGAAATATTGACTTACAGTAGTACACTACAGAAATAATTTAAATGAAATAATATTTCTCAGTACCACATTTCCCTTTTTTCCCGGTGGCCCTGGATTTCCAGAATTTCCTGTTTCACCCTGAGGAACAGAGATTGAGTGTTATTTTGTGTTTTCACAGAAGAATCGTGTTCATCTTTCTGATGAGTTTTCTCTCGTGTTTTCCACCTTTGGTCCTATGTCCCCCCTAGCACCAGGCGGTCCTGACTTTCCAGGGAAACCTGCGTCACCCTAAACAAATACAACACAAAGATACATGACTGATGACATCACTGATGAACATTTAAACATCTACAAGTGTACAGGACACAACTAATAATACAAGGTTTAGCCTATCTCATCAGGAACTAGACATGTTGGAGACAAGATGAAACACATTTTAAAACATTTTATCAGAATTTACATCAATTAGTTTAAGGTATTTTTCACCGGACAAAAGTGTTGCAGTTAAAGACTAACAAACATGCCATTATCTATGAGTCATCTTCTTAGCCCTTGCATGATTAATTGCAGTTTTCTAACTGTTTATTCGGACGGATTATCCAAACTGTTTAGAGTACTTAGGATGCTAGGACAGGCCTTGCAAGAATGGAATAATCAAGCATTTTATCTTTGCTAAGTGGTCTAGTCTGGCTTTTTTGGCTGAAATATATTAGCATAGCAAGGACTTGTGGATCTAGAAGCTAACATTATGTAAAATTTAATTTCTGATGAGGTGGTATCAAACTTACTCCAATTTGTCTGGAGGCTTCCTGTTCGAACACTTAAAGGCGGAGGAGTTTATGCTTAGACTTTAGGTCGGTATATATTTCAGTTTGGACCTGATGGATTAGGTAAAGGATATTTTCCAAAACCAGCTGGAACTGCTTGTTTGTGTGATGTTAAGTACAGATAAACATACAGATGGAGACTAATCAGTCCTTCTCTGTCCACCGTTGAAGCCAATACTTCACACAAACATCCATGGTCCCCAGAGGATACATGACTCAAATAATTAAACGGTTATTTTGAATGGTAAAATGTCCGATTTGTCAATTGCGCATAGCAACAGTCTGCTATCCAGCACACCGTTTTTCAGAAGAAAGAACCGTCAATATGAAGAGCGGGCGGTTGCTAGGGACACAGCTCTAATCACAGACGTTCGAGAGCTAACTGTAATCATATCAGTCCACGGAAATAAGTCGAGATAATTTCACGTCTGTCTGTTTAGGATGGGAAACAACAACAACAGTTGTGAAAAGAGGGAAAAAATGCCATGACAGAGAAATCTACCAAACTATAGATAGATAGTTGGCCAATAAATAAGAAAATGTCA
Source organism: Tautogolabrus adspersus (assembly GCA_020745685.1). Lineage (NCBI taxonomy): Eukaryota > Metazoa > Chordata > Actinopteri > Labriformes > Labridae > Tautogolabrus > Tautogolabrus adspersus. The sequence continues at coordinate 15,314,583 of CM036548.1, read as the reverse complement.
AAAGACTGGACGCAGCTCTACCTGTAGATTAATAAACTGCTTGTTAAGCTGGGAAATATAATATAATAAAATAAAGTAATTTCCCGATTGATATTTTGGGTCAAGTTATTGATTCCTGAAGTAAGTAGTCATGTAAAAAGTGTGATAATGTATATTGAGCAGGACAACCCCCCCCCCCACACACACACACACACACACACACACACACACACACACACTGTGTTGGGGGTCCTGCTCCCTCCGTCAGTGTTCCATTCCACTAAAACGACCTGCTCTCTATACATTATCCATGACATTACTTTTTCTGAAACAAATTAATTGAAATGTTAAAACAACTTTAAATGGACTTCTGTGAATACTGTCAGAAATACAGTTCTGACATTAACTTCCCCTGGATGGAAGGAGGGAAAGAAATGTGTTGAGTTTGAATACAGACCTTCTGTCCGTTGTCCCCAGGAGGCCCAGTGTCACCAACATCTCCAGGGAAACCATCTGGTCCCTTTTAGAGACAGAAACAAAAGCGATTATACAGTTCAGTAAACCAGCATACTAATAGTTTCAGCTATAAAGCCGATGGTTTGGAAAAATACATGTGTTACTAAATCTAATAAAATTATTTTTTTAAAAGATGTCAATACCAAAATTGGAACTATAAATGATGCACTCGAGTTAAACTTTCTCACCTAAGCTGAAAATGACCACATTCAACATTTGGAGATGATAGCTATTTTGCATTATGGTCCTCATCTCCGGGAGTAGAACATATTTTTTCATCAAACAACTAGACATACCTTGTCACCTGGATCACCTTTGCAACCAGGAGCTCCAATGCGGCCCATATGACCCTAAAGATGATGATATCATGTCAGTGTACTGAACATATTACAGTCATGGCAAACTCATTTTTTTGTCCTTGTCCAATGAAAACTCACCTTTCTACCATTAGTTCCATTCATACCAGGTACTCCTGCCATTCCCTGAAAATGTGGACATTAGTGCACAGAAAGTTAACAACAGTATGTAAACAGTGACAATATTAAATGAAGTATGAAAATAAAAATAAATTACATTTGCTCCATTTGCTCCTATTTCACCCTGTTAAAGAAAAACAGAGCCATTAGTCCCAATAGTATTTTATTCAATTGGACAGATGGGGGGATGGTAAGATATTTAAAGTTGTATCCCTCACCTTGTCACCTTTCAAACCAATCATACCCTGTATGGAAACAAGAAGGACATTTATTAGAGAGAGGCACTTGAGTAAAAAATGACAATTCTTGTATGTAGCAAACACAATCAGTGGGCTTCAGCAAACCTTGGGACCGGGTTGTCCGATTGGACCTTCAATGCCAGGATCCCCCTGCAATATCAGATTTGTTTTAGCATTCAAATAAAAAGTGTACAGAATTTTAGGAGTAATAATAATGCTTATATCATCATACCTGATTCCCCCTTTGACCGTTTGGCCCCGTTTGTCCTCTGCCTCCTTTTAGACCCTAAAAATAGGCAGGAATATCAAAATGTAAACAAGACAATCTTCTGTACAAGCTGAAGTAGAAAGAGACAAGAAATGTTGTGTTGTTGTTGTTGTCAGTACTCACTTTTGGACCTCGAGGCCCTTTTGGTCCAGGGATCCCAGGAGACTCAAAGCATTTAGGCTTGTAACACTACAAGAACACGATGTTAAATGTAAATAATAGATTTAATTTAAATATTAGTATACTTAATGACATACAAAAATGGTTGTATAGTCTTTCTTACATGTAAATAGGCTTGATATTTCTGCAAAGAAAACAAATCAAAAGTCGGTGAAAAAAGCTTTACAGGGGCATGTATTCAAAATCTGAATTCAAATATGAAATTCAAGAACAAGACAAGAAAAGAGATTTCAGATCACCATGGCTTTTATGATACGATCAATGGATTCGATCATTATTTTCGATCGCCCGTCGACAATATCCACAGCTATGTAGTCATCACGGAACACTTCAACAGGAGAGCTGGCTATCTCTTTCATCCCTACTTCATCAATATTCCTGGACGCCGCCACTGAGAAAGTATGGATTCCTTCTTCTCGAGCCTTGTCTGCCATCGCCTTTATCCCCCCACATGGACTTCCTGTCACATGTCCGTCCGTGATGACCACTGAGAAGAGGACTTCCTTCGTCCCTGAGCTGTACTGGGTCAATTGTTGGATCATATTTTTGATGGCACAGTCGGTGTAGGTGCCTTTGCCCTGGTAATCAACCCCGCTGAGGTTCCTGATGAAGTTCTCTTTAGTTGTGAACTGGCTGAAGACCCACTGATCCTGGGAGAAGTTCTGGCCTCCTACTGACCATATGATCCTGATCTGGCCCTTGACCTCCTCATCAGCCAACTTCTGGGCAAAGACCTTGGTGAACTCCTTAAGTTTTTTCACCAGCTCCCCTGGTGGGGACTCCTGTAAGGCAATGGTCTCCGAGGTGTCGATGGTGAAAAACACTTTTACCGGACAGTCCACGATACCAGCTAGAGGAGTCAACATGGACAAAAAGGTAAACAACTCTACTGCTCTGTTTTGTTTCAATGATACAAAGTACATTTACTCATGTGCTGTACTTCTGTATAATTTAGAGGTACTTTGTTGTAGAGTACTATTGTTATTCTTCAACTTCAGGAGGAAATAGTGTTAGTTTCAGGGCACAGATGGCCTAGCGGTTAGGTTGTGCCCCGTGCAAGGGGGCTATAGTCCTCCAAGTGGGCAGCCCGGGTTTGAGTCTGACCTGTGGCTCCTTTCCCCCATGGCTCCTTTCTCCTACTCTATCCACCGTCCTATCGAATAAAGGCAAAAAGCCCCCAAAAATAAATCTTTAAAGCGTTTAAAACTCACTCAGACAACCTGTAGGTGGGAGAGGAGGCTGAGTCGGTCCTGGGCTGTCACCTCGTCCAGGTATCGGCCGGGGTCCACGAGGTGTCAGACCTTGAAGGGTTACAGCTTGGAGCATGCAAAGAAAGATGAACCCTGAAATCATCGCCATTCTATCCTGCAAAAAACAAACAACACAACAAGAGGTGAGTGAGAGTTTTTGAAGGCTTACTTTTCACTCCAACACTGCTTTTTAAAGCAGGAAGTAGCTGTCACACAAAGTGAGTCTTCACAGCAGGCATCTCCGCAGAGCTCAGGAATGTTTATCTGTGTTTTAAACAATGTCAGTCAATAACCAGACTGTGTGGGGAAAGAGGACAATATTTTAAATGTAGCTGTAAAAGAAGTTAGGTGCATGTCTCGTTTAGTGACACTAAAAATCCACAGAGGGGCTTTCTGAAATATTTCATGTCAAGAGTGATTAAACATAATCAAGATATCAGAGGACCATGTTAGGGTTTGTGTGATGAAATCCCCTCCAGAGATGAATTACTATTTGATGCTAAGTGATTAAACAAAAATGTGCTATAGATGAGGATAAGTCCCTTAATGCAACATCAATGACCAACAAAATAATTTAACAAAAGCCTACAGATCCTGCTCAGAAACATAAAGAAGACAATAAAGTAGATAGGCAAAATAATACAATTGTAGACATTTGTGCTGTCTTAGAGTGTAACTAAGTTCAGTTTGTTTAGTGTTTACTGAAATCTTCTTTATCCCGCAGTTTAAACCTGTTTTTACTCAACTGCCTTTGTTTAAAACATGTAAAGTTACCAACTTTACTTAAACTTACTTAAACATCTAAAACATAAAAACATTCTACACAAAGTGCATTGCTATACAACAGTAGGCAAAAGTCCAACAACATTATAACGTGGCATATTTAGGGTATATAAATGATTCATTGTGGTCCAGTTCTTCAATAACATCACAAAACTCTGAAGATGGCCATTCTGTATGAAAATTATAAATTTGATACACAGCTAACATTTTGATGGAACTAGGTGCTAGAATTAGCATCCACTAACATCAACTTCACTTTCCCAAATTTAACAAGTTCTCTCTAAAAAAAATGTGAACAGTTAAGTGCAGAAAAAACTGAAGACTAATTTGAGCAATTCATCCTGTCAGTATGTAATTTGCCGACCAGATTATCCATTAATATCAAGCAATTTTCATAATGCACTAAAACTTTTTCAAAGTTCAAATAGAAAGTGACTCACCGCGGTGACTGCACGTAGACAGTAAAACCAAGCAGCGACTTGAGGCTGTTAGGAAATTAAGGAGATAATCATCTCAATCGGAAAGTTCCCATATCAGCAGACTGAGTAGCGGTCCGTTTCTGGTCGAGGAGCCGCCCGTTTTATCCTTGGCTGACGCACGAGCGCCTCCGGGACGCACGCGCAGCGACGCACGCGTACTGCACTATCATTTGGAAGTTAACAGATTATTGTCTGCTGTTGTGCAAAGCAGCTGGAGTCAAACGAGATGGCGCAGTCACAAAACCACATACATTATTCCAGAAAATAGAGTGGATTTGAATAAACAGAACGCGCTGCAGTATAGTCGATTTATCTGCTCGATTTGGCAGAATAAATGTGAGTGTCAGTGACTTATTCTCCCAAAGCGCAGTGTTACAAACACTTGGACTCCACTGCTGCATATCCTTACATGGAGAGAGCTGCACACACTCAGACTGTTTAAGTCTTAAAACCATTAGGCGTGAGAGATGTCATGGAGGAATTTGACTGCAGCAACTCTGCAAAAATGACGAAATGTCTAATTTTGTCCACTGTCACGAAATATGGCTTCTTCTACTATGAAGATTGATTTATCCATTTTGACGCTTTAAGTTCAAAAAAAGGAAAAAAAAGTTTAATTAATCTCAAATTTTCCAAGATGTTTCAAACCACTGTTAATTGAATAGAAATCAAACTCCATCAAATGCTATTGAAAATAAAACAACTTACTGGACTGTAGAGGTTACAATATGGGCCTAAATACAAACAAAGTACAAGTCTGTTTTTTCATGGTTATTAAGCGTACCTAAGTGAAGTTCTGAATGAAATTATTCAATGCACCTTATATGTCTTTAAAGATTAAGACTTAACAAATAAAAATGAACTCTCAAAGTATAGTACTTTATCAAAAACAACACAACCATAGCATGCTGAAAGAGTAAAATATTACTAACACATTGATACATCATCAGTTTCTGTTGTTGTAAATCCAGTGTTACTCACCCTGAAACATTGACTGTTTGAGACTCTCCCCTCTGGCAAGAGGCTGCGGTCCATCAGGACCAAAACCATCTCGCCACAAGAACAGTTTCTTCCCCTCTGCTGTCAGCCTCATGAACAATGTCCCTGCCCTCCCCCCCCCTCCTCCCACATAACACAGACTCTCATCAGCCCCACAGTCAGAAAACATCACAGTAATGTGAAGGCTGAAACTGTTTCTATGCGTTACATTAACGCTCACTGGACTTTACATTCTTTTTCTCACATGCACTCCATTGCAGCTTGTAGATTTTGTTATTTTTTATTATTATTATTATTTATTTTTTGACATTTTTTAAATTCTATTGTTTATACTGGTAAATTTCTTATTTTTTATATTATTTAAGTTCTTGCTTTTTTGGTGGCTGTTTTTTCCCTGTTAACTGTTTTTTGTCTTTTTGCACCAATACACCAAGACAAATTCCTTGTATGTGTAAATGTACTTGGCAATAAACACAATTCTGATTCTGATTCTGATTCTGAACATTGGGTATATCCTTGACATGTAACAACCCTACATTTTTAACCTGTAAACTTGCTGGCAGTGTTCTTCTTCACTGCCCATGATGGAACAGTGCTGCATTTCTTTGAGCAAAGACTGTAATATGTCTCAAATGCAGTCTCATCCTTGACACATTCTAGTACATACACAAAGCACTGCTAGAAGGTCAAAACTTTCACAAAAATCTTTAAGCCAACGCTCAGCTATTTTCAATCTGTGATTCAAAGGGAAGGCTTGCTGAATATCCTGTAAGCTATGGATGCTTTAATGTAAAAAAATATATAATTTGCCTGTTAAGGTTGGGTTCATTTTTTCACTCTTAATCATATCAAACGTCATATCAATTTAAAAAAACAGACAAGGTGCTCTGCGTTTAATGACACTACAGACACTGCATCATGAGATAAGACATTAAATCAATTTCTCATTGTCTTTTGAAGGACACTTTTTCTTGGGTGCTGTACAGATTATTACTGATGACCTGCCGATCTTTTTATGCCTTCATGATTTGATTCATTTTCTTTTTACATAAATCAAGGGCAGACATGTGTCCCCTCTGTGGTGACTGTGACAATGTCACTCTCTGTATATGATGATTGAAACTATATGCTTCGTTTCACTTTAGTATTTAAAAGCAGGTATATGACGTGGTGAAAATGTTATGCTATGCACTATGAGGGACTCCCATCAATCATTTTTTATACAAAAATAATATAACACAAAAAATCATTCTTAGTTATAGTGCTTAGCTAAGGACAATGTTAAAATTATTCTCTAATATGTTAAGAAGTATATTAAAAGCTTTCTGTGCAATATCAATTAGTTATTTTCAAATTGATGGCACTGGCTATTCCCATCAGCACATGAATGCTTCAACAAAAAGCTTTCAATGAAAATATTCATATATTCTGTAAAATACAGGGACTGAGGTAGCTGCACGCTTGGAAGGGAGGGCGTGTAAAGATAGTGCAGACTAGATGAAAAAAGCTGAACCCTCACATAAACAAACAGGGTTTATCTAGTTTCTCAGTCACGCACTTTACTTTGGGAGGAAGCTACCCGTACTTGGAAAACCGAATATCTATAACCACTAAAATGTGATCCTTGATCCTAGAGGTAATAGCGGAAAATGAAAAAAGTTCACTGATACACTTAAAAAGAAGGTGAAAGCAGGCCCATTGTTCAGATACTGTTAACCTATGTTGTTTAATATACATTGCAAACAAAGCAAGGTAAATACAGGAATCCTGCACTTTTGGGGATAGACATTTATGCATATGCCTTAGTTTGAGAGATGTATTTTAATCAGGTAGCACACTGTTCTCTGACACTGTGTGACAAGCAGCAGGAATGCATTAGTGTGCAAGGCTGTCTGTTTATCGACATTCAAAGGCAGGGTGCTCAGGAAGTTCCTCATCAGGGGCTCAATTAGAGAAATGCAATGATACGCCTATTGACCTGCTCACATAGCGCTGCTGCTGTTTGCAGAGCACCCAAGTGTGAGGATGTGATGTGTGCGTGTGCGTGTGTGTGTGTGTGTGTGTGTGTGTGTGTGTGTGTGTGTGTGTGTGTGTGTGTGTGTGTGTGTGTGTGTGGCAGGGTTGGGGGGGGGGGCATTTCTGAAGAGATGCTGAGTGAGCAAGTGAGCGATTAAGAGGGAGCCAGGCGATCTGAGATTGTTTCTCCTGGGCAACAGCTCTTTTTAAATGCCTACTGCATCAAGATTAACATTCACAGGTAGAGAGCTGTGCACAACACGAGGAGAGGAGCGAGAAACAATGATTATAGTGACCTCACAAACCAGGGTGTTCATACATCTTACACATAAGTACATTTATCATACTGTTTACTGTTTCAATATGCATAAATGCATTATAAAACACAGAATTTGTTTTTTTTTGGCAGATTACGTTTAAATTGTGAGTAAGGGAGGTCCTGTTATGAACTGTGGTGCATTTCTGATTTGAAGGTAAGGCAGTGACGTAGATTTATGAATTTGGCAGTTAGTCTGAGGTTATGTCTTTTGTGTTTTCTTTATGTCTTTCCTATACTGTTATGAAATTATCAGTAAAAATATTCCACATTGTGAAAACGGTGTCTTTTAGACTTTGACCAGTAGGCCTATAGCTAAACGGACTGCAAATTTTCATATGCAGTTAATCAACATGTGATTTTTTTGCTGCAACATGTAGAGTTGAAGGTGATGCCTGGAATGAGTAGCATCATGCTTTCATGTCACGTACAATCTCCAAGAGTATTCTGTAGATATACAGAGATTGTAAACCTAAAGCCAGTAAGTCAAAGTGTACACAAGGAGCTACCCGGGTCTGTAGCACATTAAACAAATGTTGTTATTTTGGTGCAAATATCAAGCTCATAACACTCTGAGAAACCATTGTTCTTCACCCTTAATAGCAATATATCATTGTGCCACCAGGGGGAGAACAGAAGCTTTAAAGCATGTTGGTGAGAATTATTTGTATTACTGATAACCATTTCTGACAACTGAAGTACAGAATGTCTTTCATCTTTTCAATCAGTGCCTCTCTTGTAAAAGTGTCTGTCCAAATGAAAGAAGTTTCCAGATCAAATAAAAATGTAAAGTAATGGTTGGTTTCAAACTGAAGTGTCTGAATGACAGAAGCTGACAGAGGTTCGCTGTCTTTTCATGTTCTATAGCAAGAAGTCTTGGATATGAATCTGAGCTCTAGACTTGTTGTCTGAAGTCTCTTCCTGTGTGATATGTTTGAAGGTTTTTCCCCACAGCCTTCAAACGTGCACATCAGTTGAACCGAAACCTCTAAATTGCCCAAATGTTTGTTTTTTTGCTGATTTTTTTTTACCCAAATAAGTCTGCACACCCAGAGTGTACTCTGGAAAAAGGAGGGTGATTGTGAATTGTTCACTGTTACGGTAAAATACACAAAATCGTTCTATTTTTTTCAGTACATTTAAATTCTTAAGTCTTAAGGTTAACTTAATCATGTTGAGATTACAAGTCATGTTTAGGTACAAATGAATAGATTTACTACACCACCTTCTCCAAAGGTAAATTGTTTTTAAAAGCTGTGCACTAAAACTTGAGCTAAAAGATGTTAATGTGAATGTTATCTACCTTTACCTAGACTATACCTTAAAAAGCCCATGAAACCTGAGCTGTTATATCACTTACTGTATGTTTCATTAGATGTATGAGAAAGGTTTACTTATGCCATCTGTAGTAGAAAAACAGTACCTTCAAATGCACAAGCCAGGAACTGAAAGTCTAAACCACATTCTTGATCCTGCATTTGTGGGTACACATGCGCATCTTGCATGTTTTTCAGTTGAAAAATCCCTTGACAGATATATTGATATTTAACACCAGCAAAATCACACCTTAGCAGTTGTATTGTTCATATCTCTATGATATGTAACAAATAATCATAATAATAATAATTATTATAATAATAATAATATAATCTCTGCCTGTAACAGTTTTAGATTTCATATATTTTTTATCATGAGTCCAACTCAGTGAAGAGAGCGTTCTGACAGCAGCACATCCACAGCAAAGCTGTCTGTGGTAAACAAAGTGTGCACTAGCTACAACAGTTTAACAAGCTCGCTGCTACAGGCAGGTAGAGGTGGACTATTTAGCTTTTATCAGAGGGACAATGGATAGCTCTGTTACACTTATGGGACAAGATTTGACTGGTTATGACAAGTAAAGACAAAGAGCTCAGTCAGTCACAAATACTTGCATGTGCGAGGAATTTGAAACTTTATGTTTAGGCGAAAGCCAATGAGAGCATGTGTTATACATTACAATCTTTTCCATCTACTTGATCTTTAAAACATAGCCTAGATATCTGGGGCTCCTCTAGCCAAAGGCATTGATTGACTTCTGCACATAACAGTTGTGTATATTATTAATAACAAACTATTTAATTGATGTTTTCACCATGTTTTGAAGTGGTTGGATAACACTTAGATTGGCTACCTTCAATTTACATTAGTAGAACGTGATTTCTCAATCAATCAATCAATCTTTATTTGTATAGCGCCAAATCATATCAAATGTTACCTGAAGACACTTTACAAAAAGAGCAGATCTGGACCTTACACTTCACTAAGCAAGAAAAAAAGTTCAAATAAAACTTCAATTTGTCTTTATATGGATCGTTGATCATTCAGTTTTGTGTAGCTAGCGATAACATCTGCTAAAAGTTATATGCAGCAAACAGCAGCCATTTTCTTTAACCTTAACTAACCTCCTGAACTCAAGTCCACCTTGTAAGCACTAGTCGGAAGATGTGAAGTTTGAAAGCTAGTCCAGGATTGGTATCAGAGTGTGATGGCAAGGCACACAGGATGCAGTTTTCAGTGTTCAACAACTTGGAAATTGCTCGCTCCATTGCACTGTTCATGAACTCAATGTATTATGCATTATCTGTACTTGAACTTGTGTACGAATACTGCCCTACTTTGTTGAGAGCTTTTGGCAAATAGTACAACATGTGTCTTGCTTCTAGGGAGCCTTTGGTTAATTTGCTGTTTTTCTTGATGACTTGTACAAAAAGAGACATGTTTGTCCACTGACATAATAAAAACAAGCAAAGTATGTCAGAACTGCCAAATACAGAAAATGCTGTATTTGTCAGAGGGCTGATGTTTAATTAGGCCACATATAGTGTTTACCTTGTTGATAGCAGAGAACACATTTTTGAACTGCACTTTTTAGGTACAAAAAACACATGTTAGATTAAGAAAAACTAATTCAGCATATCAAGCATGATCAATTGATTTTCAGCAAACATGTTTTAATGTTCATATTCTAATGCGACAGATTTTTCACCGCAGAAAAAGGGTGCATGTATGTATCAGTATTCAGATAGAACCCGTCAAGAAGTTCTAAAGCTGCCTCTCCTGCAATTTGTCTAAACATTGTAGTGATGTGGATGCTTCTAGCCTTCTAAAACCTCATCTCAGCTCTTCAAAAGGCTCCTTTTCATTTTCAGACGGAGCAGAAGTTGGAGGGAATGAATGTGGTGCTTTCTGCCAGTGTGATTCAGACCTTAGATGACCTGCTTGAATAGCACATTAGCTGCATGCAATTTACCCAGTTTCAAAGGTTCAGTGTTCTATATAGTCTGCAAAAATCCTTTTTGGGTCAATTATCTGCAGATGAAAGCAACACAGTTTTATTATACCGTGTTCCGACCAGGAGACAGACAGCCCTCCTGAAATCAGCTGCTTGCATAAATTGTACAATTTCAGGCTTTGCAAAGTGCCTCAATTATTTGTTGCTTAGTGGAGTAAAAAAGAATATAGTTGTATAAATTAAAAACCTTTTTAATTTACATAAAACTACATTACATAAAACTTCAATTTAAATTTGCCTGGGTTTTAATCTGAAGAATAGTGTTGCAATTACTAGCATCTAAAAATGGTGACACATGGTGCTAAAGGTAATTTTGCAGACATCCCTTTAGATCAAAAGTACAACATTTACATTTCAGGACTGAATTTTAACATGGTTTATGATTTTTCCAATGCATCAATTAGATATGAGCTCCATGTGTGCAAGAGCTTACACTTGAATATTTAAACTGCATGGCGTCCGTTCTCCACATTAAACCTGAAAGCAACATTCATGTTATAAATTCCCATGCATTTCCTCTTTTTTTAACTTTATCAAAGCTAGGTGTGTGCGCCTGTGAATTCAAAGAGACAAGGTGTGAACAGTGGAGAGGGAAAGCAGATTTGTGAACTCTGTGCGACCTCTGAGCTCCTTTGTAAGTTGGTTCTATAGAGCAGTTCCAACCCATTGATATCAGCACTTCATGGCTTAAATAATACATCAGAAAATCTCAGCGCTACCTGATTCTCTGCAGATACTGTACTCCTGGCATTTGATTATGATGAGGATTTGCAGAGTTGCAAAATAGCATTTCCACCAGGTCACCTGGAGATAAATTAGACAGAAAACAAAAGGCTAAACGGAAAACAGCAGATTTTTCTCTTTAGATCTGAATGAATACATGGGGAATACTTTGTTTTCCTCAAAAAAGCAATCAAGTTCTTTGTTAAGTTGTTCACGCTGTAAGTAGAAAAAACCTGCAGGAGTGGAAATAAACTGCATGACGTTAAGCTCCAGCATCTCCTAATTTAATGCAGATCATTCATATGAGATGTATTTTAAGCTAATGATGTGTTTTAATGTAATGCATGTTGGAGAAGGCTCAAAGGCATCTGAGGCAAAGCTTGTGAAAAATGTTTCACACTATGATCAGCTTTGGCTTTCTGCTTGAAACGGATAATATTAGCATCAAAATGTTTTTTAAGGAGACTGCATCAAAATGAGAGAACTATAATACAAAGTGTCTCCCTGCACAGCATTACAGTGTCAGTTTGTTGACTTTTAGGGGGAAAGAAAACGGGTAACCTAAACTCCTTGTTGCTGTGAGCATGTTTTAAACAAGGTTTCTTCCCTCCCGCAACATGTGAGATCTGGTGTCCCCTGGGCTAAAATTGATCTTTTATGGACATGAAACAAGAGCTGTAAAAAAAAATATCAAAGAGAATATCTGAATCTGATAGCGAAGAGACGAGGAAATCACTGGCTTTGTGAGTCTGAACATGAATATGTACTGCATGAGAAATGACGGCTTTGGAACAAAAGAAACCTGTTTCCAGGCATGAAGATAGCGTCAAAGGCAAACTAGCTGTAAGTATGCTTTTCTCCCTTGTTGGGATGGACTGTGTTAGATCATGTGAAATTCAAGAATAGGTGGCACAAAACTGTATCTCAAACAATACCACAAATTCTACCTGAGAAGGACAAAAAGCTCATCAAAGTTCAAGTAAAAAGTGAAACAACCTGGTCTTCTCAAAGCAGCGCGTCAAACCTGCTTTGAGGTACTACTTTGCTGTTCTTGTTTGCTGCTCCATATCTACGCCTGTCATTTACATCAACTCATACATTTAATCTGCATACAATCTACTGTAATATTCTCTCTGATGTGACTCCTTTAATAGAAAATCTGTGTGAGACAATTCAACTCTGGCATCTCTCTGCAGGGTTTGCTTCACAGTGAATTATCTATCAATTCAGTTTGTGAAACATCGACTAAGAGTTCTGTAAACTTTCCTCCTTATTATGAATGTTAACTACAGTGAAAAAGAAAACTTGCTATGTTTTTCATGGGATTTCAATGTCAGAGTACGTGATGTAGTTTTATGCTATGTCGAATCCCACAGGGGAACAACTGTCACCTTTTTTGAATGTTCCCACCTTATTTTTAATCTCTGCTTCTTTTTTTTAAATTTTAAATACTTAAAGCAGGTGTGCAACCTGGTTTGTTCCTTTCCGTGGTACCTGTCCGTGAAATGTCCTCTACCCTGAAAACTACCAGAAATGATTAAATTATTGTTTTTAAGGTTTGATCGCTGCATTCACATTTTCTAGACCACGTGTGCACTGCATGTTCCAAATCAATAAAGAAAAAGGTGCAGCACATTGTTTGATCATGTACTTTCTCATTGTTCACTGTGCTCACATAAAACAATGCTATCATAAATAAAATCCATCTCATTAAAATCACAAATGATCTCTACTTTGGTGTAAATGTGCATTTAGATACAGCTTTAAGAATCCTAAGGGTTTCTGTTGTAAAAATAGGATTGTCTCAGATCTTTCTACAGTTATTTTTGTATCATTGTTATGTAATACAGAGAGATGTCCTCCTGTTCACAATTCTAGTAGTTTATAGTGAATAGAAACAGAGCTAAAAAAATACTCTTTTCAACAGTACATGTTCAGTCACTGAATACAGCTGGCTGAGGTGGCTCCTGAGATGTGGTTGAACGCTCTCGTAAGGAGTTATTGAACTTCACTATTGAGTGTTTTTAAAGGTCAGGGATGAACATTTCTGCACATGTTGGCAAATATTCTTTAACTTTAATACCAGACAGAAATATTTTCAAACAAATCTGCAAATTAAACAACTTTGACTTTTATTCAATCCATGTATGGACAGCAGAGATGCATTTTGAAACAAACAAACAACAAATGGCATTAATCCAGTGCAGTCAAGATAAGACTTTTTTTTTCAACTGTCAGCTGGTTGATAAATCTTTCACCTCCCTGTGAGATAAGGCCTCGACTGACTCCTCAGACTGTAGTGACTCTCATGACCAGCTCTCTTGTGCTATTGCTGGGTTGGCTGCGGACCTCCGGCTGCCTCAGGTGACTGAGGAGGTGGAGGATGTTGTAGGGACAGTGTTGGTCTGGCACTGTGCTGCCGCTGTTCGGGTCCACATGTGTTCCCAGTCCTCCTGGTACTGCGGTTACCACGGTTGTAGAAGTGGAGCCAGCAGCTGTAGAGGCTACCACCATCAGTGAGGAGGTGGAGGTGGACACACCTAGGCCAGTCTGAAAGCCCGGGCTGGGCTGAGACAGAGTTCTGTCAACAGCGGTGTCCTTCAGGTCGCCGCAGTCCATCGACTTATCATAGTTCAAGACTTTCCACTGCTGGTTCACAGCCTGCCAGCGGTGGAAGATTCGAAACACAGAGGGTCCCTCGTGGACAATTAGTGCTGTGGAGATCAGAGCATCAATTAGACAATGTCAGTGTCTGGCAGCAGACTTTTATGACACAACAAAGTGATTTATGTCTCTGCAGTGGTAGATTCACTGTGTTAAAGCCTGCAGGAAGTTATAGTTTGGGGAGCAGCAGAACAAAACAACTCATCTTTAAAGTACTGCACCATAAGATAAGATCTCTATTTCTTTGAAAAATTGTAGACATGGAAAAACTTATGACGCAGCAACACTCACCACTTTTGGTGTAGGTTAGAAAAAATGATGGAACCAATCCCTGGGGTTGTTCGACAACAGCTTACAAAAGTTTAAAATTGCTTATTGATTTGGTTTCATTGAACTTAGTATCTGGAAAATTGAAATCAATCTTTGACAATAGAGGCTCTGACCCCAACATTTCACTGCATTCCTTTCATGTAGAGGGACGTCCTGTAAGAATGGGATAGCTTCTCATCTATTCTTTTCTATTAGATATTGATGATGATCTTTCCATCTTCACTGCTACAACATATACTGTACATAGAGCCTTTGGATTTAAAGTGGTTATGCCTTTTATTTTTGTTAAGGTACAAAGTTGTGCTCTAAATCTAAGAGCTTACATATAGCTGGTGTATTGTGAAAATGACATTGGAAGCTGACTGCTAAATATGGAAATCTAATCATTCCCACCATCTTCTATATTTACATAGTTCATTGACAAAACCCGGTCTCTCCTCTTCAACTACGTTTCCCTCCCGCTCCAACTTTGTGCACGAGGGAAAGTCAAGGCTTTGCTCTTTAACGTCTGCCAGGTGACAAGTTAATCTCTGTAAAGAGCAGAGTTAATGACTCGGCAGTCATTCATTGCCACCAAACCGGAGACAATCAATCTGCTTTTCCTCTCATCCCCCTGTCTGCTGCTGTGGCACTTAGACTTTTCCTAATGTGAGATGCCATCACACTGTCTTTCCAAACATGCGGCCCCCCCGGGCTGCAGAGGAGGACAGCAGGCTAAAGCGGATTCTTCAAGTTTCAATGCTGACACCTATGCAAATCCAAAACATGGTTACTGCACCTTGTTGCCCTTGTGTGCTATGTCAGTGTACCATGGTGTTCAAAGTGCTCCTGAATTGTGTGCTGTAGTGTTTTTATTATAGAGAGAAGCACACTGTAATGTATGCTACAGAAACCACTCCAGAAACTGCAAAAACAGAATTCATGTTTTATTGATAAGACAGCTTTCAGCATTTCATCAGCTTTAATATAGTTACTGTTGTTTAGTGAGTTTTACACAAATGTTTTGGGCAATACAAATTTGAAGCCAGTGTGTCTTGACAAGTGAATACACAGTGAATATGGATATGAATTAGTTTGGGTTTAGTTTATAGATTTGTTGTATTGATCATCAATAGTTCAGGGCAGTCACAATAATTTGTGCTCAGCCAGTGGGTATAATTATTGATTCTGCTGAACACCTTTGGCATTTTATTTGTTTCGCTTGTTGAATGCACAATGAACCCCAGACTACTGTAACCAGACTGGACACACGTATTATAAATCTCTGTGTTTTAATACCTACACTCTTTCCAAGTGGAGTAAAAAAAAAAAACTACATTCAAATAAACACACATTAAACCAATGTGAACTCTAGCTCCTCACCAATGCAGACGACATCCATGAAGCCGTACATGCCGTAACAGATCTGGAAGAGCAGATCTTGTCGCTGCCAACGGGCGGACGGGCTGAAAGACGACCACACCAGCCAGGAGATACTTGCCATGAGGAAAAGGGAGCCCAAGATGGCTGCTGCTATCTGAACTTTCTCAATCACTGTCAGCGAGATGGCTTGCCACTGCAGGGAGACACAGACCACCATCAAGGTAAGCTCTTTTTTCCTCCTTTCTCTTAACTTCAAAGACACTTGAAAAAACACACTGTGTGATAGGCTTAAAACAAATGTTTAAGGAGAACAAGAGAAACACATCAATGGGTACTATCATTCGTAAAAAAGCACCTTATTAAACATCCATATTGTAAGTTAATGAGGCTGATTATCACATCCCAAACTGTTAAATAAAGATGAAGCACCAAAATTAAAAAGTATACATGTGAATACAAAACACCTGATTTATTTATCTGGCTTTTTGTATAACATCTTCAAATCATAACGTATAGGTGATGAGCCAGCTGACTCCAGGTATATAAAGGAGACAGCATTTCATATATCAGTGCTGCCTGAAGAAAACTTCCCCAAAAATGTAAAATGTAATCACAAAGGAACCTATCATGTCACCAACGTCTAAAAACTGAGAGAAAATATGTTTCTGTAATCTTTCTGTTCTAGAGATCAGACAGAAAAAGGCGTGTTTAATTCAGGAACATCATTCCTTTTATGCTGAATTCTTCTTTTTATCATCAGTGCATGACAAGAGTCACAGTGAAGACCGTGTGATCCCTGAAAATGGTGTTTGGGTGTTTTGAGCCAAATTAAATTTGAAATGAAAACCAAAAATGGTTCTAAATGAGTCCCAGAGGAGGGGGGCCTGGAGCTATCTTCCAATTTACCAAAGCACTCTTAAAAATCCAGAAAATAGACATGTCGGTACTGATTTTTCTTTTAAGTTTTTCATCACACTTGTAGCTTCCTAGCTCCAAGGACTTGAAATCACTGTTTCTCATGAAGCCCCTTTCCTTTTAAATATCTCAAATGCCGACCTCTATACCAAGAGCTCACCTGTAGTGGGTTCTTGGTGCTGATGGCGATGACCTGATATTTGTAGTAGCAGAGCTCACAGGCCCAGGATCCCCTCTCACTGATCCACTTGATGAGGCAGGGCTGGTGGGTGCAGCGTACCGACCCACAGCACCGACATGGGCTCAGGAGCTCCCCCTGTAGGACAGAAGCAGAGCCTGTCAGTACTGGCAAACCAAGACCAGAGTGTTCCCTAGAAGAGTTCAGTTAAATACATGAATATGTCTTTGATTTAGACATTGATTACAGATCTTGTTCGAAGAATATGTGCTGCTGCTGGGGAGCATGACATTTGCTTTCAATGCAGTGCTGTGATGAAAATAAAGAGACGTTCTGCACTAATGCACACTGGCTTACATTTTGCACTAGAGGCACCTAGAATACAATGAAATTACTAAGAATGTTTGGCTCTGACTTGACTTTGGCTTAAGAGTGGACTTAATGATTTGTGATCTTAAAAAAAGTATATCCCTTCAGCCATCATCGACCGGCTGACACATTCTTTTTCTGTTGCCCCTGCAAATAACCCCTTTTTTCATGCAATGTTCTGCAGGTTATACCATACATTTTTATTTCTTTGCAGTTCTTTGTGCTTACTTATTGATTTTTTTTCTGAGAGATTTTGCATGCACAGTCAGCTAATCTAACACACACACCAACACAACACACAGGGTACACACATCACTGCACAGTCACATTATAGCAGAACACCAGTTCAGGTGTGAAATGGGAGCTTTGCCTCACACCTAGTTGACAGACACAATGCTTGATTACCAGTAGCTTTGAAAAGGGGAGGATTAGTCACTGAAGCTTCTGTCAGAGAGCAAACCCCAACAAAGCTGCAAAATACTGTGCTGAAGGTATTCTGTTACTGCAGCTGCTGAAGGGAATTTGGCTGTCACATATGCATGAATATTTTTTTATAGTTCTAAATATATGTTACTTCAAAAGAAACACATCATTTCCACTCTTTCACATCCATTCTATCTACTTTCTTTTTTTATTTGCAAACTGATCTTTTATACAAATCATTGTAAATGTACTGCACCTTTCACCAACAAGGTCATTTAAAATAATTAACATAAGACATTAACGTAATTAAGAAAAGAAACACATGACATTTTAAAAGGGCTGAATAGGAATCACAGTGGAGTTGCAATGTGGTGCAATATATGAAGAAGAAGAAGTCGTAAAGCCTGTTTCAAAAGAACTGAAAGTTGGAGCAAACCTCGAGCTCTTTGGGCAGTTTTTTCTCTCTCCCCAGATTTTAGATGCCTAAAAGAGAACACTGCTTTGTAATGTAATGTGTAGAATACTTTGGAGACAACAGGCAGACAATACAGATTATATTTGGCCCTAAACAATTAAGTGCTAATTAAGCGCTTTGTAATCCAATAGAAGTATTTTAAAAAACAGTGTTAAGGAACCAAAGTTAGAACTAGATGGATGTGGACCGTGTCTTGGTCTTAGTGAGGACTGCAGCAGTTGTCTGATCGACCCTTTACAGCGACATGTAAAGACAGAGTTACAGTAGTAAAAGTCAGTTATTCTTTGGCTTAACAGATCCATTTTTTTCTGTTGGAACTGCCCAGAGAGGTGTAGAATATGTTCAGAAGAGCTAATGCCATTCACTTGCAAATACTTTCGACACAGCACAAAGGGAGAATATCAATAAAAGAGGAAGAGGATTTCAAATGTGACACAATGTCTTCCAAGGTTTTATGAGAGACACATCAACCAAAGTGACATTAAGAAATGTATTCAATTTGGCATCAAAAGCTTTTTACTTAACAGCAATATGTGCTCAGCTCTATCCTTAACCAGCAAATATTCTGAAGCCCTATTCAGCCTGAGGAACAAATGAGATTTGTAAGCTCTAACCCTGGGCCCAGAACTCATTAAAATATATTACTACTCATGTCAGATCGGATATGATGACCCAAACGATAGAGTCCAGCACTCTTTTAAGGTCTTGACCCGCAGTTAAAGAAACCTGGATCTACAAAACTCAAAGCAGGACCTTCTTGTATATAAGCTTTAATCTTAATGAGATTGAACAAAAGTCCTGTAGTGAAAGAAAAATAAATTAGCCAAGGGAGCTCTCTTCTATAATCTGAGGCATTCACTCTCTAAGCCATAGTATTTTTAATTCAATATTTTATTTACGTACCATGTCCCTATCTACCCTGAACATGGCTTAGAAATTGTAGAAAGAAATGCAAAACGCAGTGAGTTTCCAAATTATTTGTCCATGCTGTCATTGTGCTGACATCTCTGACAGACAGAGCAGCGCCCTTAGTAGAGGAGAAAGGAAGAAAAAGCAGGGATCTGGAGGAGGAGAAAAGGCCCATCTACAGATGGCCAGGGTGGGAGTGTATTGGCAGGAGCAGTAGAACACTTCTGCCGTGTCCAGTGGGACTCAGACCGCTCACTGTGACTGGGCTGATTGCAGCCAAGAGCTGAAACCTAGATCAGTCCAGTACAACTGAGGCTGGAGAGAGAGTAAGAGAGACCGTGAAACAAATGTGGCATTACAGCCCACGCATACAGAAAGTGATAACTAAATGTCCTTTTGTTGATCAAACAGCAAATATCATTGAAAAAATAACACAACAGAAGAATGTCTTTAAAAAAAAAGCGTATGAAAGCTTGGCTGAGATATCCCCTTTCTCTGATCTTCATTTTCCTTGAAACACCTCAGTGCATCTTATAAAATGATTGGATCATCTCCCAATGTATATATAATGACATGAAACTAAATAAGAGATAGCTATTCACATTTATTAAGGATCTGCAATCAATGAAAGTGGACCCCATTAACTCAAGGAGAAGGGAAATTGTGGTTAAATAAACCAGCTCCCAATGAAACTGAATGAAGCTCTTTTAACAGCCATTGACATTAGAGCCTCATATATTCCTTTTATAAGCTCCTTTTGTAATGAGCGTGAATAAAACCTTTGCTGGGAGCGTGCTATTCATTGCTTATTTTACAGGAACCATTAGGCGTACAGTGACAGTTACAGGATCTTTCAGAGTCATAAAATAGAGGAGCTACGAGAGTTGAACATTATGAATTAACACCTCACATGACTTTTCCGATAAAAATGTAATGTGCTTATGTAACTTGTTTATAATCTATTCCCAACAAATGGCAGAGGACGCATCCAATGATAGATAAGGAGAGCAAAGTGCCTCTGCACAGTGGGGCCATATAGAAAGAATGATGCTAACTTGACCCCTCAAGGCTTCTCATTGTGCTTCAGACAAACACACTGTGCAAGTGCATTATCTGTGTTGTGATTTAGGAGGGAAAAGCCAACATTTTTTCTAAGCAGCGGGGACTCACATATTCTCAACATGCCACTGAAGTGAGGACAGGACAGTAGAAGCATCAGCCCCAAAGGGCACTTGGATGTAATAGTGCATGACACTTCAGGAGAGGATGCCACACGCAGGGAAATACTTCATAACTTTTCTTTGCATATTTCTGTATAAATCTCCTTTTCACAAGTTTGTGCACTATGTGACTATTTCCTGAAAATCTCTTGAGTGATTCAGAGGAATAGCTTATTCTTCGAGGGGCCAAGTCAAGATATAGTCTGAAAGCACAAGTTTGAATAAAGCAAATGCCCCCGCAAAGCGCCTCGCTGACCTTAAATGCAAACATTAACAGGTTGAAATACGTCCCTAGCAAGCTGTCTATAAAGGATACATGAATAACCCCGGGTACTGCTCTAAAAGACACATTGCTTTTTGTCATTTCATTTGAAATTGGCTCAGATGTTCATTATACTGCTTACAATGTCTGCATACAGAAGGAGTCTGCATTAACATCTTGGTCAATCTTTTTTTCTCATCATGTCTCATTAAAACAAATCTCTAATGTACATGTACACTTGTTAGTTGCTGCATTCTTTACCTGTACATTCTGGCCTTTAAATGTAATTGGAAAGGAGAAAATCTGTAGTTTTTGTTTGTGCTAACATAAGGAGGTATATCTTACCTAAACAAGTTTTTGAGAAGACTTTGTCTTACAGACTTCTGGCCTTTGAATGCACAATTTTGTATTCAGTTTTGTATGATTCATATGAGAAAAAGCTGCATGGCCTATCCAGAAAAACAACAGTATTTTGGTTGGAAAAATACTAAGGGCACCTCAAAGAACCAGTATGAGCTCGATTATGCAGAGTTATTACAATGTTTGATGTCATATTTAATCATCAGAGTACATTTGTTTTTCACTGGTTGCTTCTGTCACAGACTTAATGCCTTATTCTAGGGGGATGCTCAAGGAAAGAAATGCCTCTGCTCCCTTCTTTACTCTTACTTGAGTATCTCAGACTCGGAGAAGGACGTGTTTTGGACGTGGATTGTCAAATGAGATACTGGCTGCCTCGGTCTATGTGACATCATGAAGGCTTAAAGAGAACAGGGGATAACTAATGTCCTCACTGCCTGTATCACAAAGTGACACAGTCCACGCATCTCTCCTTTCAAATGGAGCCTTATTCTCCTTGCACCCATTTACACCTCAGCAGATCCATATCTGGACTTCACCCAAGCCAACAGCAGAGATGACAGGAAAAGGAAGAACGCTGATAGATACGAACTTGAATAATGATAAGACGGCCCAAATTCAAGTGCTATTGACTAGCTGCAATGTCTCAAGGAGGCATCGATGAGACGAGTTGGAAGAAGCCATGGGAAATACTGCAAATTTTCAAGGCAGTACTTTATATGCACTGCGGTGTGCCGACTATCTGTGGAGTTTCTGGAAAAAAGAAGATCAGGCCTTGTTTTCAATCTCCTAAGTAGACCCCATGTCAGTTATAATTACAAAGTCTGCGCTCAGAGGTGGATTGATGCACAGAATTGCTCTTGGAGTAATTAGTTGATGAAACATAGAGAGATTATAGGCCATACACAGTGCAATGACCGTGAAATGATATCGTCTATCTGCTGCTTGTGTAAAAAGCAACCATAAGTGCGGACTGCCAGATACAAAGTTATGTTCTGCACCTCAGTTATCTTGCTTCACATTTCTTCGAACGTCCCTACCTCCATTACTAATTGGTAAGGTGTGACATATTCGTCAATGTGGTTTCGAAGGCTCTGTCAAACAGTGTAACTAATGTGTCTGTAAATTGCCAAGTGCCAGCTTCTCTTTTAAAATCTAATATTATTTATTGCAGCACACCTAAACCAGCTTCTTTCAGATTTTTCCTCTCCTGATTGATGTAGTGTGACATTATCATCGATATGGCCCCAAAGGCGGAGGCACGCTGTGTGATTTGCTTTGCGGCTCTTCCCTTCTGTTCTGTGCACATTATCATTATTACTTTTTCCTCTATTGGCTGGTTGTGAGCACCAAGTGAGAGGTATCATTTGATTTTTTTTTCACACATGTAATGCGTCAATATGAATTCAGAGTGTTTGTCTATAATGAGTTGTTACTGCATCTTGGTGTATCCTCCACACTTGTCAACCATGGGGATAAGGTCTTTCATTATCCTCCCACTGAGAGCTATAGTTGTCTTTTTAAGCCATGCAAAGGACTGACTGCAGGATGCAGTATAAGATCCCTGTTCAGATGGCTCTCCAGCAGCTATTGTCCTCACTGGAAAAGCAGCTTGACAAGGGAAGCCTAATGGAACTGAGAGTAAGAACCAGAGGCTCTAAGGGAGGTTTTCTGAATCTTAGGGTGGAATATTTAAATCACCAGTTTGGTCTTTAAGATGCTTAGAGTGCAATGAGTTGGGGGATTTCGTTTTAACTAAAAATGTACAAAAAAATAGTGATGCCTCCCAGCTATAGGAGGTGTAAGAGAGTATAACTAAATATTCTTATGAATCAAATGTAAACTTCTTTGATGAGAAGACATATCTTTTTCTGAGATTTAGGAAAACATTTTTTCCTTGACTTACATGTTCTGGTCCTTGGAAGCAGATCCGACACACAGGCGTCCTGAAGCCACTCTCCGTGTAGCTGGTGAGGGAAAACCTCTCCTCCAGTTTGCCCTTTGAGCAGTCATCAGAGGAGCTGCTGCAGCCACGAAGGGCCGCTGACAGCTCTGCAGCATCCACCCAGCCCGACACCGTCCGCTCTCCACCCGGTGGCCCGGTGGCTCCCGCGGTAGGTGGGGCAGCGCGGTCCTCTGCGTGCTGGTGGCTCCGCGTTAACGTGTTGTTGTTGTCGGGGACGGTGACGCCTGTCTCATGGCTTTCCGTAGTTTGGATGCTCATGGGGGTCAGCGGAGGCAGCGGTGTTGGTGGTGCCGGTGGCCCGAGTAGGAGCACCCTCAGGTCACCGAGCAGTACGCAGCAGCGGCTCTTTAGCATGCCCTGGCTGCGCAGCATCAGGCTGTCTCCGGCCACAAACTCACAGCACCGTGCAAAGGTGCTGGACGAAATCAGCATGTACTGTATGTGTCCCCGGCATGAGCAAACACTTGTTCATATGTGGAGGGGTGGGAAAGTCTGTTTTCCTGCGATTTTTTGGTTAAAGCAGACTTTATTTTTCTTTGTTAAAATGTTATAATTGAAAGTATTTTATTGTCGTCCCTCCAGAATGTAAATCCAAAAGGCAAATAAATCCCATCGATGCAAACAAGTGTCTGAAGCCATTAAGTTCAATAAATGGAACAGCTAAAAGAGGAAAGTCAAATGTTAGATTGATAGGAATATGCATTCAAGTAATAAGGTTGTGGTCCGTTCACTCTGTGCCCACTGTCATTTCATGGCCTTAATAGTCTCGCAGCTCTGTACAACATAAACTATCTCGACAGGCTTCTCCCTCCAGATTCACGACGAGCCCAGAAACCCAAGAATCAAATCTGCCTTTAATGGACTGTTACAGACTACAAAACAAAATGTCATCGCTCACTCTTAAAATTCAAATGTTCTTACAAACCATAATGCATAATACACATTTGATATCAGCAGAGCTCAGATTACTGTCGACGTCTTGAAAGGCTTTCAAGGCAATCGATGGCGTGCTATGTTAGGAAGCGAAATCTGTCTTACCTGGCGAGCTACCCCCGATGTCTATACGACTCACAGTTTCGGGATTTTTCTCATAGATCTCCAGCCAGACTGCACGTCGCTGGCAAGTCTGTGTGAAGCTTACATCCCCAATTATCGAATTTCCATGTCCAGGGGAAAAGCCGATGGGTTGAAATCTCCGTTACAATCCAACACGATTGTCAGACTGTCCTGCTCTGGGTGAAAGCATCCGTAGCCCCGGATTCTCCTGTGATCATTGGCTGCTGAATCGGTGCTGCAGCTTCAGCACCATGATTCCTGGGACAGCTCCCAGACGCCACACGTCACCAGCGCACGGTGATGCAAGCAGCTCACTCATTACTACAACTGTGGACTGAGACAAATACACAGGGAGACGGTTAATTACTTGTTTAAGGCAAGCAATCTATCATTATAGAAAGAGTCGATAAGTTAAAGGCGACATTAATGTGTATTTCCTTTAATCATGCAAACCGAAAGCAGAAATTTAAGTTAATAATCAATAATTAAACAATTCAAGCACAAGGCAAACACAAATTATTGATAACAGCTCAGTTAAATATTGTCATTTTGCTTGGCACAAATACCAATCACGCTAAGAGTGGCTTAAATATTCAACATTTTAATGTCTAAAAGAGTGAAAGGAGAAATTGCAGGCTAGATTCAAATTAAGCAGCCAACAAAAAAAACACTTCATTTAACATATAAAGTTAACACACAATTAAATAAATGATGGAAGACCTAGAACATGCGGGAAAGGCTGCAGCCAACTTTTATTTTCATAAGCTGCAAGCACATCAGTCCACGCTATCTACATCTGAACAGTAGCCTATTTGGGTTAATAGATTAATCATGCTGTCTCTATAAATTGCTGCCCATCACAATTTCCCATAGCTCTATTTGGCTTCTTCGTTTTGCTGTTTTGACAGACCAAAGTGTGAAATATTCAGAGTAGCCTACTATCATGAAAGAAAAGAAGACTCGAAAAGATTCAGCTGGATATAAAGACACGTTAAGAGTTTTTTTTATTAAAAAGACGAATGAGTCTTTTGTTACTTTAAGATCTTGCATAATTTTTTGTTTTGTTTTTAGTCAAGTTATAACATTAGCACTAAAATGTTATAATACCACAATGTAAAAAATAGACTGCCACTTAAATAAAATAAACTGCTAATTATTAGCAGCATCTAAATATTGTAAAGCTATAGGCTACACAACTTCTTGGAGTAATTTAATCAAATATTAATTAGACTATCATTAAGGCCAAATTCATTTAGGGTAAGAACCCAGAGATGGAGTTCTTTAAGTTAACTACACAAACTATCTATGCATTATAAACATTTTAATGGACCACAAAAAAAGAGTTAAAATCTGAAGATCATTGGGTAGAAGGATAGGATAGAAGAACATTGCACACATTAGTACTGCATGGTAACAGCGACGATGTTATATGTTTCAGATGTTTAAATTAGGCAACCTAAAGTAAAGCAATATCACAGTGTAAAGGTACAAGCAGAAGTCCATTAAAATTCCTGCTTGAGTAAAAGTACAAAAGTGTAGGCCTAATCAGCAAACCGTGCTTTCTTATAATAACATTAAGAAAACTGATGCATTTTTGTAATTAGTATTTTACTGCTGTAGCCTACCTTGTTGAACGGATGGCTATCTGTTAGTTGGCAGGCCAAGTTGACGATACATTTAGGGTAGCGTACAACTTCCCAAAAAAAGGATGGATTTCAGTCAACCTCTTCTAGCTCAACTTCAACCTATACCTTCAATTTAGTCCAAAAGTTTGCATCCCTTCTCTTTAAAGCTCATATGTTAAACACATTTGCCCGAATGGCAAAAGAAGTACTCACGAAAGTATTGTGAAATCCAAAAATCCAAAAAAAGGTGTAATTGTTAATGCCATAGACTGTAAATATTAAGGTGCTCATGTTTGTTGCTATGACTCTACCTCTACAGTACATCACCAGGCAACCGCCACCAACACGTGCCTGGTTGTTTTTTAACGTCACTTCCTGCGCGGCAGACACTACTTTGAACAAACAAGTAAGTTGTCAACTAGCGTTAGATGTCTAACTAATGTCTGCTTCGTTCGTACAACTTTGAATAACATTTTACGTATATAGATCTCGCTCTTAGTCATGTACTGTCCGGCGAATAAATGCTGCCATATGACCAGCACTAACACGATTTATTTTGCTGGTAACTGTTGCCGCCCTTGCTAGCCAACGTTAGCTTCCGCTGCTAGCAGGGAAGCCTACAGGGCACGTACTGTATGCTAACGGACACACTTGTACATGGATCACTTGTTTGTGGGCAACTAGATCTCTTTGCTACATCTGAGTGTGAATTATTATACGAATTTAATGACTCAAAAGTCGTGACTTGGCGTTAGTTGCAGCAGAGTTTATCACCATGTCTAATCAACTGACTGCAGAGCAGTGGAGAAAGATAGAGGAAAACAGACAGAGGGCATTGGAGAGAAGAGCCCAAAGACTTGGACAGAATATTAGCAGCAACAAGCAGACTTCAGGAGTCTCCACCAGTAGTTCAGTACAGGCGCACCCTCCTAAACAAGGCATTGCCTCGGATCGTGCCACCCTCACACATCACAGGGAATCACCCAGCTTTACCTCTGAACCAAAACAGTTTGTTCCACCCTTAAAAATAGACTCACAGGGCCTCACACATCACAGAGAAACAGCCAGCTTTGCCCCAGAACCAAAACGGTTTGTTCCACCCTTCAAAAAAGACGTACAAGGCCTCTATAATCCAAATCATGGCTTAAACCATCAGCAGTTATCTGGCACTGGCAACCAAATCAACCAGAGTTCTCTGTGTAACTCTGCTACTTCGAGACAGGTGAGATTTGTGCCTTAATGTTCAATTTATTGTTTAGAGAAAAATAACTCTTATACTGTTTGCTTAATCCTCACATTGTCCTTTTTGTAGGTGAAAGTCATTGACCCACTGCCCCAGACAACAAGTCAACATGTGAGCGGCGCTGTCTTGACAAGCGGAGGAAGCTTTGGTGCAAAGCCAGCTCATCCCAAGCCTAACCTCACCTCAAATAACTCTGGTGGAGCAACTGGCTCATTCTACAAGCAAGCTAGTAAACCTGCCCAAAGCCCCGTGGCACAGCTACCCGCTAACTCTTCAACTTTTAATGGTGCACCTACTAAGAAGCCTGCCATCTCCGTAAGAGGAAAATGTGTATCTCACACAGAGGGACGCTTCAGAATAGAAGTGAGCTATCATGCCGAACTTATTGCAGTTTTTAAATCCATCTCTTCAAAGAACTATGGTAAGTATCCTGGGAGTGGAGGGAAAATGTTCCAGCTAAGTCTTGATGCTCATAACTTTTATCTTTTCCTTTTACATCCCCAGTAAACAACTGTACAACTGTACACCTACGGAAAACAGAAAGTGATAAACAAATAAGAATATGTAAACACAAATGAGCAACTTTTTGCTGATGTAATTATTTCACAAACCGTATACCTCTCAGTCGGAAATAGTCAGAGGAGGTTATGCGTCGTCTTGTGACTTACTTTAATGTATCAACAGATTCTGCACTTTTTACATAAACCCAATCATGGAATGCAGTTGACTTGCAAACAAATATAAAATAAAAACTTCTTGTATATAGCACTGTTTAAACAGTTGTTTACAAAGTGCTTTGACAGACAAAGCAAAGTGATAAAAAAAAAAACAGGAGTCAAGTTGTTTGGGTGACTTTATGAAACGTTCTTTGTCCTGAACCCTCTTCTAACCCAAATCAAGACAAAAGTGAAACTAAAAAAAAAGTCAATTCATCACTGCATGACCATGTGTCACAGAAATGAATCACATTCTGGATTATGTTTTCATATTGTTTGCCATTGTTTGAAGTGCATAAAGAAAACGAGTAAATCCAGTAATGTCACTCAGAACTACCTGTGACTAATACATAGGCTACTTTTATAGAGCTACAGCTTTAGAGATTCTGCAGGGCTAAAACAGTGAGGTAACACGAGAACTGTGAAAGTCCACATGCGTGTAAAAGTACTTAAATTAATTCATTTGTCACTGATTTGAAGAGGTTCCATATCAAACATAAATAATAAGAAAAGACACTCAAAAGAGGACATAATAATAATAATAATACATTTTATTTATAGAGCGCTTTACATGGTACTCAAAGACGCTTTACAGTTAAAACAGTGAAAATGCATTTACCAATAAAAACACACAATTAAAATCAAACACCGGTTATCATAAATTAAAAGCAGTTTTGAACAGGTGGGTTTTGATGAGTTTTTTGAAGGTTGTTGGATGTGAGCAGTCTCTTATATGTTTTGGGAGAGAGTTCCAGAGGGAGGGGGCGGCTATTGAGAAGGCTCTGTCGCCCCAGGTTCGGTGCTTGGTCCTGATGGGAGGGGCAAGGAGATTTGCTTCGGAGGAACGGAGGCTGCGGGAAGGGGTGTGGTGATGGAGGAGGTCAGTGAGGTAGGAGGGGGCCTGGTGATGGAGCGCTTTGTGGGTGAGGAGCAGGATTTTGAAGTGGATGCGTTGTTGGATGGGTAACCAGTGAAGGTTCTGGAGCACAGGGGTTATGTGGTCACGGGAGGGGGTGCGGGTGAGGAGGCGAGCAGCAGAGTTCTGAATATACTGGAGTTTGCTGAGTAGTTTGGTGGGTATGCCGTACAGGATGCTATTGCAGTAATCTAGTCTGGAGGTGACAAAGGCGTGTATCAATGTTTCAGCAGCAGGAAAGGAGAGTGATGAACGGAGACGGGCAATGTTTTTCAGGTGAAAAAAGGCAGTTCGGGTGATATGGGATATGTGGTGTTCAAAAGAAAGGTTTCTGTCAAAAATTACTCCAAGGTTGCGGATGTGGGGGGACAGGGACAGAGTGGAGTTGCCGATGGTGATGCTGAAATTGTCAGTGGTTTTGGTTCAAGATTTTGGGCCGATGAGTATTAGGTCTGATTTGTCACAGTTAAGTTGTAGGAAGTTTTCTTGCATCCAGGTTTTAATATCGTTGAGGCAGTTGGTCAGTGTGGAGTGGGTGGCATTGGAGATGGTTTTGGTGGAGATGAAGAGTTGGATGTCGTCGGCGTAACAGTGAAAGTGGAGGCCATGGCGACGTATGATGTTTCCAAGTGGGAGTATGTAGAGGATGAATAGGAGGGGACCAAGCACTGAACCCTGGGGGACACCTTGGGAGACAGGAGCAGTGGAGGAGGTGCAGTTATTGATGTGGATGAATTGCTGTCTGTTTGAGAGGTAAGATTTTATCCAGGAGAGGGCGGTGCCGGTGATATGGAGAGTTGATTCAAGTCGGGAGAGGAGAATGGTGTGGTTTATGGTGTCAAAGGCGGCAGTGAGATCAAGGAGGATGAGGATGTTGACATGTCCAGAGTCGGAGGAGAGGAGGAGGTCATTGGTGACATGGAGAAGGGCTGTTTCAGGGCTGTGTTGAGAGCGGAAACCGGATTGGAATTGTTCGTACAGGTTGTTGGAGGTGAGGTGGGTTTTGAGCTGAGAGGCAACAGCACGTTCGAGTATTTTGGACAGAAAAGGGAGGTTGGAGATGGGGCGGAAGTTGCATGGATTGTCAGTGTCAAGACCAGGTTTCTTGAGGATGGGTGTGACGGCAGCCAATTTGAGAGGTTGGGGGACAGAACCAGTACTGAGGGAGGAGTTGATGATTGCAGTGATTAGTGGGGAAATGGCAGGGAGGGAGTCCATTAAAAGCTTGGATGGGATGGGGTCAAGATAGGAGGTGGAGCATTTCATGCCGGCCATGAGGGTGGACAGTTGCACAGGGGACAGAGGGGAGAAGTGAGACAGGGGCTGAGTTATGAGGGGGAGGGTATCAGGCGGGCAGGTGGGAGTGGTGGTGGGGGTGGCGGTGGTGAGGTTACTGTAGATGGTATTGACTTTGGTTTGAAAGAATGAAAGGAAGGATTGGCACTTGTCGGCTGTGAAGGATGAGGAGGTGTTGTCGTCAGGTTTGAGGAGTTTGTTTATTGTGGAGAAGAGTGCCTTGGGGTTTGTGGAGCCAGAGTGAATGAGGTGGGAGTAGTAGGTGGACCGGGCTGCGTTGAGAGCGTCTTTATACTGTTGAAGGTGGTCTGTGTAGGCTTGAACATACCTATAAAATGTTGCAGAACAAGTCACACATTGGTGCTTGAAATTGATCAGATAGCAGGAAAATAAATGTTTGATTCTTAAAATGTTCCTTGGGGACCCAGAGAGCCCCCTTACCTGATGGTTCCAACTATTAATCCATGAATATGTATCTAATGGCATTGACCAACAGATTGTTGCTGAAGACAAAGAACCAATTTTAGGCAACTTGTAGGCCCAGTTTTGTGCCATTTAACAAGGTAGCCTACCTATTTTTCTCTTTTTATGTCAGTGGTTTTGGGGGGAGGTTGTTTTTTTGTCATTTGCCAATCACATCCCTGAAGAAAAAAAAAGACAATAAAATGACTGAACTATAACCATTGACCAAAACTTCAGCATCCTTATTGTTGAAGGAAGTGTTGACAAGTCCTTCATGCTAACCAGTATCATCTTTCTTTAATTCCCAAGTTATTTTATATATTTGCTCTTATGCATGTTCATCTCTGCACAGCCTTTTGGGATACTGAGTATTCTGTTCTGCTTTAGACCCTGCCACAAAGATGTGGAACTTCAGCCTGGAGGACTACCAACAGCTAAGTATGAATGTTAGGGTAATATTCAGAAAGCATGCTTTTTTTTTATCTTCAAAGAAGTAGTTTTCAATTGAATGTGTGACAGAGTATTCTTCTTGGGCTGCTGCTGCATCCACCTCTTGTCTCAGTGGAGGAAGCAGCTTCTATTCCTTCTGTGTCTTTGAGGCCTCTGGAGGGAATGGAAGCACTGGACGTTGCTGTAGCCACCAGCAGGGCTCGTGACGGTGCAGCACTGGGGGCACTGCTGAAGCTGTGTAACAGCTGGCAGAAACCTGGAGCTGCTCTGCAGGGCCAGTGCATCCTGGTGTCTCAGACCAAGTTTGAAGTTGATATCGGTTACCATGGCGATGTCATTGCAGCGTTCAAGCAGATGCCGACGAAGAGTTATGGTAAGAAAGTGTTATGGAACATTTTGGACCTCTTTAGTTGGAGTTGTACAGCTTCTGATACAGTTTCTTTTGTTCTGTGGCAGATATGAAAACAAGGAAGTGGAGCTTTTCACTTGAAGACTACAAGAGACTCAGTGAGTAACAACATATGCTGTATCTAGCTGTTGTTATCGCTGTGATTCTGTTTGTCTCTGTAACATTTGCCATCTTGTCTGACCGTGCGTTGTTCCACACCCAGTGGATCTTCTCAGTGGGATAGCAGCAGTGGAGGTGGAGCCTCTACCCAGGGCAATAGTCCAGGCGTTTTCTGCCAGGTTTGATGGGACTGAAGCCAGGTCTTTAGACGTCCCTGAGGCAGACCTCTCCGGCATCGACCCCTCGCTCACCCGCAGCCTCATGCCCTTCCAGAGGGAGGGAGTCAAGTAGGTGCCTTATGAAAGCCATTAGTGCTCTCTCTGCATGGTGTAGCCAATAACTCAATACCACGAGACAGCTTTTTATCTATAATATGCACAGTCTTGCGCAGATGAAGAGACTAATCAGAATTAGTCAGTATTTTTATGCCAATCATCTGTGATTTTACTGTGAGTTTTTTAGATTTAAACAGTTTGATCAGTGAAATTATTATTATTATTTTTAAGATTTATTTTTGGGCAATTTGTTTATTATTATTTGTTTATTGGAGAGATAGGACAGTGGATAGAGTCGGAAATCAGGGAGAGAGAGTGGGGAATGACATGTGGGAAATGGAGCCACAGGTCGTATTCGAACCTGGGCCGTCCGCTTGGAGGACTACGGCCTCTGTTCATGGGGCGCGCGCACTAACCACTGTGCCACCAGCGTTCCGAAATATTAATTTCTGACATTAGTATGTCACATGTTTCTATAGTTTTGCAGTGTCAAAACAAGGCCGCCTCCTCTTGGCTGATGACATGGGCCTGGGAAAGACGGTGCAGGCCATCTGCATAGCCGACTACTACAGGAACGAGTGGCCTTTGCTGGTGGTGGCTCCCTCCTCTGTGCGGTTCACCTGGGCCGAGGTAAAAAAAAGAATCTGCAGTGTTTTTTCTTAATCAAAGCTTTGTGCCTCGGAGAAAAAAGCTCATTACTTAGAGGAGGCAGGAGTTTATCACTTTGTTTCTGTTTAATGGTGTCATTATCAGTCTGCATTAAGTCAGCAGGCGGCTTCTTAAGCATATCCCTCTAGTCTCCTCCTCTGACAGAAGCTTTGCCCAAAACAGTAAAACGCTGATTCCTGCTTAAAGCTTTCTGCATTCGAGTAAGGTCCCCAAGGACTGGTTACTCTGGTCTGTACTTTATGTTCAGTGGGTAAAATGGCAGAATGAATTGCTGTCATTTATTTGTCTCATTGGTTCAGCCCGTGTTGATTTGTGATGCATATCAGTTATTTTTTTAGATTTTGAAAGTTTCATATTTTGCATAATCTCTGTAACTTTTATCTGATTAATAATACTGTAGAAAGGTAAACTGGACATATGCAGGCAACCGTTTCTCCAGCTCATTTACAACCTGAGACTTTGTAGACAAGTCTAAAACAATCTGGCCCTTTGCTCGGCATTATTGAAATGTTATTCCTTCCATGTCCCAGTTTTTTTTTCTTACAGAGTTCATCTTGGGTCTCGCTTATTTCTGAGTGTCTCATTCTCTGTAGCGTCTATACTCGCAGCAGTGCATTTTCAGAAGATCCTCGCTTTGCCTTCTGTCTATTGACAAGACAACACAGGCTGTTCTCTAAATAGATTGCTCGGATCAAACACTGTCCACCAATCAGAAGTTAGAAACACAGAGGAGAGTTTAGTTACAGATTGTCTTCCAGTTGAAAGGATACTTAGTCAGTCTAGCTCAGATATTATCTGCACTGTTAGCACTCTGCATTCAGACTGATCTGCTGTAAAAATAGACATCACTTTGAGAATTTAAGCCAGGTTGACAGGAGAATGTAGAGCAAGTAAGTAAATTGTCAGAAACATTTGGGCCACCGTTTTCTGAACGAGGATCAGCTCTTTTATAATAACAGTTAGGCTGGATTGCTTGTGATTAGCAACATGTAAACCAGAGAACAGTCTCAGACGTCTTCTTGGATTGTTTCTCTGAAATTCCTGAGTCTGACATACTCCTGGTGTTAGGAAAATACACCCTGAAATTACATTCTGGTGAGTGTTGATTCTGCATGTCTTACATGACTAAGTGTCTCTGCCTGAAGGCCTTTAGACGCTGGCTTCCCTCCCTGAGTGCTGACAGCATCAACGTGGTGGTGAAGGCCAAAGATAATCTGCGGTCTGGTTTGGTCAACATCATCAGCTACGACCTCCTGAGCAGGATGGACAAGCAGCTGCCAGGAAACCCCTTCAATGTTCTCATCATGGTCAGCTGTGTAGTTAAACTGTGCAGTATTTAGAAATGGCTGTTCTCGATTCCAGTATCCATTACTTTAAAACCTTTACTGTAGGTTATGAATAACCCTGGGATTTTGTCATTCTATGCAGGATGAGTCTCACTTTCTGAAGAACATGAAGACTGCTCGTTGTAGGGCAGCCTTACCTCTCCTGAAGGTACTCCTCCTTCTTCTATTTAACATTTTATTTGGTTAAATTACCCTCTAAAGTCCAACAAAGGCTCTCAGCAGGATATCACAAAATATCCAAAGAGAAAGATCAAGAGTACTTTTAAAGAAGCAGTTCATTTAAGTATTCAGGTATAAGCGTTCACATAAAACATGGACCAATTTTCCTTTCCACGAGGTCACCTATCAGAGGTTTAAGTTTCTGTTCCGGTTTTGCACTTAACATAGTCCTGATAGTTCATTAAACTCTTATTGTAAAGCGTATTATAAATAAAATGTATTTTTCTTATTCTGATTTTTAGATCTACATAAGATTAGTCCTCAAGCAGACCATGAGCCAGTTTGGTCAGTTTATTAGATTGACAAACTGCACAAGCAACAATTTTTTTAACCTTAGCTTTAACACATTAGTCTTTTCTTAAGTTCTATTTAGATCCCAGTAATTAAACAGCATTCTCAACATCCCTGTATTACAGAGACCGCACTGATGTATCTGCATAGTACATGAATGTTTGCTGGTGACATGGATCCACTAACCAGCTAAAGCTGCAACATCGCAGGACTTGGCTCACGGTTAGGTTTAATTTCTTGATCCTTAGCAGTGCTCTGATCAGTTGTTTTCCATCTTCAGGCAGCAAAGAGAGTGATTCTTCTGTCCGGGACCCCCGCCATGTCCAGACCCTCTGAGCTCTACACCCAGATCCTGGCCGTCAGGCCTACACTCTTCCCCCGCCTGCACGATTTTGGGCTGCGCTACTGCAATGCCAAACAGGTAGCTTAAGTCTTTCCAAGATTGACTCTTAATGCTGCTGAGCTATTGGCTGTAGTTCAGGTAGACACCAGGGGATTTAAAGTGGGTTGATTGGCAATTATTTATTAGTCCCACTTGATGAGATTTACAGTTTAAAGGAACTATACATAAGTGAGCAGTCTATGGAATTAAACAGGTTGTGTTTTAGGCATCGACACATTCCTTTACTGTGATTACTATTATTACTATTTTTAGGGGGTCCATTTATTTCATCCCATTTTCTGTGACTCTGCTTCTTGCCAATTCATCTTCTTAATTAATTTGTGTGGTTTTAAATAGGGAACACTGTGCATGATTTAAAGACCAATTACAGCCTTAATTTGGTCTCGATGACTAATATCCAGCAAAGAATGTGGAGATTATGAGCTGCCCTGTAAAACTGGGGTCCACCCCCCATAGAAGTCCATCCAATAAAAAAGGCCTTCACATACTGATGTTCTCCAGCTGGAGCTTTTCCAGTTCATGTCTGAAATCAGAGCTTTTCATTCTTTAAGTTTAGTCTCAGGCTTGTTATAACATTAAAACTAATCCCTGTGTTAAGTAGAAAGAACTTTGGCATTTAAAGGGTTAAGGTGCTGGCTGACATTCTGTTAATTTTATCTTATGTCTTTTGTCTCCTCATTCCTCCTTCCTATCAGGTCTATTGTTTTGTAATCGTCTCTCTCTTCTGCCCCCCCCCCCCCCCCCCCCCCCCCCCCCCCCCCTCTAGATGACTTGGGGCTGGGATTACTCGGGCTCCTCTAACCTTGGAGAGTTGAAGCTGTTATTGGAGGAGTGTCTGATGCTGCGTCGCCTCAAGTCTGAAGTCCTCTCTCAGCTTCCCCCTAAACAACGCAAGGTGGTCACGGTGACTATAGATGGTGTCAGCACTCGCACCAAAGCTGCTCTGTCTGCTGCTGCCAAGCAGTTAGCCAACGGAAACCGCAATGTAAGTTCAGTTTAAAAAAGTCACAAAATCACACACAAAGAAGGATTTGAAAACTTCAAGAAATCGGTCTCTACAGGTATTGCTATTTTAGGGATTGATGCACAATTTAATGAAACGAGTTATATCACCTCTTCCGATCCCTCAACAATTTACACATTTTCTTATTTCCTAAATATAAAATACAACACTATATTCTTTTTTGAAATGGTGTGTCTGTGATTAAACAAAGTATTTTAGTCCAATATGGAACCTTTGTTTAAACCCATGAAAATAAGATGATCGGCTATTGGCGTCCTTTCAGGCTTCAAAAATGCTTTTAAGCCAACCCAGAGGACTCCAGTGAGCCTTATTTTTACTAGTATTCATCCCCTCAGATGGTAGTGAGCTGCTGAGCTTGATTGTTCATAATCACACTGCTCCTCAGAGTAGTGGCAGTCGCATCCAATCATCAAAAAGAATCTCTTGTCAGTTCTTATCTTGCGCTGTTTCTTATCTCCTTTCTCAGAAAAAGGAGGAGAAGGAGGCCCTGCTCATCTTTTATAACCACACAGCTGAAGCCAAGCTACAAGCGATTATGTAGGTACAGACCCACTAATGGTGGGGATCAGTACGTCAAATCAGATTAAATATGATGAGCGCTGAGATTAAAATGCAAAATGAATCAGAGTCTTTTGTCAGAGCGCTGTGATTGCACTGGATTTGTGAGAACTAGAAGAGCTGTGATAAATACACATGTAAACTGAATATTTGACTCTTCCCTTTGAGAGATGTATTCTTTCTGTCACTACCAGGGAGTACATCACAGACATGCTGGAGTGTGGGAGGGAGAAGTTTCTAGTGTTTGCCCATCATAAGTTAGTCCTGGATCATATCACCAGTGAACTGGGAAAAAAGGTGAGTACATAAGCACACTGCGCAGAAGCCTGTGAGGCACTGAAATCTAATGTTGGCTTAAAAGAGTCGATTTGACTTTTTAAACTAGACTGGCTCTTGCGTGGGAGTTGAAGTCAACTCGTAGGTCAAGTTTCATCGCTATCTAGGGAATAAGTGTGGGCAGTGCCGAGCACATTTGAGATTACAACTATTATGACTTATTGTTTTTGTGGTTTTACAAGGAAGGGTTGTAAATTCAGTTAATTTGTTTTGGCCCAACGACTAAAAGCCATTCTAAGTGTGAAGAGTTTGTGTGAAAGGATCATTTGGAGTTTTATAATGTTTTAAAAACAGCTCACCATTTACAAGGTTTTCAAATGACTTCTTCAGAATGCCGCTTACATACGTATAGACGGGACCACTCCATCGGCTGAACGGCAGCAGCTCTGCGAGAAGTTCCAGTACTCGACCACTAGCTGCATAGCTGTCCTGTCCATCACTGCAGCTAACATGGGTCTGACACTGCACTCTGCTGACCTGGTGGTCTTTGCTGAGCTTTTTTGGAACCCCGGGGTAAGCTAGAGAAAGTCTTCACTACAAATGACTGCATACTCCATGTGAGTACTTTTTTTTAATAACATCTTCACCAGGACTCTAACTTCGTTTCAATCCTTTGCCTTTTATCCTCTTTCAGCTCACTTCTGGTCTTGTGGCTACTATTGTCACTTTATTAGATACTCTTTTGTCTAAGTTATTCAGGGGTATTTTCTCCATTTGACGAGGGATACTTAAAGCATTTACAAGGAAAAAAACATCCACCCAAACATATCAGAGGTGGCTTTTTACTCAACACTTCCACCCTCATGCCAACCCTGGTGTTAGCAGTGACAAAGACGTGACAAATCTCACACTACAGTCTAAAAAGGCTACTTTAATTTACAAGAAAAGGTCAAAAAAATACTGAGAACAGCTTCATTCTCTGTGAAAGAACCACAAAGGGTCTTGTTCTCAACCTGTTCTCTTTCACATTAACCACAGCTTAAGCTCCAACAGTCATTTTAATGGTGCTTTAATTTGAACTCCTGGCTGGCGAATTATACATTTAAAGGATAGATTTTAATAATATTGATTTTTTTTTCTAAAGCAGCAGTCAACCTTTAGGGGTCACCACAGCTGAATACAGACAGAACACATTTGATGAATTTATGAAAAATGTAATTGCTCAATTGAATTGGAATGCTTTATTCTCATTGCAGGTTCTCATTCAGGCAGAGGATAGGGTGCACCGTATTGGACAAACCAGCAATGTGAACATTCACTACCTGGTTGCCAAGGGAACTGCTGATGATCACCTGTGGTATGTGTCAGTCAGTGGGCGGCATTACCAAATTCTGCTGTTTCCACACTGTTTGTAGTATTTGTCCTTTGACAATGAGCCAAAGCTGACTCCCTGAGGTCAAGTTAATGTTGGTTTTCTGAAAGACATATTGTGACAAGTCGTGTATTGAATTGTACTCCATTATAATACATTCACTATGTATTGATCCAGGCCAATGATCCAGGCCAAAATGAATGTCTTGGAGCAGGTAGGCCTATCTGAGTCTAACCTCTCTGACAAGGCAGTCAACGCAAGCTTCCACTCTAAGGTAAGAAGTAAATGATTTCAAACTATTTCACATGTTTTCAATAACATTCACACATTAACATAAATAAAGTTGTCACCATACAGCAAGGCTGTCCGGTACAGCAGAGCACACCTACTGTAGCTGCATCATTAGTGAGTCTGTAGATGAAGTGATGAACCCGATTATTTGTTGTTCTTCAGGATCCTAAGCAGAGGAGCATCATGGAAATGTTCCAGAGTTCTTTCACTGCGGATGACGATATGGACGAGGCCATCTTACTGGAGGCCGCCAACGACTGGGAGGACTCCCCGGCTGAAGACAGCTGTGGTCAACACCAAGGCATGGTCGGACAAAGCCCGAGCAAAAGAAGCATCAAAGACTATTTCAGCAGATGACTTGGAAACTTAAAATGGCTGACAATCAACAAGCCCCGTACAAGATTTTTGTTGAGCCTATCATGACTGAACGTACGTGAACGTAGCTTTTATTTATACTTCAATAAACCTATATTTTTTTGCTAATGAGAGAAAATCAAGAAATGTTTGATTCTTAAGTTTTCTTTCAGATCTCTCTGAAAATGTAGCCTGACTGGTTACTTACACAGTGGCATGTTTCGTTTATCTTTGTTTATCTTGGTTACTGTAGCTGATTTAGGAGGCAAAACAATTTTAATTTCATATTTAAATGTGTAAGGCCTAGTCTCAATAAGTCCACTAGCAAGCACAAAGCTAACTTAGTAGGTTATTGTTTTCAACATTCATAATGATAATTAAGCTGAGGTAAGTTATCCACAATTGTAAAGCTAACCTGCTGTTATTAAGCTCAAAGGAAAACAATCTAAGCCTAATCACTCGCATTCATATTGTCACAGCATGGTAGTTAGACCTGAAACTAGCAATTCATCTGCAGGCAATTCAAGATAGACTGAACAGAGTGTGCCCCTCATTGTTCTCTAGCTACAGAAAAAAAAGCTTTTATAAACCCTGAAATAATGAATTGTTTTGTCGTGACTACAATCTTGGTCAGGGTCGTGCATTTTACAGCTGCTTAGAGGAGCCAAGGCAGCATGTAGACGGCTAATCTTGTCAGCAGAATATATAAAAACAAAAATCTCAACCCCTTCTTTAAGAAAGGAATGTGATGGCAGATTGTATTGTCCCACCACCTACACATACAGTATACAAAGCATGTGAACAGAAAACATATCTTCTTTTGTTATTTCATGATTCATAGGGTGACAGATCATTTTTTTCACAATATATTACAGAATGAACTTCAACGCAAGAGAAATGACTAAATGTGTGACTTGATTTAGTTTTAGAGCTCTGGATCGTCACCTCCTCCGGTCTGTGGGCTGCCAGGATTTGAATTATGTGGGTCACCTGAAAATCAATGGGTGAAACAACAAACCATATATTAATAGCCTATACAGTGATATCTTGCAACAAATACAATTGTATAGTTTCTTTGTATAAATCAGTGCACCCACTCCCCTCCCCGGGAATAAACAAAGTGAACTATCCGCCTATCCAGCACCTTTCAGATATTTTGGCTCCAACTACACGCCACCAACCCTCTAAAACTAGAGGTCAGGTTATACATTACTGTAGTGTTAGCGATGATACTAGGCTGTTCTGAGTTTTCAAGATTTTATGTCCAGTAACAGGTCAGTTTGACATGCAAATGTAAATTAACTTTTCTGTATCTACTAAAGTCCCTTCACGTACTCTTGAAACATAGCCAAGTTTGGGAAACAGGAGTATAAATAAATCAACCACAGGACTCAATAAGGCACACCATTCCACTTAAACCTATTATTATCTCCACAAAATGGGATGAAAGAGAATGTGTTGCCTATTTGAATGAATATTGCCCTCAACAGCCATAACGCAGCAAATCAAGACTTACTCAAGTCTCCTGACAAAGAGAGCAAAAGCAGTTTATATCCCCATGACAACCGATGTTGGTGTGTTACGAAGATTAATGGCGTTATTTTTCAGAATCGGAAGAGATAACTCCTCTCGCTCGTGGAAGCTTTCTGAATCTGGTCATTATAAAGAGACATATCTGTTTGCTAGCTTGTCTTATTTCCCAGGACAAAAAGCAGTGATTGCTGTGCAGCAATTCAGGAGATGGATTCTCTGAAAGGTACAGCACACACACAGAAGGTCTGATTGAACCTGTGTCTCCTCCGAAAATCAAATCTAACCACGAAAAAGACTAAAGGCAGGTTTGTTTGCAGTCATTGGACATTTAAAAAAGTGACATTTTAAATATAACAAATTCAAATATTAATGGTGGTTTGAGGCAGGTCACCAAAGCTATTGATTCAAAAAGTAGACCGTGTTAACTTTGTAGTCTTAAAATAATTTAACTTGAACTGTCATGTGATTAACAGCATATCCAACAGTAGAGATTACAACCTGAGCAGCTTTTTATTTAGGTGTTATTAATAAGGAAAATGTACCAATAAGAATATTGGCTGTGCTCATACTATACAGTGGATGTGTTTTCTTGAATGAGTCCTTTGCTGGACCGTTGAAGCATTTATCATACAGACAAGCAGACTTTGAGGGATTTATCTGCTAAATTTAGACAGCTGATGATGTTGAAACCTTTCATTCATACTTATTCCATACCTTTGGGTTGTTGGCTACCAGGCGTTCATTCAGGTGATCTTGACATTTCTGAGTTTTCATCATCAGAATTGTCTTGATCTTTTGCTGAAAGAAAACTGACACTTTAAGCATTTGTTATTTCAGCCATAGACATCACGCTAAATGCTGGATAAAGTCATTTCTGTGAAACCCGTTGGTGTGACAGATGGAATCACCGTCACACACATCATATGACTACCTAAAATGGTTGTGGCAGTCTCTCCACCACTGGTGAGCTCTGTGTCAGAGCTGATGTCACCAAAGATAAGTCGCATCTCCTCTTCTGCTTGCGTCTCACTGGAGGATCCATGGACTGAGTTGCGCAGGATGTCTGAGGCGAAGCGGGCCCTCAGTGAGTTTGGGGATGTAGCCTTAGCTTGGTCAGGGTCTGCTGGACCCATCATGGCTCTAAAATCCTCCACTGCATTTTCCTTAGTCAGAACAAGCGTCAAACAAGGTCCGCTGAAGTAAACAATGACAGGGTTAATGTTACACGGTGGGTCACTTTCTGATAGAATGAGCAACCTTAGATTGAATGCTCTCAGTAAGCATTCATACTGTACTTTTCAGGTTAACAGATTTGTAGACTTCTTAGTTAAAATGAGTGAACTTGGTTAAAATGTACAACTATTTATAAATGTCTAGGTAATTGTAACATTGGTTTCAATAGCAAAAAAGTATTTCAGCATCTAAATATGACCCCTTTTATATTGAATTTATGTTTGCTTTTGAAACATTTGAAATGTATTGCCCTGTTTTTAATACAGGGCAATTTGAGGGCAAGAACATCATGGCCATCCATTATTGATTTTCTGCCTTGTCCCCTGCATACAGAGATTACTTCAGATTCTGTGAATCGTTTAATATTATATACTGTAGACGAGGAAATCCCCAGATTCTTTGCAATTTTATGTTGAGAAAAGTTTTTCGTTTTGTTGCAATATTTTCCAGCACAGTTCTTCACAGAATGGGGAACCCCTTCCCATCCTTACTTCAGATATCCTCAGCCTCTCTGGGATTCTCTTTTTATACCCAATCATGTAACTAACCTGTTGCTAGTTAAACTTATTAACTGTGAGACATTCAATCAGGTGTTTCTTTTGAAGAATTTCACTACTTTACCAACCTTTGTTGTCACTGTCCCAAACATGTCATTTGTTTTTTTAACTTCTTTAAAGCATTGGGCATGTCATTTTCCCTAAAACATTTCTCATTTTCAATATATGATAATGTTGTCATTTTGCTCTTTTAAATCGAAAATTAGGTTTCAATGTTTTGCAAATCATCACATTCTGTTTTCATTTACATTTTACACAATGTCCCAGCTTTTTGGAATTTGAGGATGTAGATTCATGCCACCACCTCCACAGGTATACTCAATAGTAAATTACCATTGTGTTAACATGGATGATTATGACATGAGGGAGAAAAGCTGTTAAAAAGAGGGGCCACCAGCTCTGTCCACTTCGATAGGTATCCCAGGATGCTTTGAGAAGAGAACGGGATGGTGGCAATACACAACTAATGGGGGCAAATTTGACACCATGTTTGCTGTTTCAGTGGGCACACACCATTAACAGAGCACACTTCCGACCACACCGAACACGTATTACAGAGTTTTAACCAGATACAGCATCAAGGAATAGCTTCTCAGCCAGGTGTCAAGTTACTTTGTATACATTGTAAGAAAAAGGGTTACTTTAACTTTACAAACACATGGAGCCTCTTTCACACTGATTGGAATATAAAATAACTATTAAGGCTAAGCCTGAGCTGATATTAAAGGAGAGTGACAGTAAAGGTAGTTTCTCAGGCTGCAGCATTTTTTTGTCCGAGCAGTTGCGTAACAACTGAGTGAAGGGACTAATCAGAGCGGAAAATAACTCCAAAATCTATGTATGTGTGGTGGGACAAAGAAAGAAATTGAGATGGACTTCTTGCCACTTGCCCGAGGCTGCCTTGATTCTAAACTATTGAGATTACAGTTAAAAGTACTGTTAAACTCGCAGCAGCAATGAGAATGAGGGCAGGTCTGCTAGGGTCATTTAGCCCTTCTCCTCTGGCTGTGTTCAGGGATAGACTAACCTACACATGTATTCAACCAATTGACTGAAGAAAGGCTTCTCTCTGTGCTCTTTGTAAAACTCCTCAGCTGTCTCCCTTGACAGCACCGTCTCCTTCAGCTGTGTAACAGAGAAACTGTTGCCATAGATCTCCTCCAGAATCTTTTCTGTTGGAGAGAATGGAAAATAATGAATGAAGAAGATATAATTATCTATACAGATCTTTGTATAACATTTTGTTTGTTTAAATGACAAGAAAGAACCTTTGTGTTCCTCCATGGCATCAGGTTTGATCATTGCCAGTGTTTGCTGTTTAGGGAAGAAGAAGTTGATCTCTCGTTCTGCGTCTTCTTGGTTTGCACTGCCATGGAGTGGGTCGATAGGCTCGCTCTCCAAAGCGAACATGGCCCTCAGACTGAGTGAGGAGACATACAGTATACAGTATTCGGCCAGAATTAAAGGCATGGTTAGACTGTGGGCTACCATCTTACCTTCACAGCTAATGTCTGTTTATTTCCAGGTATTGTGTATAATTGTATAAATGAAAGAACAACACATCACTTACCATTCAGGTCTCTCCTCTCTGGCTTGATTGATGTCAGAAGGGCCGAGGATGTTCCTCCAGTGTTCAATGGCCCCCGTTCTGGCAAGAGCCAAAGCTAGCACGGGCCCACTGTTCAAAAACACATTTTCAATGCACTTCTGCAGTAACAAACTACTCTATAGATTAAGTTTACTTTAAGTAGTGTAAGTTACCTGGTCATGCTTTTGAGCAGTGCCGGGAAGTGGTCCTCCTCGACATGTTGGAAGTAGAACTGTCTGACCTGCTCCTCTGTTAACTTCAACTCTCTTTTCAAAACCACGGTGAAGCCTGACTCGTCGATTTTAGCAAGGATCTTTTCTGCAGAACAATAGATGAAAAATATACCCTCACACACCAGTTTCTTAGGTGTGCAATTCTCATTTTAGTCTGATGCAACAATCCTGGTTCAAAACCCATCTTCACAAAGTTGATAATGTTCTGTTTTTGGGAACACTTTTTAAAAATGGCTTAATTTAATGTATGGTCATTTTGATTTATTAAGTTAGTTGAGATATTTTAGTTTGAGAGTGCAAACTGAAGCTGCACCTGATTTATTCAACCCTTTGCTAAGAGAATCAAGAAGCAGTCCCACGATATCAATAAAAAAACAACTAAGTGTTTGTATCTGTGCTAGCACACAAGTGTACTTGTGTATTTGGCACGGACCCCACC
The DNA here is from genome assembly GCA_020745685.1 of Tautogolabrus adspersus. NCBI lineage: Eukaryota > Metazoa > Chordata > Actinopteri > Labriformes > Labridae > Tautogolabrus > Tautogolabrus adspersus. Next base: position 15,270,662 of record CM036548.1, on the reverse strand, counting down.
TCTGTTCTCTCTGGCAACGTCAGGCCGGATAAGAGCCAGTGTCCTCTCCACACGCTCTTCCTCCCCATCCTGCCCCGTCACTGACGCTGTCCTAAAGTTGGGGAAGAGGAAGGCGAGCTCCCTGCCGGCCTGGTCAATGTCCTCACTACCGTGCACTGCGTTGAACAGTGCCTGTGTGCCGTATTGTGCCCGCAAGCTGCAGGAAGCCAGGGGGGAGACAGGAGAGGAGAGCAGATGGTTGCTCGGCTGGTGCTCAACCAGAGAGAAGCATAATGTTTGGGTGTGTCTGACAGAGCGGGCGAGAATGTGCTGTTCAATCGCTTTTGCAGACTTAAGCCTGAGATTTTTTCACACAATCAACAGTGCATGAATAATGTCTGTGCTGTAAACAAATGTTCTGCTTCACAAAGACACAGAAACAATCATTTTTAAACAACAAATCAAACTGTATCTTACGTTTTCAATGCCATGTTTGATGTTTTTTCTCAACCATTGTGTGAATTTATAATATGTATTCCAATAACTAACCTTTCTGGCTTCTCTCTCCTGGCTTCCTCGTTATCTGCAGGGCCAATGAACTCACGCCATGCTGTTACAACATTGGCTGAGTCCTCAACCTGAGATAGTACCAGGATATGGGACGGACCACTTGACATAAACTGCACCAAGTCCTCGAAGTAAACCTACAAACCACCATCACATACACACAAGTACACACAGAGACAAGAGCATAAACATAGGTTAGTGTAATACATTTATGCTATTGATATCCATTTTTATCCCTTTATAATTAATGCAGATAACTCTGTATAAATGAATACTAAAAGTCAGACATATGTCTTTTTAAGATCATTATTGCTTCACTTGGCCAATTATTCTCACGTTTTGTTTTTCAGAATCTCCAATGATTTATTCTCATCACAAACAGCGTGATAAGCAAAAACACAAAAGCTGCTAGCAAAGCAGATCTATTTTGAGCCCTGTGCAGAAATGCAGATGGAAGCGTGATGTATTGTAAACTAATTGAAATGATTTTTGCCCTGGTCTTGACTCTCCTCCCATTAGGGTGTTGGCAAAAAATGTACATGGCCTAGATGGACCATACAGATATATACCTTATCATTGAGCAGTGTGACTCTAATACCGATCTCTGCAATGAGATACAGACATGAGTGTGCTTGTTTGTGCATAGTTGCTCTTATTCTTCTCCTTTGTCACCATACCTCTGCTGCTTTGTGCTGGTAAAAGTCTCGAGCTTCAACCTCGGTCAGTGTGCGCTCTTCATGGGCCAGGATCTCAAATCCAGCGTCCTGGATCTAACCAGGGGAGAAGTGTCAGATAGTTAACTAATGTCAGCAGGAAGGCTTATGACAATCTTTGAATTGCCCCCTGGGTACAAATAACGTTTTTTGAATTGAATTGAATTGAATCTTGTCTTCTTAGAATGTGAGCAGTGTACCTTCATAATGATCTCATTTGCCTTGCCATGAGCAACAGCATCTGGTTTGATGATTGCAACTGTGTAGGATTGACTGGCAGGAACTACAGGAGAAAAGGGCAGCCCAAAGATTGGTAAGGAGTAGTCATTCAGGAAAAAATGTCTTACAGTATTATGACAACACTGGTATAGAAATAGAAATATTTGTAATCGCAGTTACAAAAGTACCAGTATTTATGTAAATAAATAAAAAATATTGAGAGCTAATGATAATGTTGCCTTCACATCACCGATTATGCGTTCATCATTTTCTGACTGTTTAAGTGTCTCCTCCTCTTCTTCGGCCTTCTCATCATCCACCAGACCATTATCTTTAACCTGACAGACACAACAAATACAAACACTGTAACATATGTTAGCTAGTAAAACATACATTTTATTTATACTTTTGTGATTTAAATAAGTGAGTTCACTGTGTGTGTGTTGGAAAAATAGTTCATGATTATTGTCAGACTAATGGATTCATTTTGGCTTGCCAAAAAGGAAAAAGCACATGTGCAAATAATAAAATGAATGTTGGCTGAATATTATTTAGTCTCCATCAGTTTCATGGTTCTGGTAATGTGCATGCTGACTCATTTTCACATTGTCATGGCTAACTGTGACATTCGATTGGAATCCAGTTACTGTTAATGCAATTATTTAAAACAGTGCTATTTCTACTTGACCGGACAAAATATGTGCTGTGAAAAAAGCTCTATTGTTTCAGCACCTCAATTAAAATAACTGTTAATGGATAACAACACTGTATAAGTGTGTAGGTGAGTGTGTGTATCTTAAGGCTCACCGCTCTGCGTTCACCACCTCGCTCCAGGACCAACTTCTCCTTGCTCAATTCCTCTACTATCATCCTCTGAAGGAGAGGAGCATTTGCCCCTCGCAGCACTGCCACAAGCTCTCCACCCTGTCCATTAAGTAAAAAATGCCTTTTTCATTCCCTTTAAGTAAAATTCATCCTAACAAGCAGCGACAGAGATGTTGACTTAAAAAGGCCAATGTGAGCAAGCACATAACAATGCAAAAAAAACTAACACAAAGAAAACAAAGAAAAAATATATTCTGCTTCCTAAATATAGATGATTAAAAATTAGAATGAATAAGGGGCAGAATTTTGCATTTTATTTCGTGAGGATCATGACCCTCGACAGCCCTATTTCCTACATCATTAGTGCATAGTATTTTAGCCCAGGACAAAAGTGATATATGAATATTAGTGTAAAATAAAAAGATAAAAGTAGAAAGAATTACAGAATGAAATAGCAGACAAAGGGTTATAAAGCTAAACTGAAAGTGAAAACAATTTTTCGCACAAACACACGCACACGCACACACACACACACACACACACACACACACACACACACACACACACACACACACACACACACAGCTGCACTCACCCCATAGAAGAGGAAGGTGGGCTCACATTTCCCTCTATACCTCTCCAGTGCATCAATGCTGTCTGCCTCTGCCTACATCACACACATACAAACACATATATATTCAGTGTTGAGGCTCCTCTGTCACACTTTTTTGTTTTAATTTGAATTATTTACATTCAACAATCATTCACGCTTACTGTGGCAAAATGTAGAAGATCATCACCCAGTTCGTTCTTTATTTTTCTTAGTAGGCTAACTACAGCTCGACAGGGTCCACACCATTGTTGGTACACATCCACAACTAGAGGAGGAGATAAAGTGTGAGTGTGTGTGTGTGTGTGTGTGTGTGTGTGTGTGTGTGTGTGTGTGTTTGGGGGGGGGGGGGGGGTGAGGTGAGAAGGAGAGAAAGAGAGAGAAAGACAGAGAGATAGAGGAAATGAGAAATGTGTTACATTCATAAATCCTACATGCAGTTATCCTATTAAACACAGGGCGGCAGCAGCATACCATAAATAACAATTCAATGACTGAATTCACACAGACTGTGCAGCCGTAGTCTCATAAACAGATGTTTAGTGCTGTAATGATATAAATGTAGGCTACTCGTTAAACGGGACACAACAGCCGTCATTATAATTATTATAGTTATTATAAGTAGGCCTACCTACCTGTTAAACCTTTGGTTGCAAGCATCTCCTCCCACAGCTCTTGGTTTGTGACAGACGTCTGGACATGGTAAAGCGAGTTAGTTGAACATTTAAGCTCGTATCAAAGGTTCACATAAGAAGCTAAAAACAAGACTCTTTTCAATATTAACGTAACAGTAGCCGTGACGTGTTTCCCACCTGCAGACTTGCTTCTTTCTTCTTGGCTGCCATTTGATTGTTGCGTCAAATCAAAATATAGGCTATAATTAACAAAGTTGGCGAGATAATAAGCGCCAGAGTATTAAGTTCAAAAAATAAGCGACTTGAAATGCTAACATGCCAAGCTATCAAACTTCTGAGGTGATTCTAGCGCTTGTTTGGCCCTTCGGTTGCTAAGCAACGAAGCATTCCTACTTCCGGAAATATTGGCATATTTACACGGAAGTCGGTTTAACTCTTACTTTTCTTTTAATCTACACGTTAAATTTTTAACATAATGACCACTTTGCACCTTGGGTTCATTGTTTTGCTATTTTTTCTATAATAAAAAATAATTAAATCTGCAAATCTTGTGAATGTGTTTGGACTAACAACCCCAAATCTTGTGCTCATTTCTTGGCTATATGAGGAATTTCAGCTTTAAACTAGTTAGGCTATATGAGCACCAACCAAAAATACAATAGAACAATTATTTCAACTTTGGCAGGAAAATTCATAGAATCCCATGACTCATTGTTAATGGCTGAATGAGAGAATACATTTCAGTTCAGCAAATAGAATGATCTGAAAGCCTCTTTCACCCTGAGTGCAGCTAACAGCAATGCATGAAGTATGTATTCGACAGTTACTTACTGCTGCATATGGAGGATTAAGATGACCTTTAACCCACAAATGCAGCAAAATATCTTCTATATGTGATAAAGAGAGGACTGAGGGCCTCGTGCTCTGTGACCCGGTGTTTGTCACTTTTTGGGTTTGTTTGTACCGCTTGCCTTGTTACCACTGCGTACGCACAATGCGTTACACATGGCCATAGTATGAAACTGTTGAACTGATATCGTAGGATCCTTTCTGTGCATCAATGAGTATGTGATCATTTTACTGATTGGATAAACCACCAATTTAATAGAGCTGTACTGAGTTGATAAAAGCATGAATGGACTCACAGAAAAATGAATTCACTGTTACATGATTACTTGATAACTGAATAAGAATGCCCAAGCAAAAATACCAAACCTTTCTGGTTTAATACGCTCTAATATGTTGATTTTCTGCTTTTCTTTTTCCTTCTATGACAGAAAACTGCATACTGTATCTTTAAGTTTTGGACTGCTGGTCTGCCAAACAGGACTTTTTAAGATTTCATCTTTAATCTGGAAAAAACATATTTTTCCACTGTTGTTAATGATATTCTATAGTTCCAAGGATTATATGATTAATAAACCGAAATATCAACAGAGTAACTTGCTGAAAATAACTGTTAATTACAGCCCTTTTATTGATCAAATACTGTATGTCTTATCTAAGTCTAATTTCAAGAGAGTGAGTATCAAAGTGAGATGACGTACTAAAGAAAGCACGATATGTTTTATGTTTGCTTAAATTGTTTATGTTTTAAAATAAAAAAGCTGTGTTTGGTATCTGTTGTTTACATTGAGTTATGTAAGTAATTCGATTTCATCTGGAGCCACACCATAGGAGTAGTTAACATGTCTTTCCTTGGTGTTTTAAAACTAAATCTTTCTGACAGTGACACCTCAACGAGGTTTCCATCCCACTGCAACATTTTATTTAATGGTGAAATAGGTCCTCTGCAGAGATCAGACCACTTTTGCATGCTCTTCCCACATGAATTTCAATGAACTGCTGCACTCATGGTGTTCAGCTCCACAGCTCCTTCCATCACAGAGTGGGCCTAGAAAAACAGGTTGAACAATTAGAGTTTTTTTTAGTAAAAGGACAAATCACAGTGTAATGTGGCAACAAGCGTGAAACACAATTATAAAATGAGACATAAACAATACAAATAACAGGATCCTTTATACCATCATCAACAGACTCACAATTTGTTTTTCTCCCACTATGCTGTTTGGGCTGTATGACATGTTTCTATTAGTGACCCCGTGGCACGCTCTGAGCACATTATGCAGCCAGATGGGAACCGCAATCACCTCCCCTCCATCATGGCAGCTCTGACAAGGTCCTGACACAGTGCTTGCCCGCAGAAACAACATTCATACTGTGCGTAATATGCAGGCCTGCTAATTTTCATCAGAGAGATGCAAGGAAGTGATTGCTTTTGTTCCATCAAGTCGATGAAAAACATTGATTTGAGGCTTTTTGTCCTGTTTGCCAAATTTCGAATATTGACCTTTGTGTCATCAAATGTCAACAGTAATGACTGCTGCTGCCTGCTCAGTTGACTATAGGCTGAACAGATATGCTGCTGAATGCTAAAATGTGATTGTTCTGTCCCAGGGGAATGAACCTAGAGAAGATTGTTGGAGGGTGTTTCGATGTCATGTCACTATTTCGTTCAAAACAAGTTGCGATTGATCACTACTACCATGTCTGGACAAGGAATGGCTGAGCAGGCATGACATAAAAATGTTTGTAGTCCAATTTGATGGCTGGTGAGTAATCATGCCTTCAGAGTTCGACTTTATTTTACAAATATTCTCCATAATGATGGTGCATCAACAACAATGAGAAACACATTGTTTTTGCTCTTATCTTAAAAATATTCTCTGACTCATTTTGGCTCCTCCTGTGGTAACAATCTTCTGTGACCCTGACCTGTTCACTTGAATAATGTCTCAACACAAATCCTATTTATGTATTTTGGCCTAAAAAAATGTTGTGTCATAAACACCAAACAACATACTTTGAAAAGAAGACTTATACATTTAACAGCTTTTCACCACTGACCCTTGACTGAATTCATAGAAAATCAATCTGCAGAATTTCAGTCTCTGCTACAGGCCATTTGTCTGACTGACTTCGAATGTGTTTGCTTTGAGTTGATTAATGTTAGAGGTTTCGATGGTTCTATGTAGGTCTTCTGTTGGTCCCTCAATAGGGCTTCAGTCCCCTTACTGACTCAGAGAAACCACTTATCATCTTCCCTGGTGGATTGCTGTTAATCTCTACTCAGTGATGAAAGAAGCAGAGGATTTGAGGCTATGACAGTTCTGAAGATTAATCTCCATTAGCACATCTTAAGCACAGAAGTCATATTTAAGCCTCATTAAAGAAGAACTCAATTTGTTGTGTTTATTTTTGGAAAAGGCTTCATCCCACCAGGCCCACAGGGTTTTGGTTTAATTGTTCAAAAGCAAATGTTGTGGAAATCCCAATCTGTAGCGTCATGCCTTTGAGAAGTTAAAAAAACAACAACAAATATCTTAATTTGTTTTCTTGTCATTGTCTTTTTTCTTCCCCACTGTGAGACACAGAATTTTACAAACAACAGAATAATGTGATTGCCATAGGGCTGCAAATGTATTTATTTTCATTATTTATTTACAATTCGCAGGCAACAGCACTTCATAAAGCAATCCTGTAAAAACTTCCAGATTACCTATGTAATCTTCTTTATGTCAGTCCTACTGGTTACTGTTACACCAATGTGTTACTCTTCCCAGTGCCAAGAGCATGACAGATGAGGGGGAATCTGCCCCTCTTATAATGCACTATGGAATAATCGTCAAAAAAAGCTAAAATAAGACACACTGATATCACTTAACAAATTTAAGAGCATCATAAAGCAGGTGGTGACAGAGGCGTGTGGTTCTTTTTCATGAAAGGCCATTTGTGTATTTGTATGCAGGGAGTAGCTAATATAGCTAAGATATAAGATAACCAGGGCTCTCTGGACCTTTCTTGTTAAATGCTCTCTTTGATGTCTTGGTGTAGGCTACATGTACCCTTCAGTTTAATACCATAAGAGACCTCTAACCAATTCAACCCCCATTAAAAGTGTATTCCAATAGATTTTTAAAAGGGTTTCACAGAGTACTGTAAAAAGTTGTGCTATAGATCATTTGTGTATGAGGATCATTGATGCATCACAGTTTAGAACTTTGTTTTCCAAGAGGGCACTGTTGCCTTAACATTGAACCAGCCCTCCAAGTGATTTGCTCCTCCCAACACATGCACACACACAACGAGAGAGAGAGAGAGAGAGAGACACACACACACACACACACTGCTCCACAAGCTTTTTAATAGCTGGAAAGCCATGTGCTTCCAGTATGCTGGTTGCATGCTTATCAGTTCTTCCAGGCCTAAAACCTATTCCGTAAGCAATACAGCAATTGAATACAGAAATGGCTTAATTTTATGCTGGCACATTTTTATAAAGTCATGGTGTATAATGTCAAGTACTCACAATGAAAGAATTAGAGGCACTTTATTTAATCTTTACTTACTATTAATCTACTCTTTAATCTTACTATTTTATTGGGCTGTTTTTAGGAATGACAGCTATGTTTTTGAGTGATAAGGTGCCCGCTGTTATTAAACACAGACACTGTTAGCTTTTCTCTCAGCCAACTTCCAATTTTCCCTTTGTATCATGACAAGCGTGACCATGTGCAGCTCTGTGCTTTAATGCAAAAACGAGCACTCCAACAGGGAGATGGTTTGTTCTTTTTTGGCTTCATTGATGGAGAATTTATACAGAGTGAGGGGAAATAGAGTGGGCCAAATAAGGTTGAGAGGGAGTGTAGACAGGCAGTCTGTCTATCTCACATACAGACAGACTGAGATGGTGATTGACTGTAGTCTGTAAAAACAGGAGGGAGCCTTCGTCTCTTTTTCTGTGACAGGCAGCTCTGCCAGTGACAGAGGAAGCCAGTGTGGAGGAAGTCATCTGCATCTAAATAAAGACCGCCAATGGCTTTGTCAGAGTCCATTAAGCAAATTGCCATATTTGATAAATGGATCTAGCAAGTCCCCTTTTTTTCCACCCCTTTGCAACATCAGCCTGGAGCAAAAGTGCCTTTTGTTTGCTTTTCTAAACGGGAGGAACTAGCAGTGAGATGAGAAAAAAAGATTCCATTGAATTATCATTCAGATGAAAATTTTGACTGATTTGTGCATTGTATGATGCATGAGATGGGTCGCCTCCTATCAGGTGCACAGTGAAGGAAAATCTCTCACGGCTTTATGGACCTGTTTTTGATTGAATGTTGGAGATGCGTGATTACCTTCGCAAAGATTGTTAGTCCTTGAATCTTACGGCTTTTTAAATTATTATTTGTTGTTTGAGATTCATAAGAAGCAAAGTTGCAGCCTATAGCTTTACACCGTAGTTTGAATGGCTGTCTTATTTTAACAAGGCAGCCAATTTTGTACCGTTTCACCACTTAATTAAAGTGCTGTGACTGTCTGGCATCATTAGAGGCAGGCCTTTGTTATCTGTCAAAGCTGAAACAGGTCCAGGTTAATAGCTGCACTGGCTCAGTCCACTTATTCAACCCTGCTGCTTCTAGAGAGACTCATTTCCCAGATCTGCTGCTCACTTGCTCTCTTTATTCAGTATTACTCTGAACTACTGAAGACTGAAAAGCAGAAACCTCAATCACTTATGTCTATCAGGCTTTCTAAAAGTTCAGTTTCTTTTCCATAAAATACATTTCACTTATACCCTCTGTATACATTCAAAGGGATGTATGTAACAAGGCAGACCATCAGTAAAGAAGACTCATTGTACCAGCAGTCATTAGTATTGTCATTATCTACATTTTCAACCCATAATTTAACCAGGAGTGGTAAACAAGACGCTTAAAATGTGACACGATGTACAGGAGAGGGTCAGCAAGGGGATAAAAAACAGATTAAATCAAACACTGAGGACCTCATTTTGAAGTTGGGAGTATTGTGATTGGCAATTTTCACGTTTTTATGGTTAATAGTCCACACAAATCCATAGGAAAAGTAAATAAATGTTAAATGCATCTTTATTACACTTTATTTAGTGTAATAAAAGGTTACAATCAAATGTATCCTACATTATTGTATAAAGCCATCATGTCTGGCTCTTCTGCATACACTGGATTATTCTTTCTGTATTTCATGCTGTGAACTCTTGCACATCCTCAAGGCAATATCTTCCACCTTCCTGCACAAACGTAGAGATTTCATTAAAGTTAAAAAATAGATATATTTCACAGATTTTAAAATACTGTATTCTCTTTGTATTTTTATTCCTTATTTTTTATTTAATTTCAGGTTTTTTTTGTAGGCGGACTACTGTGTATACTGGCTTTGTATTCTATTTTATTTCTGTCTTTCTGCTTTAGTTATGGGCTTAAAAAAAAGATTAATTTCTTGCATGCTTAAACCCACTTTGCATTAGACCCTTTTTTTTCTGATGCAAGGAGAAGAGAAGAGAAAGAAAAGGGTACATTTTATTCCTGTAGACATGTAGTAGAGGTTAAAGCTAATTAACAACATTATCCAAGAAAAACAAAGTGGGGCACAGTGAAGGCGTGATTCTGAGCTGTGAACCCAAGTGTTAGCGACAGAAGCCTGGGATGTAAAGTTAGCTTTGCTCTTCTCACCCCCGAAGCTGTCATCAACACCCCACTCACAGACACAAAAACACCATCAGGACCTCCAGGAGATAGGCCGGCCTGCTATCTCTGATTGGCCTTCAATACTGATAATTCAAAGTGATACCTTGTCCTAGCTGGAGAACAAAAAGCCCCCAGGCAGCAGAGGTGGAAGGGGAAAAGAAAAAAGAAGAAGTCAAATCAGAGCTATTAAGTCGATTAGGAGTTATCTGCAGCACAGCGTGTAATTGGTTTTGTGTTATCACTGTAACGTCAGATAGGTGCTAATTGAAAAGACAGTTTATTAGTGGGGAGACAGTCTTTGGAGGGTTGGGTTGTGGTTTAAAGGTCTTGTTTCAGATAGCCTCCCAAATGATTATAGATAATAGACTGCTTCTACTGGTGTTTGTGGTTCTCTCAGATGTTATTCCCCTGGCAGTTTTCTGCTGATTTCATCCTCCTTCGCCGGCAGTCTCGGGTGAATGGAACTCAATGTTGTGCTAAAAATACGTTTCATTCTGAAGTTTGGATTTTATTTGTAGTGTCGTACTCTTCAGCTCTTTTTTTTGTTCACTTACAATAGCTGTGTTCTGGTGTACTTGACAAAAGCAATGTGTTTGAGTCAGGACACTATGAGTCATGAAACAAAACGAGCGAATACTGCAGTCCCACCAATATATTTCATTGTTGTTGTTGTTTTTGTGAAAGTAGCGGCAGTTAAAAAGCATTGTTAGAGAAATGCTATGTTTTTTACTTTGAGTTGTACTGTCTGTTCTTTGAAAAATTACTGAACATGTATACAAAGATGACAGACTCCAGACATTGTAATGAGGCTGCCAGGTTGTTAGAGTTTTGGCGTATCAGTCTAACATGGCAGCAGTTGATTTTACCACTGCCAGACATTTCTGGCCAAACCAGTGCAAGTGAAAATAGGATGACAAAGGAATCTTTCTAAAACTCTAAGTACATAATCCTAAAATCTCAGACCAGACAAAGCTGTCTGTGTGAGTTGTGACACAAACAAAACCTTATAGGCTGCAAGAGCTTCTGCATTGTCAAGTCACACAAAAACAGCTCCCTGATGTTCAAAAATAAAACTCTATACAGTCTGAGGTAGGCAAAGGGTGCCTATATTTTTGAGGTGAAGCTACTTCATGGTAAAGCTTCTGATATGAGCATGGTGTCCTCAGAATGCTGCAGATAGCTTTAAATGAGCTGTGAAAATGGAATATGGAGCTGTGATCTTTGGCATCTAAATGCAGAGAGCTGAGGTGCTGAACTACCAGCTCTGCCTCAGTCTTTCATCTCTTACATCCACAAATGTCGGTTGACTTCTCATTCTGTAACAGTGAGGTAAAAGTGTATAGCAGCAGAAAAAAATCTCCATCCTTCCATGACAAGCACTGCTAAAAAAATTAATAAAAAAAGAACTTTTCGGAAACCAATGTTCACTTTAGACAAGTGGGGCTGTTCAGGGCTAAACTTTGGGATGCTAGCATTACTGCTTCTGCTTTATTCAGTGTTGATGGGTGCAGATGGGGTGCCTACAGTCTAGCTGTGAGGAGAGGAAATGCCAAAGAGGCTTGTGCATCTGCTTTTGATGCATGCAGCTAGCATGCATTATTCAAAGATTGAATGCAGAAAAGATGATGTGCCTGACTCACACTAGAAGATGGACAGCCACCTTGTCCTCTGACAGTTTGCTGTTTCCCTCAACACTGCTCTGTTTCTTTTTAATCAGCACAGGAAAAGCCTCCCTTTAAGGCATTTAAAACATAATGGCAACTAAATCCAACTATCACCTTTAACAATGTATTCCCTGAAAAGGCATCTACGAAAGACCTCTCAAAAAATCAAACACAAAACAAAACCATCTTTGTGATGCTATTATTTCTTCCTGCAATAATGATGTAGCCTGCCTTTTGTTTACCTTACAATGGAGAGGATCTATATGTAGATGTTCGCTGCCATTTAGAGTATATGTGCAGAATATGAAGGTTGATTGAATTAGCCTTGTGTGTAAAGTGAATTGAAATTGATTGTCACATTCACTCTCATTCTGCTGGCTATGCATTTATATCCAAATAGTGTTAGCAGCACACTTGTAGGCACAGCTGATCTTCTTTGCCTTTGAAAGGTATCCCCTACTCCATCGTGTTAACACTCTTATTGCATGAAAGTATAAATGGTGATATCCCAAAATGGTGGATTTGGCTTGGTAAGAATTTAAATTTACATCCAAAATCCCTCATCACTACCATATTTGCCTTTAAAGAATCAGTCAGCAAACAGCTTCTAATGTAAGATGTCTAACTGCAGATTCTATCTGAATAAGCTCATAAAGCTAGATACTTCTCTTAAGCCGTTTATACTTAAGGCGAACTAGCTGCCTGACAGGTGCTGCTAATCTTAAGTACAAAATGTATTGCATGCCTGTCAGCCTGCCTCTGTATGGCGTTTTATTGTGCACGTGTTGGTAGAGAGAAGAAACACAACAGTGAGATAAGTAGACATGAGCGGACCGACCCAGTTAACACTGTTTGACAATTTGCAGGTTTAAAAATGTAGGTAAAAACTGGGATATATAGGTTAAAGGGTCATACATTTAACTACACTGGGTAGATCAGAGTTTCATTCAAAAACATAGCAACAGGACACACTATGAATTACAGAACAGCTTTGCCTTTAATTGCAAATCTAAACGTTGGAAGTCAGTCTGACATGGCAAAAAAGAGATAAACGTGTTAGAATTGGAAAGACAATCTGGCAGGGGGGAGTATATACAGGGCTGACAAATGACTATAACAGGGGTGGCTGATCAATGAGCACAGGTGTAGATAATCAAGTGATTAGGAGCCACATGGCATGGAAAAGAAAGGAGATTTGAGTCCTAAAACGGAAAGAAATGTGCAAACATAGGATGAATATAACAAAAATAATTTCTGCAGGAAATGGCAGAGCATCAAGCTGGACACAGTATTGGTTTTAATATCACCTTAGAAATCTGATTTAGCCAAAGTGTTTGTAACTCCAGCAGAGAAATAAAACATTTCTACTCATGTGGATTCATGGTTTCTGTCTATCTGACAGAAAAAGTCAAATATTGACTGTTTTTTTCTACTGCTTAAATCCATATCTTTTGTAAGGCATATACACTGGTAATAACACAACATCACTACTAAACACTACAGAACTAACTGCAACCTAAAGAATGACTCCCTTGTGTATGACTCTTTATGTTTAATTTGGGCTTTTATTAGCCTGTCCAGTGTATAATAGACAGTTTTAGGTGTAGGTGTTCAATCTTCATGAACTTTGAAACATTACACAGGGCCCAGGACATTGTGCTGTAAGTCAGGAATGGCAACTAAGTGCTAAAACTGAGATGTAATGTTGTCAAGTGAGGTAGATACCAGAGAACAGGAAGCTGTGCATCCAGGGATTAAATCAGCCACTCCCACCTGCCAGATGTAAGGTAACATTGAGATATAGGTACAAATTTCAGATCACCTGCAAACATTGTAAGTTATTTTTTTCCTCTGTTACAACGTATTTTAACATTTATTGTTTTTTTTAAATAATCTTCAAAAGCAATATTAACTGCAGGAATTGTCTGTGATTAAGGTTTAATGATTTGTTCCATTTTTCAAGTCAGGTACTAATTACTCAGTTTTTTCCTAATTTTTGCTATTCTTTTCCTCTATTGCTGAAACGGTTAATCAAAATACTGGAAGCTTTGTTCTACTATATCTGTTCTCTTCAATATAAAATGTATGCATTTGTGAAAAAGACTAATTTTTAAAATATGTGGCAATAAAATCTAACCAATTAATCAGACTAAAGCACAGGTTAAATAGTTTCATGTCATGTATTCAAAGTATATTGACTGACATTATATCAGTGCCCCCATAACTTCACCTTTTAAGCATCTAAAAGGAAGTATGAAAAAGGAAAGCTAATGTTCTAATGCTAAGATTTTTTGGTTTTGTGCTCACTCTCCTTCTCAACAAAATAATGTTTACAGCTGCTTGTATCTATGCTATTAGGGACTTAGGATACCTGCCATGTTCACAAGCATCATTTTTCATTTTGACATTTATGTACTTCACAATACTCTGGCTATAGAAATATCATGTTTTTTGTTCACTCAAGTCCACTTTTTGAATGTCTCGGTCTTGGTTCCGAACTGTAAGTATTTTGACTCGGCTTTGTCTCAGTCTCAGACAGGGTGGACTCTGGATTTTAAATGAAGACTGGTCAAGACCACCACTGAAAGGCTATTTTTGCATGTCATAACTGTAATTAGAAGGAAAACACACCTTTCTAAAAGAACCAGTAAGTTCAATTCATTCATAATTGATTTGTATCCCCTGGTTACGTTTGCAACTTTCCCATAGTTAGAGTCTAAGTGAGTGACACTAAGATGAGGATTTTTCATTGATATTTATGGTCTTGGTCTTGTCTCGGTCTCGCCCTGCTTTGGTCATAGTCTTGTCTCTGTCTCGCCCTGCCTTTGTCTTGGTCTTGACTTGGTCTCGATCCTTAAATGTTTTGGTTTTTCTCTTGGTATTGGAGCACTCTGGTCTTGGATATGTCTTGGTCTTTGTTAGTGTAGTGTAACACTAGTTCAAACCTTTTGACTTTGGGGCAGCAGAAACAAGTTGTAAAAATTTTACAAATTGTTATTTCAAAACTATTAATTGAAGTAACAGTAACAGAAATGAGGAAAACATGTTCTATCTCATGGTTTAAAGCAGTTTTAACTTTTTAAGACTGAAAGGCAATGATCTTCCCTTGAACATAATCAATGAGCTTTTGAATCAAAACTTTTTACAATCACATTAATTTATTAAGCCAATATTTGGATGGCAGCGGAAAAAAAAAATCTGCACAGGGTCACAAAACAATAAACAAAAGATAAACCCCAAGATTTCAACATAAGACACAAAATAAATAAACCACAGAAAAGCCAAAAACACAGTGCACAAACAACCTTTTTAGGGCTGAGGTACGAGAAGATTCTGAGCGCCGACTTCAGGGAGAATAAGAGGGCGCTGATCTGATCCAAGAGAGCAGTCTGTTCCACAGGCTAAGGGCTGTGACTGTGTAAGCACACAGTCCTCTGAGTTTTAGTCCAGAGCAATGGATGGCCAGGAGGAACATGTCAGATGATCTCAGGAGCCTGTGGTGTATGGGTTTAGAGGGTTGATGATAAAAGAGGGGTTCACTTCAGGTCATTCAGGGCTTTGAAGACAAACAATGTAACCGTAGAATCAGTCCTCAAATGTCCTTTATGCCATGTAGTCTTCAATAGAAAGAGTATCCATGCTTCAAAAACTTGCGTAAATACAGAATATGTGGAGTATGATTAAAAAAATCTCTGACAGAACTCTTTCACCTGGAATTTGATAGTAACTAATTTGTTTTAGTGCTCATGGGCTGATAGCTAAAAGCTCCATTAAAAGGATTACTGAATGACTATTTACTTTAACAGAGAAATGCAATGAAGCCTTTTCTAAAAGCATCTCTGGCTGATTGTCTGATTATCCATGAGTATGGACTAACTAAAGAGCTCGTTCTCCTTGAGCCCACACTGCTTCCTTCATCCTCTTCTTCCTCTTCCTCCTCTTCCTTCATCATTGCCATCACCCCCACCCTGAGTGCTCTGAACTCTACAGCCCTGAAAGCTCAAGGGAAAATCATCCACCATCAATCACTGATGCAGATGAGAGGGACAAGCTCTCTGGAGCAGCTTAGCCTGTTGAACATCACACGGCACAATTAAAACCCATGAATGCAAATCATCTTCAGTAGACCACTAAATGAAAAAGAGCCTTCCTTTCAAGAGCGCTCAATAGTAGCACGATTTTCAAAGCCTCTTGCCCGTGTGTGCAGTTTAATGATGAAAGTCAGGAAGGAGGCTGTGTCAGAGGGAGCCGGCACCCCGCACGGCAAGGTTGTTACCATGACATTAAGCAACAATATCAAGCTCATAAGGATGCTGTGACACGTTGTTTCAATGAGGTTAAGGTGTGGAGGATTAGTCAGTGTCATATTTATTTATTTATCTTGTTTACTCCCACTCTTTGTCCTTACCAACTGTATCAAAGTTGAACCTATTAAGTAAAACTTTGCTTATTAAGAAAAAGTACCTGTAGGGACTATTTGATTTTACTGTCTTAATTCTGTTCATTTCTTTAAGAGTTTGACCTTGCTGCCTCTGCAGGGAAGTTTGTGAGCGAGGTAAAACGCTTCCTGCGGGACTCCGGCCATGACTAAGTAATTAAAAAAGGCTCCACCAGGCCTTAACCTTATTAATATGGCCTTGGAGAAATATACCTTCAGATGTACTTAAGCACTCCTCAATGTTAGTGGGTAAGAAAGCTTATTTTAGTTAGGGGTCTGAATAAATTCCACTTCAGTGTACACGGTGACATTTTAAAAGCTAAAAGTCATCCTTATTAGGGTTAGCTCCGCCTTGCTTCTTCCATAGCAGCTTTGTTCACTTAAGCTCCAGGGTGCAACGTGTCTTCATGCTGACTTGTACTCAGTGAACCTCACATGATGCTGACATAGTTACTATTCAAAACATGTTGACTGTGTTGTCCAGGGGAAAGGCTGCATTTGTACGTGTACTCTTGTCCTGGATTTCATAATTCATACACCCCCACACAGTCACAGAAAAAAAAAACACAGATCCAGCAGTTCCCAAGGTTAGAAGTGGAAGTGGTTATTCAGTAACATTAACTAAAACCTACTGAAACTATAACCAAGTCTATCAGTGGTATTTTTTTCTAATCAGGCTGACATAGTTTGATAGATTCATAAGGCTCTCATCTGTCATCTCGAAATGTTATTGGGACCTCTGAAGAAATAGTCCAACTTGCAGTTTTGTGTAAAACCACAACTTGTTGTTTTTAGACTTTTTTTTTAATCTTTTGAGACTACTTGTTAATTGATGAGCTTTTAGATGTGCTTGTTGGTAGAGTTTAGTTGCCATAAACCGGTCTTAATGTCTGTTTCCAGTCTTAATGCTAAGCTAAGCTATCTTGCTGCTCTCTATAGCTTTAGCCAATATTTAATGTACAGACATGAGAACTGTTTTGGTATTCTGATATATATATGTTCTGTACTATATGAACCATTCCTTTTGACCCTAAGGCTTCGATCTCTATTATTTACAGTCCATGGTTTTAACACAAGTTTACAGTTTCTGTTAGGAATTACATTCATGTATGGTGGACCAATAAACTGATGATTTAGTGCTATACTGTATAACAGGGGAAGGCATACATAGCTTAGCTTCGGGTAAACAGGGAAAACAGGCCCTAAGCTGACTGACAAAAATTGAATATTTGAACTTACTGTAAAATCAAGACATTGCTTTGAAAAACTATTTTGATGTGTCAAATTGGTATCTTTTGTGCCTAAGTATGTCAAATATCTCCACAGATATGATGTTTAAAATACACTTGAGGGACAGTCAAATATCTTCCAAATGCTTTGACTGATTGATTAGACATTGTCATTATAGTTGTCAGTCTGAATATAATTATGATCTAGTATGAACTTGTCTGTTAATTATGCATCAGGAAATCAAAGATAATGTAAATCCAAGTAGACACCGAGAAGCTGTAATGAGGCCACCCAGTGTAATCAGGGTTTTGATGACAGTTGAGGGAGTGACTCCTCTGCACAGCTTCGGATATTTAACAGAGAAGACCTGTAGATTCAGTCCCTCCTGTTGAGAGGGTACCGTGAACCACCCCCCACCCAGTATCATTTATCCATCAGGAAGTACACTGTCACTAATTGGCGTGTGTTAGTGTGTCTATGTGTATGGGTGGGTGCATGTCTGCATCTGACATATATGGACATTAATTACACTTGTTACTTGCTATCCTGCCAATTACCATTCTGTATTTAGCAAGCCTTGTAGCATTGATATAATTTCCACACCTTCCCAAGAAGAAAGCAAAGCCAGAAGCTAAAGGTTTTGCATTCACTGCATATGTGATTTATCTTGATATTATTGTTCTACTGTTTGGTAGAAAAGCAGTGTGCTTCTGCTTATTATCTTGATTCTGTCACTGAGATGCCACAGTTTGGCTGTTAAGAGATCAGTGCCACTTGCAATCAATACGTTTACTGCCTTAGAGGCAGCTGTATGGTCAGGGACAGACAAAGCACAGATGAGAAGATAGCAGCCAATCTAAAGGCACTGATGCAACCCTCCATCTGCTGATAGACGGGGGCATGAATCAGACACTGTTCTCTCATCACCTTCGCAATGTCCCCAGCCTTTTCAGTCTGGAGGTGAAGAGGTTTGAACCACTGATCTAACAACTGTGACAGTCAGAGAAGCACAGAGGTGATTATCTTTTACTTTCATCAGCTTTGGGCAATGACTATGAAATAGAGGGTGTTGGAAGAGAAAGGGAGGAAATAAAGTATTTCTTTTGAAGCACACTGAATGTGAACTTTATACTTTTTCCTTAAACATGTTTTATACATTATTTTCACTTGGGGCAGTGCAACAATCTCCATTCATTCACATATTATTACACAATAAAGTCAATATGGTAAGTGTGAAAGTAAAGAGTTGTTTATTTAGACATCAAGCAAATTCATTTAGAATTGTTTTGGTCCCTGCCAACTTCAAAAGGCAATTTTGGCTTTTTACAGCTAAATGGTCTGCTTTATCATCATGTTACTATCTTTGTGTGCTTTAAAGTATGATGCTGCGTTGTTAGAATTATGGTAAGTTGTAAGAGCTTGCTTCTGCTCTTGTATGTTGCTGATGAGTGGCAAGTTAAAGCTCTCAGTAAAATATGGTCAAAAATATGGCTGATTTGGATTCCTATGGGTTTCTCAAAAAAGTAGTTTCACCCATAGTTTGTTACAGTAGTGTAATGCAGGTTTAAGCACACCGCATATTCAATATCAAATCCATACCTTCCCTTCTTTTCTAAAAAATTATTAATCACGTCCTTGGATTTAGTGTTTCTGAAATAAAGGAAGAAACACAGCCACTCAGACTCTTGAGGGCTCTCGAGCGTGATCCAAACAAGTACAATATTGTGGCTGTTCACCTTTTTTATTACCTCCGGGCACAGGAATCAAGCCATCATAATGCTACGCGAAGATATTGCAATGATAATATTGCAATAATTGAAACTTCAAACTATTGCACTGTATGTTCACTCAAACATGTTTGCACATAAAATTAGCTACACTTTTATTTATGCTGCACTTGACAGCGAAGACATAAAAAGAACATTTCTCATTTACAACCATCACATTATACGCTGACTAGTGGGAGAACAATTTAAAGTCCCTCACCTTACTTTACATACTTTGTGAATTATCCAATGATGACTGGCAGATGTCCATAAATAAAGGCAGCACTATTCAAATCCGTGTGTTAAAGGTACAGTATGTAGAATCGCATGCTAATGTTTACATTAAAATATCTAACTTAAATTAAAAATTGACTAAACCCATCTTATATATATTTTTTAGTTGAGTACTTACATCACCTCAAAAGTTATCAAAGCCAGAGAAATCCGTAATTTTATAGTTGTACCGTGCCGTGTCTTGTAGGCGGCTGCCATGATGAGCCGCCACGATAGACAGGAAATGTTGATCGTTGTCAAGGAAACACCGGATGTTACGTCAAAGACCGCTGTCGAAGCTAGCGCTAGCTGCTACTGAAAGCTGCCGTTCTGTCGCTGTATGTGCTGCTGTGATAAAAAATGTCATGTAAATTTTACTTGGATACATCGTCAGTGCACATATTGTCTTTCTCAGGTCGGTTTCGCCCGTATTGATTCGTTCGTTTTTATCCCATGATACACTGCAAGCCTCAACGTCATCTTTTGTTATTGTTTTGATTGAGAGCCCCCTAGCAGCGGATTTTACATACTGTACGTTTAAGCATAAAAAGAGCCGAAAATCGAAGTATTTATTATATTACATAAGCAGGATAAAAAAAGACAAGAAATGTGTCTTAAAGAATTACTTGGTTATTGACAACTGTTACACAGAGGGATACATTTGATGAGTCATAATTCCTGGTTTTAGCTAGCCGATATTCTCAATCTGAGCTGTAGGGGCTCTTCAAAACCCTAATGCCCATAAACTTTAAGTTTTCTAAAACAACTTCCCTGCAAAATGACTGTAGCGAAACCATAGACTGTAAATATTTATGGACGCAGCCTGAGTGACGTCACCCATCTGTTACAGCAGGGGGCTATGAAGGCTCGTCCGCAGAAGTCACCATGCTGGAAATCAGCCTAACTTTCAGTCAACCTAACAACAGGCTGAGGGCTGGAGCTGAGGCAGGTTTTAAGCCTCCTGACAAACCATTACATCGCACTCACCTGTCAATCGGGGTCAGCTTTGCGTTTAACTATGGATAACACTTATCGTCCATAAATCAAAACGGAAACGTTATAAAAAAATTCACCCCTATACAGTGTGTGCCCATGATGACAATACCTAATCAGACCTATTTCGTTTTTTGTACCAGGCTGCAAATATGTTAATTTCTGGTGGAAAAAAAGGTTTTTTTAAATGTGGTGTGTATGTGACTTCTGTTGTTCCTGGAGTCAGCCTCAAACGAACACTACGATTTTGCACCTCCGCATTGCCTTTATTTTTCAAAACCGGAGGTTGTGGCTTGAGTGAAACATATATCCTGCCGTAGTTTACATGCAATTCTGGTGCCAAAATTGAAAGAATAGATGACATTAGGTTACCAGCTTTTTTATTGTGAGACCTGCTGTTTTTCAGCTTTGTGCTTCTCTACATTTCTTACTCTGCCTTTGTTTCTGGCAAATTCATTGGAGGCTGCTGCTCGGTTCATTAAGTTGCCTGTAAGAAGCTATCAAATGCATGCATTTAGTAGCAGCATGACCTCTGTGACTAATCTCAATTTAGAATGTTATCCTGTGAAAATAGGAGGCAGCGATCTTGTGCAGACTCTTAACAGCTGTTACTCTTTTCAAGGTAGAAAAAATTCACTCTGGAAAACAACTCTCCCTCCCACCAGAGATCAGATATGTTGATTTTTTTTCTGAGGGAAATAAACACTGTGGCAGCTCCTTCTTCCTCCCACACAACCAAATTAGCTGTCACAGAGGACATTAAGCTGTCATTTTGGAGGTTCCTTTCAAACGTGTTTCCAGCATATAGATGCTCTATGAATGTCTGGCTGTATAAAGGGTAGTTGGTTGTTACTCTGCCTAAAAAAAGACTGAATGGATGAATTAATACATAAAATATTTTTAGTGATACTTAAACAGCTCTATACTATGCCTCGCCAACAATGCACCAACAGCTGATTACAACACCTACCCTCATTGTCCACCATTACACAACACCACTACAGTCTCCGTGCTTGAAATTAATTTGCTCCCTGTGTGCGCAGATGAAGTGCACCTCATTGTGCATACTAATGGCTCACATAAGGCTTTTTCAAAATGATAGAATGGCTCTGTTTTGGAGATGACAACTTAACGTTAAAATTGGTTTCAGCTTATTGACACCTCTCTTCCATCATAGTGGTGATAATTATGTAGATGTATTAGTGCAAAACAGTAAACATAGCTTTTTTGCCTCTGTGTCTCTCAGGTGGGGAAATTATACTTCTCTGGCTGCAGAGCAGGAGGTCGACGTTTTTGTATTTCTGAAAAGGTTTTTGTTCTGAAAAGGAAAATGCCGCTATTTATTTCCTCATAATCTAAATCACAGCGATGTGTTTACTGTTATTGTAGGACTTAAGGTAAAACAGATGGCTCTCTGCTGATGCTCAGTCCTCATTCAATGTTACTTTGCTCTGCCAAGCAGATGTTCAGCAGTGCATACACAGCAATCACAGCATTTTTTTTTACGCTCGGTTTGCACCCCCTTAAAGACTTCTTAAGGGAGCCACAACATTGTTTTCATCTTTAGATGTGTGAAAAAGGGTGTATGACAATGTGATAGCTGACTGCTGTTGCACACCTCTTTTCATTCAGTCACATATTTTCAACACTGCAATTACACATGACCATGGAGGTGTAAAGAGGGCAGTGCCTAAGTGCCTCTGACTCTGATGGAGAGCAGTTTTTAAATACCAGCTGCACTTGTTAAATCAACTCACACTCGTGTCAGCTTTACATTTTTTAATAGGAGGAAGAGTTCATGAATGTCAAAGCTTTCATCAAAGGCTTCGGTCTCTAAAATGACTGTTTTGAACCCTTTATTGAAAATAGACACAACAGTTGGATGGTTTTAGGGCCATTCATTGCCTGTTGTTTGGCCAACTAACTGCTTTGTTTAAGATAGAAAGATTATAGTTTTGGAGCTACTGCCGTGGTATTTTGTTCAAACGTTCATGGTTCTATATAGACAATTAACCTCTTAACTTTGGGGATCTTCTTTTCCGAGCTCCCCAGAAGTTGACATTATTGATTTGACTAGATACCCCAGAAATTTGTAAAAAATTACCAATAAAACTTTGGTACATGTATTTCTATCCCCGTTGAGGTGAATTGTAAGAACCTTGGTGGCCCTCTTACTTTTCTTCAAATGCCATGTAAGGCCAACTTTTTGATTTTTCCAACACTTTCATTAAGGAACAAGTCCCAGCAAAACTGTTGATATTTTTTTCTGCTTAGGATTTTGTATTGCTAATTAGCAGATTGTATCAACAGATTAACCAAAATGGTGAGTGTGATAAACTAAATACCCGAGAGACATGAACATGAGTCATACAAAAATCTGTGAAATACCCTCAATTAATGTTCTTTGTACAGCTTATTACAAGGTAAAATGTGTGAATTCAGTGACCTTTACTGGTGCTGCTTTGAGCATTTTTATAAATGTTGGACTGAGTTTATTGGCTGCTGGATGACAATACTAACATAAGAGGGATGATCTTCTCTAACTCTCAAACAGGAAGCAAATAATTGCAAATCCAAATATCTCTCAACTACTCTATTGCCATTGTGTTTGAGAGAATGATTGTGTTATGCATTAGTATAAGCTTAAAACACACCTGTATATACAGGGCCTGTTTAAAGAGTTTCAAAGTTCATCTTGACCAAAGTATTCCCGGTGGCCAATGAGCTCAGATACAGACAGACTCATACACTAACCAGAAGCTCGAAGATGTAACCACAAGCTCATGCTGTCAACCCAAATTGTTCCCATAGGCATAGTCATCAATGTGAATGTCTTAGAATTGATTCTGATGGGCAAATTGGCACCTTGAATGGCAACATTCTGCCATCAGTGTACGAATGTGTGTGTGAACCATAGACTGTGTGAACGGTAGAATTTGACATGTAATGCAAATAACTTTGATTGGTCAGAAGTCTGATCACTTCACAGATTTTTGTCATGGATCAGGTCAAATTTCGACATTAAAAAAATATTTATAATACAACTTTTCTACTCTTCAGCCAGCCATGACTCAAACTGTGTATTTTAACAGCATCACAAATGAAAATGCATCTTTATGAATCTTCATTTACCAAATGTTTATCTTCTTTACCAAATTTTCTTCACTATACAGTATATACACATCACTACAATTCCACCAATAATGATATAAACAGTAAAATCAACTTAAAATCCCTTTTTCTTTTGAAAGTGATTTTAAAATCAGAGTACACTGTAATATACCTAACCCACTTGGTGCCCTAGGCAAGATTTGAACTGGTGCTTCTTGTATTGTACCAATTCCACCACCAATCATAATGCTGGTACACTTAAAGAAAACTGGCATACAGATTTATGTTTTACAACTTTTCTTGATTTAAACCTATTTATCGGTACGGTCAGTGTCACTCACGTCTGCCCTCCTCCCTCACAAAGAGCAGGTAACGATCAGCTGTGTTGTGATGCATCAGGTTGAGCAAGAAGCAAGAAAATAGGGCCTTTTTAAATGGGTGATGTAGTTATAGGCTTCTTTTGTTATATTACTGAATAATAACCTGAAAATTACATTAAATAAAATAACATTAACATTTCTTATTATTATTTTCAACTTTTCTTCCTCACTCAATTCGGGTGGCAGGGTGCCCCCTATGGACAACAGGCGCCCCTAGCATTTGGCCAATACTGCCTATGCCACGGGCCGGCCCTGAATATAAGATTTACGACTGTAATGTAAAAATCTGCATTATATTAATAACAGTATTTGTAACCCCCCATCAGGGAAATCAACTTTACAATCACAAAGTACAAATCTTTCTTTAATTAAAAAGTTTGCTGTAATCTACAAAAAAAAAAGTTTTTCCTTGATTAAGCTTTGACAATGTTGATCACATAACACAAACACACAAACCATTCATCTAGCCCTCCTGTTACCTACAAAAAACACTTTTTACCCTTGGGGTCAATTTGACCCCAGCAATATAAACCCCCACCCATCCCCCTTATACATTCAGAACACAACTATGGAAAAATATGCAGACCACCATAAAATCTCACTTTATGTTTTGGTGTTTTAATGGCTTTATATTATTTATAAATACATATTTTTGTTATCTATATCATTTGGAATGAAAAACAATTTCTGTTATCAAGAATAGTAACATCTATTATGTTCGGCTTTGACTTGAACATCACACAAGGGTTATACAGCTAAAAACAGCCTGGGGTCAAATTGACCCCTAAGAACACAGATGCGTACAAAATGTGTACAGGACATTGAAAACATATCATCATGTTCATTTTATGTTTACCCAGTTGTCCCCATTAAATTAAGGAAAGTAATTAAATATGAAGCAAAAAAAATTATGTCAATCATTTAGTTAGAGACGTTAAACATTGAATGGGGTCAAATTGACCCCAAAGATAATAGGAGGGCTAGCAGATGTGTGTGTGTCTTTGCCCTTGCTGCGCCTGCAGTGTGTGTTGTCTGAGTCAGGCAAACAACCAATGGGGAGCGTGCATTACAGGTCTACAGTACATCTTTTCGTTTTTGGAAAGAACAAATTTCAGACTTCTGAAATTGAATTGTGTTATATAATATAAATCATATTGCTTCTCTTATTCATCCCTGAAGTTATTCACAAACCTTGGAATAATATACAATATCCACAACCTTCTTCCTCCTGTGACTAAATTGTGGGAAGTTCCTAGTCGTTCATCTTGCGAGCAGGTGGGAAAAGGTCGAATCTGTTTTGCTGGCGGCTAAGCTTGTGTCAGACTGAAGACACTGATCTGATAACGTCCTCATTAGCCGGCCTCAGCTCAACAGAATCCGCAGCCAGGGGCAGGAGGTCTGCTCTGCTGGTGACAGTCACCACCCCAGGCTCGTCATGGGCCAGATGAGCCCTGGATGGAAGCTCTCACACCTCTGGGCTCCATCAGTCACGACTCTTCTGTGAGAGAGGAAAAGGGACAAAGTTAAGGGGCTGCCAGTGTGTGAGGATGACTTTGATTTTTCCTCTAATCAATGTCGTAGGTCAATGTGACCATGTGACAGAAAACTATAGGACTCAATGCTCTGTACAGCATTAGACAACTTCTTTCAGTGTTGATAGCAAATTGAAAGTTGTGATTTTTCACATGTCAAGTTCACACAAATACCTAGACAACCTCTTCTACATTGTTTTCTGTCTTATGAGGCTTCACAACCCCAACAGGAAATCATACCAGCACATCTGGTGCTCCAGTTTGGAGTACAGACAGTAAAATATCCAAATAGAAAGACCCGCTGGGGCAATAATCCTGCTCCTGTATGCTGCAGCTGCAGATGTACTGTCTAGGAAGGCTGCTTTGTTCCCCCTCTGACAAAGATCACTTTATAGCCTCAGTGTGAAACTGTGGAGGAAGAGAGATCACTCCTACATCTCTGACTGATGGGCCTCTGAATTTATTTTTGCTATCAGCAAAGTCAGCATGAAGAGATGCCCCCTGAGTGTGTACACAAACATGTTTGATGCTCCAGCATAGCGCTGACACTGTGCAGCTGAATAGAAAGCACAAGAGAGATGGTGGAAGTTGTTGCTTTTTTCAATACACAAAACTTTATTGTAGTACTATTGCGAATCAATATTTCATATTATGTATTGTTTATTAAGAAAAAACATGCCAAACATGTTCTGGTCCCATGACTGTTTTCAACATTTCTCTGTTATTAACCACTCTTTATTTAATATTTTAAATACATCAAAATATTTGCAAAGTGGCTGTTTATCTTTTTCATGATAACGTATATGAAAATATTATGGAATTATGAATCATTTTTAATTGATGAAGCAATAAGGATAATAGCAGGTACAGATTTTTTACATCCATGTTTTGCAAGTGTTTCTTAAAGTTGTGACAACAGACACAATAGGGCGCCACTTTAGTTCAGGTGGTAGAGCAGTTGCCCCATATAGGGGGTACCTGCGATGTCTTATAGGCTTCAAAATTAAGGATTTAAATGTCTTGACTTTGATTTAAAAAGTCTGAAGGATTTATTAAATACCACAACATCATAAATAACTGTCAACTGAAGGTTATGTGTCCGTGTATGTGCAATATGGTGTGTCAGCTGTCAAGAAACAAAACTGAACATCCCTGCTGCTCACGAGTTAACGTTAGCTCCTGCACTGAGCAGTGTCTGTGGGGAATTGTTTTCATGTGTTTCATTCAATACCTTAACTTGACAAGCTAGATAGCTAACTGCTTAGTGTATGGGTTAACATAACAGATTTTAAAGAGGAGTCATCCTCATCCAACATCCCCAGAGAGTGAATTAGCTTTATCTGCAGGCAGTGATCCACAGTTAGTTAAAAGTGCTTTCGCAGTGAGTTATTGAGGTCATTACTGTTGGCAGTGATTTCTTTTTAGTGTATTATTACACAGAGTTGAGTGTTGAATGAATCTGTGATTAGGACGAAAACAGTCAATTAAATGCCGACCCTCTGTTTTTTTCAAAAATATGTTCAAAAGATGAAACCAAGACTTAAAAGGACCTGTTTAAAAGGATATTTTTTAAATCTATGGAGATTCAGGTAAATAATGCTTTTGAGAGAGAAAATATGCCTAACTGACAGAAACATTTAATAAGAGGTGAAAGGAAGGCAAATACAGTGCTTTCAGAATCAAACTGAATAACTTATTGAATTTTTGGCTCTTCATTTGACCTCTTTTATTTCATTACCACTGCCTATGGAGAGGTTATTGCCTCACCACCAACAAGTGATTTAATCTGACCATCACTGTTATGTCATTATAGTTTCTCTTTTGGGAGATTTGAGCATACAGGCAGGATTAGCAGCCTTGAGCTTCTGCTGATCAGTGATCCTGATCGCTTCTCAATCCTCTGCTCCTAAAGATTCTCCTATACAGTAAAGCCATATGTGAAGATAGATAGCAAATCCTCTATCATCTATCTGCTATTTACAGTCCCCATCAGCCCTAAAGACTGTGGACCTATTCACATACATGTTAGTGACAGTGACTATGACAAAAATGGGGAAATTTCAAAAAAGCTTTTGTGGCATGTCTTCTGTCATCTTGTTCTCGCTAAGGTGTTATCCTAGTGAAGAAAGAAGTAATGCTGAGAGAAAAAACATGATGTGAATCATACAGTGGGTGATGAAGCTCCCAGTGGTGTTGTTAATTTACACATGACGTTGTGGTCTATTTTGGTCTTCATTTTAACAGACGGAAATACTATATGTCTGTTATGTACCTTCACCCTGATGAAGTGTTGCCCACGCTTCTGCTGGCAGTCCAATGTGTGATTGAACGCTCTATTTATGGTACTTTCTCTGCAGCACAAATCATTTGGCAATTCTTTGATGCCTTTAGTTGCAAGTAACTTTAAAAAAAAAAAGAAGCATAATGGCTCCGCCACTATTAGTTTACTTAGGTAAACACCTGAGATCTAAGGACCAGTTCCTGTAAAATAATTTCTACAAGAAGACAGACAACACTTGATTCATTTGTTGAAATTAAACTTCTTATTTAGAAAGTTGATTTTAAATTGAGTCACTAAGTGATTAATCAGGTGGTATTTCACATTTATTTAGCTTAAAGGCATTTATCACTTAAACCATTTATCGCAACATTATCATTGACAATGATGCATTTCACTCCTTTGCTCCATACTCCATAATCCTTCAGAAGAAATGAGGAGGCAGTGCATACTGGCAATATGAGGGGATTAGCTTTGGTTTCTTTTTAAAGTTGGACATTTAAAAACCTAGCCTGGCCTTGACACTTTCTCCAACATTCCTACCTCAACTTCAAAATAGCCAAATGAATGGACTTTAGCTTGTTTAGCGCTTTTCTAGTCTTCTGACAACTCAAAGCTCTTTTTACACCACAGGTCACACTTAACCATTCACACAGTATTCACACACTGATGGCACAGACTGCTATGTTAAGTGCCCATCAGTATTAACTAAACCCATTCCTGCACATTGACACGCCGCTGACGCAGGGGTTCAGTGTCTTGCCCATGGACACTTCGTCATGTGACTGCAGGAGCTAGGGATCTAACCCTTCTGGTTGAGAGACAACCGACTCTACCATTGAGCCAGTCGCCCCACCACGAAACAAACTATCTGAGAAAATTTGCAGCTGATCATTTTGAACTTTAAAACTAAGTTCCATACTAGAAGGATTCTGTATCTGACCTATGATTTAATTATTTTGGTTAACAATGTAAAGACATGTATGTTGAAATTGATTTCTAAAACACTCTCTGCATAATATAAAAGGGAGTTTATGTTTATCTGACTGCTTGTCTTCATCATGTGCACAAAAATTGAGGGTGCAACCCATCGTGATGCATCGTGATATCAAATTAAATTGAATAGTTGACAGGATAATCGTATTTGTGAGCATGTCAACCTGAGCAATTTTTGAAAGGAAGAGAGTCCATCCCCTCACCATGTTTTTTTTGTTTCCTGAACCTGTGCTATGTTTAGAAACAGGCTCAACTAATAAGTATAGCTCCACCTAACCTTCTAGCCCTTGTTCCTGGGTCCATGGTTCAAGGCCCAGCCAAGTGATGCTCACAAATGAGCCCCCTTAAAGAGGCCCCTGTTTCCCCAACCCAGTAAAGTTTCTTTCTGACAAATTATTGATAACATCCATGAAATCCAGAAAGCATTACCTCTCATGTACCCACTGTGGACTTCACTCTACACCACCTTATCGCTGCCCTTTAGTTTATGGCATAGGTCACAGAAATGTCACCTTTAGTGTCTTGTTCTTTTGAATCTTTGTTATATTGGAAACGGTGACCACCACCAGTATCTGCAGTCATTTTTCATTCTCTTTTGTTTAATTACGATAAAGATTTATTTTTAAATCTTCCAAGGGTTTCATGCAATGGAAACCCACTGATGAATTTGACATACAAGAGGACAATAGCTGAGGAAAAGCCTTTGTATTAACTACACATTTCTCTCAATTTCAGTTATCAACAGATACAGTATATCTCCTGTGTGGTGGATAAACCTTTTCGACATTGTAAACATTTACAGTTTACAATGTTAGAGAAGCTGTGGTATTGTGCACTTCTATGTTTCCCTGAGGTTATCCAGCACAGCGCTGACATGGCTCGTTGTTATTCCTGCTCGCTCATTCATGCAAACTGTCTCCTCCTCACTCTCTTGCCTTACGTATCTTGCAATATTCCTCTCTCCGCCTCCCTCGCTTGCGCTCTCTCTCCTGCTTTCTATCCCCTCTCTTGCAGACTCATTCATCCATAGCTTCGGAATCTGTGGCTATCCTGTGTGCCATGTCTGATGTTATGTGCTGCTCTCAGATTTCTGTCTCTCCCCCCTAAGCAACAGCATAGATTAAATACTTAACTTTATTCATTTTTTCTCTCCCCACCCTCTCTCTTGCCTGGCATTAAAAATTCATCCACTCTGTGTTGTGTTAAAAGCACATTACGCAAGACTCTAAATATACCCCCTCCCAGGCAGGAACGCTTGTCCCTTGCTGCCTTCACGTCTGTGCTCTGTCTATGTGTACGCATGCATTGTGTATGTGTGTATGAGCTGAGGGATTTTTCATTTCTCTCATGCTGAACTGTTATATCTGTCAGATCCCAGGAGGGGGCCAGCTCCAGTGCTAGGAACATCCCTTGGGTGGCAACGGGGTGACACAGCAGACTGACAAACAGGTTAGGTTAAGTAAGGACCTCTTGAATAAAAAAAAAAAAAGGTTGTGTCTGCTCATGCTTACTTTTTGCTCTGACGTAAATGGATCTAGTTTGAAACATTGAAAAAAACACATCTGTCACAGTGCCCCTAACTCTTTCACCTGTAAGAGCTTGTTATTGTTGCAGAGTTTTACGAATCACTTTGAAGGCCATTTATCACATAAGAAAGGGCATTCGGAGAGGGGAAAGTGTTTGTGTGCAGCAGCCTCTCCCCAAGCTGGCCTGCCTGTCTGCCCCTGGCAACAAAAGCTGACACTCTGTCTGTTTGATGCTGAACCCTGGATGAAAAGCCTCAGTAATTGGTTGCCATTACAAACTGCATGCCATCCTTGACAATGGCAATAGCAATTTTATTTATAAAGCACATTTCATGAGGTAAGCTCAGTGTGCTTTAAATTGAGGTTAAAAACAGAGGAATAACATAATTAAAACATGATTTCCACAGTCATAAATAAGATACAGAAGCTAGAGTGTTTTTACAGCACACTTCAAAGAAGAAGGGAAAATGCCGCTCTGTAGAGAGGTAATGACAGTGTTTAAAATGATATCGATAAGGCAATGAGAGACAGCTTTGAACAGTTTGGTGGGAATAGGACTGAGAGAACAGGTGCAGGTTTTCAGATGCTGAATTAGTTCCTCCAGTTTTTTTGAGTTAGTTGAGGAGAAAGTGGACTTCGAGCTCATGAGAGTAAGGTGTGGTAAAGGTGCGAAAGGACCAGATGTGTTTGTGTGAGAAATTAATACATCATTTCTAAGATGGGAAGCTTATTTCTGAAAGAAAACTGCAAATTCTTCACATTTGATGTCAGAGGTTCATGAGGAATATTAGATTAAGCAGTTTGTCATTTGAAGAAAATAGAAGATGAAGCATTGTTATTATTGTTTACCAACTGAGATTGTCTTGCAGATTAGATTACTTTGTTATAGCAGTAAAGTAAACTTTTATAGATCTCAGTTGATTTGTAGCTTGTTCTTTCTCCATTTCCATTCAGCTCTCAAGCAGATTCTCTTTGCCATCTTTACTTCACAATTTATCCAAGGTGCTTTAGGTGATCCATGTATTTTTCCTGTTTTTTTGGGGAGCAATTTTATCAATGATTTGAGCCAAAGTGTTAAATTATCCATCTTGGCACCACAGGATGACAGGAAAGGTAGTATGCTATCAGAAATTGCAACATCTACAATATCTGTTATAGTGACGTCAAGACCCTCAGAAAAGACAAGGTCAAGTGTTTGACCTTTATTGTGTGTGGACCCAGTGACATGTTGTTTGAAATGAGATGATTCAAGTAGATTGAGGAAGTGTTGGTGTCTGAGTCGTCGCTGTTTTCAACATGAATGTTGAAATCACCAGAAAATTATATTGCTGTCAAAATCAGTTACGATTTTTGAAACTCAAACACCAAATTATTCCATTATAATTTTGGGTGGATGATAAACACTACGAATAAGTGCAGCAGGAAACATAGAATTGAGAACAAGACCGTATATTCCAAACTCAGGTAATTACAAGATGCACAGATTTACAGTGGCAGTGGAAAAAAATGAAAATAATGTTTCCTTCTTTTTACCTTCTGAAATGCTTTATTTCCAAAGAGCTACAGATCAAGTTTTTATTGATTTTAAATAGGAATTACTGTATGTATGTTTTTAATGTAATGTTTAATTGGTTTACTGTGCTTTTCAATTGCACTGTTAGGGTTAGTCGTATTACTATTATCTAGATCTGCTGTGGAACGGTTTTCATTTGCACTTAATTTTGCAGTAAAAATGTCACCCACTGAAAAGTTCAAAACCCTTTTAAAGGACTGCATTTTATGTTGATGATTCATGTACTTTCAGGTCCATTATGTTGGCCATTATAACTCAAGTAATTCCCTTTATTGGATAAAATAGAATGTGCAACTAATAAGTGTTGAAATCCAATTTAAGCAGTGACAAGTAGAAGTGCTACACTGCACGGCTTTATACAGAGGTACACACACACACAGACACACTTAAATGAACAGTCTGTTGTGCTCTGTGTCACATCTAAAAAGATTTTGGTTTGCATGAGTATACTAGACCTAACCATGATAAATATCACAAGGCTGTCTTTGACAGAATGAGGGTTTGTTCTGTTTTCTCCAATCCCCTCCGCTTATGACACCTCATGCTTGCCAGTGCATCTCTCCCTAGAAAAACACCTGCCAGCTTTTCCTGCAAGCCTGCAGTGATTTGTGGAACTCCTTACTCCATCATGGTCATGAACACAACACCTGCAGTCTACACAAAGTTAAGAAGCTGCCAACTTTCTCCCATTGTTTCTCTCTTTCATTTTTTAAAAAGTTAATTATTGGACCTTTTTGATTTTATTAGGTAGGACAGCTGAAGAGAGACAGGAAATGCTGGGAGGAGAGAGGGGGGGATGACATGCAGCAAAGGGCCAAGGTCGGATTCGAACCCACAGCCGCTGTAATGAGGATTATAGCCTCTGTACATGGGGCGCACAACAAAACCTCTAGTCTATCGGGCGCTCCCTCTGTGAATGTTTTTGTGTAATTTTTTTAACCAACTCTTTTGGTCTGGTCACCATGTGTGGTGTGTGTTCAAATTATGACACTGAAAGTAACAATTGTACTTTCGTAAAGGCCTGCAAGGAGAGGAGTAGAAAAACAATGCTTTGACTTTATGCTTAAAAATGTCTCCTCTGTTGCCCAAAAAATAAAACCATAAAGTCTTGAAATGAAAAAGGTTAAAGAAAATACAAGTTTGTAGGTATACATATTTGGTCCTGCAGTTCAATGCCAAGAGCATTTATTAGTGAGATGAAGTGACTCCATAGAGGAACATCTGGTCCCACATGGCCAATTCATCTTGGGCACATTGCGTATCCAGTGTCCCCCTTCTCTCCCTCTCTCTCTCCTCAGCAGAAGGCTCTCTGAGTGACAGTAGTTTGCTGCACGCTGGTCTGTTCTCCCTTCCCATGGGTCTAATTTGTGCAAGCTGCTTTTGAATTGTTGCAAAGGAGATGCAGGAACAAAGCCAGCTGAGGGGGCTGGGCCGTGTGGGGACCTGCTGTTCCCCTCTGCCTTTAGTTCTGATGCCAATTCATCTACATGTTTCTGTTCTTGTATGCACACCTTCCACTTTCACCCCAAAGAGTCAGCCTTGTGTTTGTACTGTTTGGTGATATAATTACAGAAAGGTGCGGGGTGAAGAGGTTAGTGGGATACACTTGAGTGCAAGACTTTTGTGCATCTTACTGAACAACAAAAATGCAATAGGCAAAGTGAAATTCTTGCATCAACATAAAGTACTGCATACTGTTTTAACATGATGCGGTAACATAACATTAGTGCAACCAGCTCCCGTCTTTTTTCACTCCATCATTTCTCACCTGGCATTTACAGCAGCAGCTAATGATATCCTTCAAAGACTTTGACTAAGCCATGACTCAGAGACGCTGTTCCTTCAGGCAGAACCATGCTTTTAAAGTGCAAGTATCATACTGTAGTTATTTTCTCTACAGGGGACAGGATGAATCAGCAACTTCTGAACTCTGCAGGAAAAGAGTCAAGGGAATGAGCTGAGACCTTCAAAGTGTCAGGTAAGAAAAAAAGTCAACCTGTCTGCTTGACAAGGGAAGATTAGTCACCTGCAACTTTAAAAGAGGCAGGTTGCAGAGCTTCAGCAAAAAAGTGTCATTCCCCAGCCCAAGGACAGTTTCGTTTGCCTTTTGTGTGTCGCCTTTTGCACCTGGATCCCCTACAGCAAGAGAGAGGAACTCCTGTGCTGACATCTAAGCTATGATGACATGCCAATTTAAAACTCACCAAGAGAGGAATTAGTAAGACTCCTGCATGCAACTGTAGCTGTTAGAGTGCTCAGCATCCTTAAAACAGAGATATGGGTCCATCAAACATTTGGCAATATTGCTTTTTCCGGGGATTTTAGATTCAAATTAGTGTAAGCATGGTGACAGAATTTTAAGCAGCGTGTTTGAAGTTCTTAAAAAAATATACCTTTATGGCTACTAATATACTATTCCTTTGGTAACCATAAAATAAACACTGATACAAAGTTATTTAAAGAATAATAATCATATAACAGCTATCTTGTTTCCTGGTTTGTTTCCATTATATTATATTTACATCATACCTGCAAATTGAATACCTTATTTTATCACTAAAGAAATCAGGCAGGTCAAGAAATATTGTCACACAAACATGGATCTTAAACAAACCCCCTTAGGAGGGCAAACAAATCCAAATGTGACCATTTCTGATAAACATTACATTTAGAAACCAACCATTTGTCTAAAACAAATGTCGGGAAAGACTTTTCAACCTTGACCTATATGCAATGACATAATTTTCTGCAATTTTCTCCTTTAACTATAGAACGTTTTCCTTTGAAGTGCATCTTTGTGGTAAGCAGAAAAAATAGTCAGAGTCTAATCATTTTCTTAAACAGTAGTATTTTTTTTAACTCCAGCTTCTGTTGTTGCCCAAAAAGTCAGCTGCACAACATAAAAACTCCTATTTTTAAAAGCCCCTGCTGAGAAAATAAATGAAAGCCAAATAGATGCTAGAAGGTTTATTACAACATCTGTAATGATCCATGATGTAAAACAATGGAGCATAAATCAAAGAGACATCCAGCTTAAGACAAAGGAAATTAAATTGGGTAATGGAGTGTGGGAATAAAGTGCGGAAAAGCTTGCATCAAATTTCACCATGCAGGCGGAACTGTTGACATAACAACAGAGGTCCTGCTGTGAGGCTGAAACGTTCCTCTCTGAGACTCTCGCCACGTCTCTTGATCATAAAGGAATCAAATGATGAAGGCAAGGCAAGTTTATTTATTTGTATAGCGCTTTTCATACACAAGGCAGACTCAAAGTGCTTCACATCATAACATGTCATACAATAAAGTGAAATAAAATGCAAGAATTAAAAGACAATTAAAAAACAAAGAATAAAAACATTAACAATAGAAATTTTGGAGGACATTCTTTGGCATTTTTACTACTTTCAGACCCCATACTTGTGTTTGAAAGACTCACGTGAGATTTTCCCTGAATCCTGTAAACGTCTTTGCAGGATGCGTATTTTTATGGTTGTACGCCAAACCAGACAATCCAATACTTAGGATTGAAATCCAATACTTAGGATTTCCTTAAGATTAAGGCTTAAATCTTACTTCAGATACAGTAAATGCCAAGTTCAGTAAAAGTCTTGTTTTAAAAGTGGTCAGAGTTGGGGCAAGTCTTAAAAGAAACATTAAAATAGAACATTTAAAAATCACTGAAAATATTAAATCTGAAAATATGTTCAAGTAAAAATAATTCAAATAAAATTATAAATATAAAAAGAATTAAAAGTTTCAGTGCAGAGTGAGAGATTAAAATCTTATTAAAATTGTTTAATTAAAGGCAGCTGTAAACAGGTGAGTCTTTAACCTGGATTTAAAAGAGCTGAGAGTTTCAGCAGACCTGCAATTTTCTGGGAGTTTGTTCCAGATATAAGGAGCATAGAAACTGAATGCTGCTTCTCCATGTTTGGTTCTGACTCTGGGGACAGACAGCAGACCTGTACCAGACGACCTGAGCAGTCTGGATGGTTCGTAGTTAATCAGGAGGTCACTAATGTATTTTGGCCCTAAACCATTAAGCGCTTTATACACCAGCAGCAGGATTGTAAAATCTATTCTCTGACAGACTGGCAGCCAGTGTAAAGACCTCAGAACTGGACTGATGTGATCCATTTTCTTGGTTTTGGTGAGGACTCTGGCAGCAGCGTTCTGGATCAGCTGCAGTTGTCTGACTGATTTTTTAGGCAGACCTGTAAAGACACTGTTACAGTAATCAAGACGACTGAAGATAAAAGCATGGACAAGTTTTTCCAGGTCCTGCTGGGACATGAGTCCTCTAATTCTTGATATGTTCTTCAGGTGATAGTAGGCTGATTTTGTAATTGTCTTGATGTGGCTTTTAAAGTTTAGGTCTGAGTCCATCACTACGCCCAGATTTCTTGCCTGGTCTGTGGTTTTGAGTTTTACTGACTCAAGCTGCGTCCTGACTCTTAGTCGCTCCTCCTTTGCTCCAAAAACAACAACCTGGGTTTGTCTTTGTTCAGCTGGAGAAAATGTTTGCACATCCACTCATTGATTTGCTCTATGCATTTACCCAGTGCTTTGATAGGACCATGATCTCCTGGCGACATTGTAATATATATTTGTGTGTCGTCTGCGTAGTTATGATAACTTATTTTATTGTTTTTTATAATCTGAGCTAGTGGGAGCATGTAGACGTTAAACAGAAGAGGCCCCAGGATGGAACCTTGGGGAACCCCACAAGTAATTTTTGTTTGCTCAGATTTGAAGTTACCTATAGACACGAAGAAGTCCCTGTTTTTTAAGTAAGATTCAAACCAGTTTAGTGCTGTGCCAGAAACTCCAACCAAGTTTTCCAGTCGGTCGAGTAATATATTGTGGTCAACTGTGTCGAACGCAGCACTGAGATCAAGTAAAATTAAGACTGAGGTTCTGCCATTGTCTGTGTTTAAACGGATGTCATTAAACACCTTGACCAGAGCTGTCTCAGTGCTGTGATTTTGTCTAAAACCTGACTGGAAGACATCGAAACAGTCGCTCAATGTCAAGAAGTTATTTAACTGTTGAAAAACAGCTTTTTCGATTATTTTACTTAAAAAAGGAAGATTTGATATAGGCCTGTAATTGTTCATTATTGACTTGTCTAGATTGTTCTTTTTTAATAGTGGCTTGATGACTGCTGTTTTCAGGGCCTGTGGGAAGACACCTGAGGAAAGAGACATGTTTACAATTTGTAACAGATCTGGGGCCATGACTTGGGAAACTTTTTTGAAAAAACCTGTTTGCAGAATATCAAGACAGCAGGAGGAGGAATTTAGTTGTTGTATAATGTCCTCCAGGTTTTTAAGGTTGATCGGATTAAATTGTGTCATGGTGCTTAAACTGGTTTTAAATGGACACAGCACATATCCTGATCCTGATGTTGAGTTACTGACATTTTGTCTAATTTTCTGGATTTTTTCAGTAAAGAAGGTGGAAAATGTATTACAGGCCCTGGTGGAGTGAAATTCAGATGCTACTGACACAGGAGGGTTTGTTAGCCTGTCCACAGTAGCAAACAGGGCACAAGCATTATTATTGTTTCTGGTGATGATGTCAGAGAAGAAAGATTGCCTTGCATTCCTCAGTTGTGAATTATAAACGTGAAGTCTCTCTTTGTAGATGTCATAATGAATCTGCAGATTAGTTTTGCGCCACCTGCGTTCGGCTTTTCGACACTCTCTTTTACTGTCTCTTACCAGTGTCGAATTTCTCCATGGAGATCTTTTCTTACCAGAGACAACCTTCACCTTAGTGGGAGCAATGAAACTTGATATAATGAACTACTATGTTTGATTTAGATACAGCTTTAATAGTTTTGATTCATGATTTAGCTCCATATAAGTTCCTAAAACATCCTCTGAAATAGAACCCTTAGTTGCCAAATAAAAAAACTTATACAGTATAAATAATATGTTGTGTGTTCCTTTTTCTCTTAGGTGTGAAATCTTTCAGGTTTTAGACATTTCACACTTCTATCTGGCTTCCCAATCTTGGTTTCACTTGATTTCAGCGAGAAAATGAGACAGCCTCTAACAATGGTCCCATGAGTCTGTTCTCTACAACGAGCAGCGGTAACGCATGATGTCATCCACAGAACAAAATGAGCCTGGCATCTCAGAAGAAAAAATAGCCTCACTGCCAGCCTTGGGAAATATGATGAGAAAAAAACACATCACTTGGAGCAAATCTTCAAGCCTTAATTTAAGAAATTAATCCGCCTGCAACTTCCTGTTGTTTTAATTAAAACAGACTGATTAGAAAGACATAAAAATGGGAGAGTTGTTATTCTTTTCTGTGTCTGACAGGTTCCCCAAGCAGATGTGTTGTGGGCCATGTGAGGAAGCAGAAAGGGATAAGAAATCCCTCTTTGCATTCTGGAGAAGCATGAGGCGCCAACTGAAACAGTTTAGTCTTCATCTAGTGTGTCTTTCGTTCAGCCAGAGGCAATTCAGAGTCAATATCTGCTGCCTTACATTAATGCTCCACAGCAACCTTTGCATCATGTATTCATGCAGCCTGAGACGGTGAGCGTGGTGGAAATACAGACGGGTGGTTTGACAGAATGGATCCAAATGATGAGTGATGATTATCTGGAGTGAGAAAGATGACAGCAGGCCCCAGACGCTCACCAGACGTCTCCTGGCTTGGCGTTTGAAATGACACACTGCCAACACTTTGTGTGTGTCTGCGTGTGTGCACATAGAGGTGTGATGGTGAGTAAAACTTTGTGTCCCGTCATCTTGAATTTACATCTAATTAGAACACATTAATTCAAGCGATTTGCGTGCTTGTCTGCCTTTACAGACACATTTCTGAAGGTTAAACTTTTTCAACTTTGACATACTGAGTCAGTCTTTCTGATACATAAAGTTGATACATAGTTTTTGTACCTTGGAGGGTTTTGGCTGAGGGCTAAAGAAAGTAGAATCAAAAGCTTCCTGAATTTAAAGTGCAAATATATGTGCTGCAGTATTTCCTTAGGTAAGTGCAGAAAAACAAACTGTACAGTTCTGCACACATGATTTTCTTTGTGAGAGGTGTATAACAAAAAATGTCCAGTTGCTTTGAGCTGGAGTGAGAGGACTCAGAGATCATCCATCAGCCTTCTCAGGGTTGATTGGTCATGCCTGAGGATGAGGAAAGGCGGACTGTCACATTAAACAGAGGAGAGGCGTCTCTGTGTTGGGAAAGTAGAAGTGCTGGCAGTGAGCCAAGAGGCAGCCAAGTACTGAGCCTCTTTTGTGTGGACCCACCAATCTGAAATGCTCTTTGGACACACAGCCTTCCTCTCCAATGTGATCCTGCACCATTCAAGAGAAGAGTTCTTTTTCCCAGCTTGGCATCAGCACATCTGCGTGGAAACCTTGACTCCTTCTCACTGCAATCACCAGCTTTATTTTCAGCAAAAATCTCTGAACCACATAGCAGCAATGTGCTAAGGCCACCGCAGCCAAATTTCTGTGCCATGTTATTTCCGGCAGCGCTGCCCAAGCTACCCGTCTGCCTCTCTCTGGGCTCCTGGGACACGAGGAGAGTCTGTTGGGTTTCCTCACAGATGACTGCTGTCTGTTAAATAATTTAGTGCAGCCACAGAAAGCTCAAAGCAGAAAAGGATAGAGGCACTCAATGAGAAAAGCTATGGTGCTTTATCTACAGGCTATCTAAACCCACTGACCTTCTGTTTCCCTTCACAGTTCTGAATAGTTACTGCAAAGAACAGACATTTTTTAAATCTGTGTGCCTGTGTGTGTGTCAGTGTTTTGTGTGCACAGTGCTGCTATGCAGAAGTTCAGACACTACATTGAAGGTTGCAGACAGCACACAAATAAAAGTACACTGAAGGTTCTCTAAGGTGAGATTTACCTGTTACTTTAGGACTGCAACACTTTGATCAGGATGTCAACAAGTATCTTATATCAAATCAAGGTTTGTTTATCTCTGACTTCTAAAAACCTGAAGATTAAAGACAGCGAGTATTGCGCACACAGGAAACTTTGGGTGAAAACCGGGTGAGGTCGACGCAGTCAGGGTGCATCAACTGGACTGCTGCACATGTCAGCACAGGAGAGTGAAAGAGGTTGATCAAAGGAAGATGACTCGTGGCGAGAAATGAGGTAAAACATATTTCAATGCAGATTTCGGCTTTTACAGAAATAGCTAAGCAAATGCAACATAACTACTCTCCAGCTCTACATACTTTTGATGTAAGGGAATGGAAAGGTGCAGGTTTGAAGGTGCATATTGAGTTTTTCTGTATGCCTATTTTTTTATTTGCATATGCCTCAGTGGTTCCCTGCCTATTATTTTGCGAGCATTGTAGCCTTTGGCAAAAAATGCCAGCCTAAAAGTCAGCAGTTAATTCAATTTATTATAATTGTACTCACAATGCTCTATGTGCTGTACAACAACCAAGTAATGTAGTTAGAAAAAAAGACATACTTGCAGTGTCAAAAGTGGACAAATCAACAATAGCTGCATGCAGAACAACATAATGCTATACTGAAATAACACATCTTTAAATCATAAACCTATATGTTTATGTAAAACAAGGATGAACAGTCAAGATTTGGGATCTTTTCAGTGATTATATCTGAAAGCAAAAGTACTACAATTGCTACACCAAAGCAGTGAATTGTTGTAATACCATTATTACTGGAATTGTAGCTATAAATCTATTCATTGTTGTTGCTATATTGACTGTACTTTGGGTTTCTCCTTCCGTCTCTGTCTTTCTGCACCTTCCTCTATCCCACTTTCCAAGCCCAACACAGTTTCGACAGATGGCTGTTCAACATGAGTCTGGTTTTGCTCGAGGTTTCTGCCTCTTAAAAGCAGTTTCTCATTGCCAGTGTAACTTTGCTAAATGTTGCTTAGTGCTGTGCTCATGTTGGATTTATGTCAGGTCTTTGTAAATAATGAAATAAAGAGTAAGGTCTTTAACCGGCTTCTTTTGTAAAGTGTCTTGAGATAACATTTGTTATGAATTGGTGCTATAAATATAAATATTGATTGGCTGAACAAAAGGAATTCATGTAGGAACTCACATCTCTATTTTAACTGTTGGTGGCCTTATAACATTAAATGATGGTATCTCTGTTGGTTCCTAAATTTCACAGCACCTCCCCTGTGTGGAGTTCTGTTTAAAAAAAAATGGACCATACATTTCAGAATTATTGTCCTTCAGGGAGCTCCTCTTTATCTGCTCCTCTTTAGCCTTTATCCACAACACAACAACCTTTAATATTCATACCAAGTATCAAGCCAACCCTGACCCCTCCACATCCAGCTTCCAACCCCCACATAATCCCACAACAATAAGGAAAATGATATTAATGCACCGAGAAGCTGGAGGTCTGGTGTGGCCTATCAGCACCCACAGGGAAGCCAAGGGGCTCAGCTGTCATTTACATGCTAATAGTGTTAGTGAAGGAGATGAGAATGGGGCCAGGGCAGGGGGCCACGCCGTGTTGCGAGTTGAGATGG
Organism: Tautogolabrus adspersus; assembly: GCA_020745685.1. Classification (NCBI taxonomy): domain Eukaryota; kingdom Metazoa; phylum Chordata; class Actinopteri; order Labriformes; family Labridae; genus Tautogolabrus; species Tautogolabrus adspersus. The sequence continues at coordinate 15,229,284 of CM036548.1, read as the reverse complement.
TTTTTGAGGGGCTGCAGCGTGGCAGAGTGCATCAACGCATATACAACTCTGCAGTGTGAAAACCATCTGCTGGTCATCATCTGGTCCGGCTAGCAGGTCCATTAACTCAGAGCTTAATCAGACATGTCTGTTTGAAGCGCTGCTTCCTCTTCTTCCACTCTGAGACACAGGCTCAGCCAGACCACTTTTCAGACACAATCCAGTGTGTCTTTTTCCTTCAGCTCAGCTGTTGGTGTTGTGCACCTGGTTTTTGGTTGAGCATGTCTCACTGTTTAAAGATTGTGCTCATCTTTTTTGGTTTTCAGCATAGAGTTTAACTGCAGTCAATGTTGGGGATGGTTATTTTTGTTTTCAGCTGAGATATTCACATAATCTATGTTAAAATGTTGTTTTTTCATGTTGTGTTACTAAGAGCACTATTCAAGGCTAGAACATAAGAAACTTTTATTACACCTACACCAAACACTCTCACTGTGTGGCGGAGGTGTGATGTCCTCTATTTAGATGCAATTCAGAGGTTGGTGTGGGCGTACTGTAACTTTAGCCATCCAGAGAAAAATATCAAAAAGCACAAGAGTAGCCCCAAAGAGTCATGATTCAAGTATAGGCTACTGGTGACCACACCAATTACCTTTTGTGTCAGAATGCTACATAAGAAGCTACAGCAAGTAGTTGTTTAGCTTAGCTTAGCATGAAATGATGCTGCATATACAGTAGAAAGATCATTGTAACTTTCTTACTTTTCTTTTGTTTGTCAGGATTAAACAAGTGGGTTGTAATTACATGCTAATCAATGAGTTTAAAGCAACAATATGTAGGGATTTGGTTTGGTTGGCGCCACTTTGAGTGCAACTGCACTGTTGCAAGACACACCTTGTTACGCCTATACCACTCTTAGACCACAAGCATTTGTTTACAAGCAGAAGGTGTGAAAACGGCTTTTTTTCGCAGATATGACTCTGCAAGCGTCTTCAGCCTGCTGTTGACAGACTGTTTGCATGTGTGCGTAGGCCTATATGTGTTTAACTGGTGCCATTTGGACTGTGGCTATATGGCTACATTGGAGAAGGTAGTTTTTTATGCTAGAAGAGATAGGTTTGTCCAAACTTATAGAGCTAACTTGAAGGTTGTCATGAAAAGAGACACCTTTTCAGTGTAAGAAGGATTTATTTATTCATTTGTATGCAAACTAGAGACCCTACTGTGGTTAGAGGACTTTCTAAACACGGTAAATCTGCCAAACAAGACACAAAAATGACACCGAAAACAATACAGCCGTACAACGTAACATCAAAGTCTGCTATGTATAATATCTGCAGGGATGTACACTCTGCTTCTTTCTAGATCACTCTCTTTTTTTTCTCTGCTTAACTTCATTTGTCACCGTCCTCTTAGACTAAGCCATTGTATCAAACCGTCCAAAGACGACCCAACTGGCTTCTTTTTATAACTGAAGGCTTGTGTGTGAACTAGTGTATGAGCCATGGGGGGATTTGAACCCGGGGCCGCCCGCCTGGAAGACTCAAGCCTCCGTTCATGGGGTGCGAACTCTAACCACTAGGCTACCGGCGCTCCTGGAGCTACTGTTTTAACGTGGAAAATGTACATAGTTGGTTTCAGAGGTAGGCTAATGTAAGACAGATCTCACTCGGACTCACACCCTGACTGATAGCTTATAGCCTTATTCGGGATTTTTACTAAGCTAAACTAACAGGCTGCTGGTCTCAGTAAAAACAGAAATGCTTAAGATTTATATTATCTTCAATCTATTAGTCAATGAAGCAAGCATTCATTAAGTTAGTAATTTTCCCCCTTTACTTACATTTATTAAACATACCTTAAACAATGTAAAAAGGGTAAAGCCAGCAGGGAAATCTTGTGTGGGCCCTAGTTTTGAGGTAAGCTGTAACCCAAAGGAAAACAACTAGAAAGAGTCCAAGAATAGCTTTAAACAGCTATGATTCAAGTATAATAATAGTGCCAATCACCTTGAGAACGACCACTTATTGCGTGTGTGCAGACAGATTGTTTCACACCACGACATTTTAAGAAACTCTTTATAGGAGCTTGTGCAATTTTGTTAACTTTTATTTTTCCTTTTCATGCTTGAGTTTAAGTAAGATGTGTTTTTGAGGACATTTTCCTTTAAGATCTCCACGAATGAATGGATCTACAAAGCTCATCCTGAGGTACAATAATGGCTAAGATCTCCTAATGCAATAATTCCCCTGAAACCATATATGACAGGCAGTAGGCATTTAGGTTTGAAAGCTTACGTCCCATATTTTTCAGTGATATCTGCTAGGAGCAATCTGGGCCAGTGCTGTCCTAGTTATCTCCCTCTATTTTGGACAACCCTTTAGAAAGTATTAAACAGAGGAGGACAATGCAATTTCTGAGTGGCAGCCTCATTAATATACTCTCACAGATGAGATCCACATCTGTCTGAACCATGTTGGTAGAGGACTAGAGCGACATTGTTCATGGGAATGTAGACTGTCATACTAATCAGCCCTCGACTGATAGAGAGGAAGAGGAAATGGACTCTATTACAGCATCTACATTTCTTTATATCTTTAATTTCCTGAATGTAGTTTCTTTGCTTGCGTAAGGGTTCAGGGCCTCCAATTGACTTGATTTAAGGCAGCGGAATGCGTTTCATCAGAGTTCAAATGATTGTTGGTCCCCACTGGAAACTCAGGCCAACTGCTTTTTGATGAATTCTTTGAGTGGTTTTAGCTTTACTGACCTTTGAATTGCGAACACAGTCCCTCCACAGTGGCCTTGTGTCCACACAGAAATTACTCTCTTTTCATCATGTTTGATATTTGAATAAAATGTGCAATATCTGAAATAGAAACAGAAGATCACAGCCCTTTGATGTCGAACAAAATGTATTTGATGCATCCCTTTCTAAATAAATTGCTTCTACTTATGTACAGCTTCAAAACAAGATTTTTGATATGTTAGAGTCAGAACAAGCGTTCACATTAATCTTGTTTTTCTACGAACCCAAGAGAGTATATCTGCCCACGTGTTACAGAAGTAGTTAATTTTCCCTGTTTCATGCTTCATAAAATCAAAAGACGCAAGCTGGGGGAGAAAAGATTTATCAAACTGGAAAGCGGACACTCGAGATGGCAGCCATATTGACTTCTCTGGCTTTAAAGTTGAACGTGAGCAGAGTATGGGCATCCCAGACATCCTCTCACTCTTTGATGAGATTAAGGTAGATTCAGAGTTTGTGTCAGTGCACATTAACCACACAATTGCTCTTCTAATGGACACTATCAATAGCCTTAAAACTGTAGAGAAATTAAACAGCTGAGAAATGGAAATGTGAATTAAATAAATGATTATTTTTAAAAAGGAAAAGCCCTTAAACTTGCAGGTGTTGCAAATTTAATGTGTAAATGTGATCATCCATCCTGTTTTTCCAACTACTGAATCATCACCTAATGCAGACTAATCCACAGCAACAAAGCCAACTAATCACATTAATGTACCATGTGAGTCGTTTTGCCGTCCCCAAAAAGCACTCAGAGGCTTTTCACATAAGTAGTGAAAGGATGAATCATCATGTAGCTTTAAGGAACAAAAGGGAATACTTTCAAACACAGCCTTGTCTACCGGCACCAAAGCTTAAAGCTGTTGTCTGGAGTTTGCAGGGAGAGTCTCACTCTGTGTCTAAAAGGTAAAAGTGCTCTAAATTCATTTCAAAGACGAGGGATGACAGTGACGGAAGAAAAGTAATGAATATTTTACTGACATAGAGGGCAGCGCTGCACTCCAGGTGACATTCTAGCGAATATAGAGCTTATCAGAAACCCATCACCCATCGAGCACTGCCAAGGCAAAGCCATGTGTCCGATTGTTTATCAGCAGCCTGCTGGTGGGTTCCCCCTGTTACCTGCTAGCTGCCTGCATCAGGCCAATCACCGGGACATTATGCTGTAAATTGGACAAATAAATGGCTCTTTTGAAACAGAGTGCTGCTGTGAGGTTTGCCTCTGAATGTCTCAGATTAGGGACTGGCTTTATAAGGAAGGTGTTTGCCTGCAGTACCATGCTGGTCCCCTGAAGGAAGCTGATATGGAGTTTTATGATGTGGAATTATAAACTATATTAACCGCTTAACTTATTTTCCCCCTTCAATATCCTTTTAAATGGCTTCAAAGTAAGAAAAGACTCAAAAAGTAAAACAAAATCTTGTGTGCACAATATAATAACTTGTGCAATGTGCGCACATTAGATGTTATCTTGTGGGAGCGAGATAATTATATTGTGCACAAGATATTTTTTAGTAAAAAAAAAAAACTTTTAAAAAACGTTTTCACTTGGTTTGAAAGTATCACATCCTTTATGTATATTTTGTAGAATTTTTTTCTTGCTCTACATTTTAGCTATATGATGTTTCAGTGGCGCAACTGATCACAGATCTCACAGTTCAGATCACAGATATTTGTCAAGGTTTGGATTGTTTTTTATATCTATATATATTTACAAACAGGGAGCGTGCATTATGGCCCTATCTTTAGTTTTTGACAAAACACAGCGCTCTAACAGCTACAGAACACAATAGGCTGTTGTGCTACTAATGTTACGTTTCTGATTAATGTTATACCCAGTATACTCTACGACCCATTTCTTTGTAAAATTCTGCAAAAAACGTTTATTTTATTTTATTAATTGTCTTCCTATTTGTTCAGAGGATTTCCACGGTGCATAGACACACTACTTACTGTAAACGCTGCCTTCCTATCACTGAGACTCTGCACAGGGATTTAGAAGCAGTACATTTATTTTACACTATGTTGATTCATTTCCCACCATCTACAGATCACATGCAGCCTGAACTGTGGGGGTGATCTGAACGGATCACGGATCAATTGTGATCCACCACTACCATGTTTATAAATACTGTATCTGTAAGTGAAACCAACCAGGGACATATGGGCTGCTTAACATGAGTTATTAGGAGGCAGAAACGATGGTTTTGTTTAAAATAAGTTTCAGGAGTCGAACCAAACCATGAGCCAATTGAATCTTATAATAGATAGTTACATTATGGTCTATAGGAATTAGTTTGCAGGTACACAACATGTACTGAGGGCAACTCAACACCATCCTGCAGAAATGCAAACGCCAACATAAACAGTTACAATTTGTAAGAAGCTTTTTTGTGAATACTACGCTCTGCATATATTTCATCTACCCTCATTACATTTTGACCAATTAAATAACAACTCTCTTTTAAAGAAAATTAGTTATCTGAATGCTACTCTAGCTCAGGCGAGTCACTTATGGTGCTCCATGTTTTCATTTTGCCACTTAAAAAGTATTTTACTTGTTTTCCTTTAATAAGTGGAATGAAATTTAAAAGGAGACCTCCTTAGGTAGGTAATGTGTTTATGCTCACATCTAAAGGGAAAAAGTAAAACTGACAACATCTCTCTTCAGCCTGTGTGACTCGTACTGTGCCAACCCAGCTTGTGAAGCAGTCCTTGAACAAGGACATTTTTTGATTTGGTGTGCATCTTCCTCTGTGTGTGTGTGTGTGTGTGTGTGCGTGCGTGCGTGCGTGCGTGTGCGTGCGTGTGAGTGTATGTGTGTGTGTGTGTGTGTGTGTGTGTGTGTGTGTGTGTGTGTGTGTGCGTGTGAGTGAGTGCGTGCGTGCGTGTGTGTGCGTGTGTTTGTGCGTGTGTGTTTGTGTGTGTGTGTGTGTATGTGTGTGCACGTGCATGTGTGTGTTTGTGCGTGTGTGTGTGTGTGTGTGTGTGTTTGTGTGTGTGTGTGTGTATGTGTGTGTGTGCGCGTGCCTGTGTGTGTATGTGTAGAAGCTCTGGACTGCTCAAGGTGCCTGCCAATTGAATGACTTTGCTCCAAGGGATTAACAGTTACAGCAATCTATCTCTTCATGAGATCTGTCTGAAAATTTTTTTTTTTTATCAAAATGTTGAACTGCACGCACACAGGCAGTCCTTCCAAAGACTTTGCATGTGCTTGCATCATCATCATCATCATCCTTTTAATTACACTTCCTTTGCTCTGCTTGCGCTTCACTCCCTCCATGCACTCCCACTTTTTTTTTCTCTTCGCCTTTATTCTCTTCTCTTGTCTTCTCCAGTTTTCTCTCTCTCTTGTCTCCCACTCTGCTTTGTCATGAAGGCTCTCCAGCAGCAGTCAGCTGCACACTCCTCCTCTTCATGACCAAGCAGAACAATGAATGTACATTTATATAAACTGATTAGCATTTCATCGTGGCCTTGGTTTTGCCTTTCCGCACTAGCAAACTACAGATAATCAATAGGCTCTATGCAGGAGAAACAGGGAAATCAATCTGGGTGGGACTTAAGGGGAAAAGAGACTCTTGCATATCCCTCATTAAATCAGATACACACTCGAGAAGAAAAAAAAGGGAGTCTCAGGACCTTCACCTGCATGCTATGTTTTTCTGCAATACTACAATTGTGGCATAAGGCCAGAGGTCTTTTATCCTAAATCTTCCATTTGCTTAGTTTGATTTTTCTACTACATAAGCATGATTTTCCTCCTTTGTAGCATCGCAAGAAGGCAAAGGTTACAACAGAGGAGGGAATTTGAGAAACAACAAAGAACAATCCTTAAGACATTTCAGAGACAAACAACCAGACAAACTGTGAAAAGTAATGATTCAATTTGAGCTTATCTCTCACTCTACTTTGCTATTCCACCCAATCTCTGGAGAGCATTAGTCATCTGTGTGTCAGGTGGAGGAAGTTTAAGTGTTTTTTAAAAGAAACGTTTTCTTTGAAAAAAAAAAAAAAGCATGCCCACACATTTCAAAGGACAAAATGAGGATGAAAAAAATGTTTCATTGAGATTTATTCATATGAAAATAATATAACAATAATGAGAACATAAGACATTTTTTAAACTGCATTAGGAGGGACTGTGTTCAATGTAATGTTGAGGGCAGTCCCTGAATAAAAGTTATTTTATCTGATGAACTGATGCACAATTTTTCCACTCTTTGAGCAGCCAATTATGTTAAATCGGTCTTTGACGTAAGGGACTTCTGCAAATAAATGCAGTCATGCAAAATTCCTTTTTTATTTGAACATTTAGTGTAGCTTGATAGCGATAATAACTGTGAATATTTAGGTGATTTTGGCAGATAACTCCCCTGGAAATCAACTCTTTCAACATAAAAAAAAACAAAAACAAATATAACCCTAGCCCATCTTCATTCTACTAACTGACTATAAAGGGGCTTCCCCACATAGTTTATATTTGAGTGCATTTCTTCTAACATCATGTCCATCACAACATTACAACACCTATTCAGCATCCTATTCCATACTGTAATGTCCTTTTCAAAGTGCATTAAGTGACATTTTTCTGCCCCAAAGCACAAAAAAGAGTGACATACTAATCTATCCTAACCTGCTCACCTTTCCAAGACTCCCCGTTCAGCTGGAAACACAAGATATTTCACTGTCAACCCCGAAATGCAAATAGCAATGCAGTTTTTAATTGTTAAAGTTTATAATTATATATATAAGGAATATCCCCTCTTCCCTAGGTGTCCTACAAGTTTCTGCTGTGACTACTGTTGTCACTGTAGCTCTGCCAGAGACGTGTCCGTGCTATTTAATTTCTGCTAATAGAGGTCATAACAAGTCATGTTTTGCTTAACGCCTCATTTAACCTTGAACAGCACTGCAGTTCAGTGCAGTGAGACCTGAAAGGTTTGTCAGAACAATGTGTTAAAGTCTGATAAATGGTTTAAGAAGTTATATAAGAGCATCCTTGGTCCTCACTGGCAGGTACAGCATGGGAATGTGCTTTTTGTGTAATCCTTGATTGTCGAACACTGACCTACCTACCTACCGCTTGTGTTAGTGTCAGTAAAGTGCAGACTAACTGTGGGCCTGGAATCTTTTATAATAACGTGAAAAGGAGCTGTTTTCCTGCCGCTCTGAGCTGAGTAATTAACGGGTAAAAAGGCTGATGTGCTTGAGGCCCATGAAGGGTAGCTGGCCTTGTAGTTATTACACTGAAGTGTCAGAATTACTAATAGGTGTGGGTGGAGCCACCAGCCAGAGAGAAAGTGAAAATGGCAAGCTTTCTCTGCAACTTCAATGTTGAATTAGAATAAAGTCTGAATGCCAGATTGATGACTGGAAAACACAAGGAACCCCCTAACCGCTCATTATCATCACCAAACGTACGTTTACCCTCTTTGTTAATTCATAATTTAGCTCCTGTAATGTATGCCTGAAGAGAAGTCTCAGAAAAAAGTCTCTTTTTCTTACTTTTCTGTGATGTAAGTGTGCCTATGATAGATTCCTTTTGTATTTTAGGTTATTTACTGTGTAATTACCATGTACAAGAGGTCTATTTGATCCACTGTGCATGTGCTTTTTAATCCTGTGCTTCCTCGTTTTAGAAATTCACTCCATGCAGGGTTGGTTGACAGAGGAGAGGCTGTGTTTGAGTGCAGGCGTACAGTCCTCGGCCACCTGCAGGAATCATCCTCAATAAAATCATTCTCAGTTACGTTGTGCTGCTTCTCAGCTGGTGTCCATGTCGATGTTGCATCGGTTACACAGTTGTTTCGATCTTTTCGATGATCTCTATCATAGACTTGGAGGGGGAGAGCAGAGAGCACTCGTCCTGGTCCCAAAGGCTTCCAGGGCTGGAGTTCCCATCCGTGCTCAGCTCCTCGTCCTCCTCCTCGTCGCTCTCCTCCTCGCAGGACTCCAGGTAGTGCAGACCCAACGCGTTGATGCCAGAGTCCTCAGAGCTGGATGGAGAGGAGCAGTGGTCCATTTTGGGGCCTTTGATCTTATCCACAGGAGACCGGTGTTTGTGTTCACTGTACGCCTGCTGGACCGGCTGCAAGGGTGTAGGTGTTTGTGGGGCTGGCGGTGCATTCTTTACTGGTTGTCGAGACTGAGAAGCTGGATTTTGGGGCCTCTGAGGTGTAGCAGGAGCAGGTGGGGGAGGAGTAGGGGTAGGAGCATGAGGTGGCTCTGGTAAAGGAGGAGGGGGGCGCTGAACATAGCACATCTTTCCATTAATACGTTTAACGATGTAGTCGTCCACAAAGAGATCGGCGATGACGCAGTACTTGGGCGACTCCAGGTAAGGGGGTGACTGGAAGCAGGGGGCAAGCTTCAGGAAGCGCTCGGCCAGAGAGACGGACAGGTCCATTGTGTTACTGTACTCTGTATCAACAGGTGGCACGGCTGTGCTGGGCAGCTTGCACACATTGGTCATGGGCTGGTACACGTACTTGCCTGAATTAAAAAATAAGAAGAGAAAAAAGACAGAAAATAAGCATGGAGGAAACTGCTCAGCAGTTATTAATTTGAGGACTTTCTGATGAACATAGTGGCGCATTTAGCCGCCAAGGATACAGATATTTCTGGAGTTGTTACTGACCTACAAGGAGTATAAATATTGGACTATGTATGCATGCGCCTCATAAAACACAATATGAGAGCAATGTTTCAGCTAGATATTTTAATAAGCAACTATTTTCAGAAACGTTCATCACATCGAGTGAAAGCGTGACATATCAGTGTGTTCACAGCTTCCTTCTGCCAACGCAGCCCGAAAAGAAGAAGAAAATGCAGAATGGAATAAATAAAAATGTATGTACGGGCATGTAATGTTGTGTTTAGATTTTATTTGTTTTCAACATAGTTTTAATTACAGCATTTCTTTGTTTGCTTTTTGTTTTCGTTTTTTACATGTTCGAAATAAAAGAAATCAATCAATCAATAAATTCAAACTATGCAACCATGTGGAAACATTTCGGCAGAAATCCCAACAGCAGCATGCATTTGCACTCTAAAAGCTATGTCATATAAAGAATTGCTTTAAACACTGTTAAAAGAAACACATATTACTTACTTTAGTGTAAATTAGTTGATATATATTCATATTTAATAGATTGAAAAATGCAAATCAGAGTATTCCTCTTATATATTTAGAGATGCAGCGATTATGAAAATCCAGGCTATTACCAATGTTAAAAAAAATTATTGAGCCTTACAAACTGCATTTCACTGATCTATCCAAGATACGGTGTTAGACTCCCACACTGCCGACATTCTCTCCCATGTTTGACCATGAAAATATAATAAGTTTGACAAACAGGTGACTTCTTCTGCCCAAAAAACAACCTCTTCTCTGAGTCAGCAGATAGATATACCATCATGAGAGCATTTAATTGATGCAGAATTACATCAGCTACTGACATCGGTGCATGTCACAATATTTGCTGATGGGCCAATGTTTGTCAACAGGGCCCATATCGATCCTACATCGGTGCATTCCTGCATTTATTTGACTCTTGAAGTTGAACATATACATCTATCAGTCTAAGCAAAAACATTTTAACATGTTCCCAACCAAGGGTCCAAGCCCGCCAAAGGGGGTGCCATATTAGATTGGCACATATTAACTAAAACCATGATAAAACACTTACTGAAAGTTTATACAAAAGTCTTTTGGTGAGAGCGAGTGTGTAGAGAATTCTGTTAGGATTTTATCAATGGAAACATTAAAATTGATGTTAATTTTTGACAGCAATGTAATACCTTCTTTCGTATGGGTTCTAAGGACGTCTCAGTTTTTCTAAGATACAAGTAGTGGGGGCTCCAAGGAAAAAAGGTTTGGAGCCACTGCCTTAGCTCACAGGTTCCTAAAGCTAGCAGAGCAATAAATGAGTGATATCAATAACATGTTTCAGTGATTGTTAACCACAAACATTTTTACGAAGGTGCCAGTGAGTGTAGATTAGAGTGCATGCAAGAAGTGTGTCTGTGATAACCTATCATCTCTCCTATTTTGGAGGCTGCTGCAATATTCACACTACAAAGCATTTGTGCTGCCAAAGGCAAAAAATACCTGCCCTTCTACCGTCATCTCAAGAGGAGCTGCAGCCAGAGTGTAACATGGTTTATATTTCAGGCCACGCAGAGCAGTGAAGAAACTGATGCAAGACTTAATTCAAAAATGATGAAAAACGTAAAGGATTAAGGCCATAGAACACGATTTCTCAAATCATGCTGTTATGTTGATTTAAATCTGCAACACATTTTTTATTATTAGACCAATGCAATATACAGTGCTTCTTAATCCTCTATGAGATAAAAGCTATACATTTTCTGATAAGTGGCCTTATTCATACACAAATATTCTACGCCTTCAAAGTAAGTTATGCCTCCCATTTTGGCATCTCATCTACTGGTTGTGGTTGTACAAAATGACTGCTCCCAAATGTTACTCATTGTTTGCAGCCCACTGCCTCCAACACAGAGCCGAGCTGCCTGTGTAGTGTTGCTCGGCTGTGTTTAACTGGCTCCCTGGAGAGAGAGAAACTACAGAAAATGACAGGCCTACGCATCACTTCCTCTCGCTCTGTGTCCTTGTCTTTTGTTTCACTGGTTGGTGGCGCCATTCAATCAAAAATCGTTCCCCAGGTTACATTGACAACATCAAATTACCACAGAGGGGCTTGTTTTTCATTGCTGACTGGACGAGGAGAGCTTGTTATGCTGACGAGACATTTCTTGCACCACACAAAAGATATTAAATGATATTTAATTAAACTAAACCAGCCCAATAGTCCTGCTGGAGTTTCTGCCCACCTCTTTATTAAAGGACACAAAACAGTATCATTCGCCACCAATATAGATCCGTGACTGAAGCTGGATGTTTGTATGCTTTACTAAAACAGAAACACAAAACCTAGCGCCGATACAGACAAAGAGGAGTAATAGAAGCCATCCTCTGTTTAATGAGGGAAACTCAATGGTCCATGTTCACACTGAGGCGAGCCCATCCAGGCAGACAAGATAGCGGCAACGAATGAAAGCTAAAGCTGCAGCAGGCAATGTGTTGACATTTGGTATGTAGCATATTACATGTAATTGCATGCATCCATCTGGAGTTTGAAATACCAAGAGCAATATTGTGGGACGGGCAGATGCATATGCAGACAACAAAACAGAAAGACATATGGAGCTAACACTTCACCAACACTGGTATTCCTGAACAGACTCTCACACTGAACACAGCCTGAATGTAGATTCACAAGGTGTCTACAGAATGCAGAGTGGGTTTGTAATAAGTTAGAAATATCACTGTTTCCATCTTCCCCAGAGGACAGTGTGGTATGTTTGAGATTAATCTCACTAAGTAAATTCAAAAGGAAGAGGATCATCTGCACATGATAACAAAAACAACTTTGTGTTTCTAAATAGTTTATTCTCTGAGATACTGTGAATTCCAATAATATGATTATTGTTACCAATAAGATAGGTCTTGTAAGTTACTTCAGACTGTTTAATTGGTGTTTAGAATTGTACATGATACATTGATTATTCAAGTTTGTTGACAGATTTTTAATGAGCCAGATTTTTAAGTGTGTAAACTACCTTGCTCCAGTAACAATCTGTCAGCTAATAAACCAAACATTGGAATCAAAACGAGGTCCACATCAGGTGGAAACTTTAGACCACCAAAACTCAAACTGTTGAAGGCTTTGTTGCATGCACTGAAATTAAAAACTGACAGATTTTAAGACACATGTAAAAAAGTGTCTGAAACATAAGAAAGTCTGTGAGCACTGAAAGTTGCTTCCTCTTTTAATTATTATTTTACCGTTTGTCATTATCTTAGTTACTTACGTATTATAATGTCTCGCATTTATATAGTATATATAGTATAGTATAGTAGTAGTTTAATGCTTCTGTTTTTATCTTAAAAACTTTGCCAAGGACAGAGGTTACAAATTATCCACGGCTAGAAATCTGTATGCATGGCATCTATACTCTGTATTTAACATTACGAAGCAATGCTCATTGCATGCGTCCCCGTTAAATAAAAATATCTTTAGAAGTTGGACTGTTGATTGGGAGGAAATAATATGGGACATTTTTTTTTACGAGAAATGGTTAGTGGCTTTACAGAGAAAATATTGGGCAGATTTATCAAAAATAAAAAACAATTCCTTGATTTAACCCTAATGAAATATATTAAAAGTCCCTTTCAGAGTTTTTTACCACCAGTTTTTGCAAGTAGGTTCCAGTTGAACTTGTATCTAACAGTAGGAAGCTGGCTAACATGTAATGATGTAATTGCTGCAAGATTTCAATGTTTTTAAGTGTCTTTGCATGCATTCAGCATTGTTGTCAGGTCATAAAAAAGAAGTCAACATACACAAATCATTTTTTCAGGTGCTGAGTCAAAAAAAATCCTGAGATATGAAGCAAAAAGACTCACAACCCTGTGGCTCCTAAAACACTTAATGGATTAAAAACACAATGTGTCAAACCCAACCGGGCACTTCCTCAGGTGCTGTCTACTAAGCAGACAGGACGAGTGTGCTCACAAGAGTCCCACCTGTGGGTGTGGACTTCAGAGACGAGCAAATCTGACTTAAAGCATGGAAAAAGCCCTGCTTCACGCCAGGAACCTGAAAACACTCAGACCGTAAAAAATATACAACTCTATAGGTTGACAAGTATATGTACATCAGAAAACACATGAAAATTTACTGTAAAAACTCTCCAAAGATGCATTCAGTTTCAAACTTCTTGCTAAATGTCGGCTGCTAAAAATATCTACACCTGGATGTGTTCACTAGGAGCAACAACCTTCAACATAAATTAACTCAGCAATTGACGTTAAAGCACAAACAAAGCTGAACAGACAAGCTAATGTAGAGCTGAGATTTCTGTGTGCCTTTACTGTTCAGACTGTTCTCTAACAAAAATACAAACAGTAGCTGACAGCCAGTGAACACAGTCTATGCAGCTTTATTGATATTCAGCTGTACGCCAGTGTTCCCCAGTGCTGAGCCCTTGCATGACAATGTCAGTTGTTAAGCTGCCTTTGCACCCTCTCACTCTGCTGTCTTTGTGTTTTTTATATTTCCATTTTCGAAAGACCAGAAATCCTCATAAAGAAATGAAATAAATTGTAAATACTGAGAACAATTTGCCGTTCCTGACTTTTTAGTTTAGGGGTCAGTGCATGAGTGATCTGTTTAAAGGACGAGGCAGGAACTAAACAATATGAAAAGACAATAACAAAACGATTTGCCTTAGTGGTGCTCAACTATACAACCATTGGTTGTGGTACTTTAGTGACCAAAAACAAGTCACTAAAGTATTTTTCATTTGCCAAAAAAGTCCTTAAACAACAAGTAACTGTGCATTAAAGTGAATGTTGATTCACGGAGAAGGAAGAGGAAATGGTGCATTTGTGGATTTATGCATATTTACACTTTTAAATGGTTGATTATTTATGTAAATGGGACTATAAAAAATAATGACTTACTACTGTAATGTAACTGTGTTACTATACATTACAGTAATAACAAACCTGTCACATTATAATGTGTAAACAGGAAAGCTGTATCATGCTCTGACTGTTGCAAAAAAATTAGCTATTTGCTGGATTCTGTCATCCAATAGGAGAGCAAAAAGAAGAACAATCCAAAACTTTTCTTTTATTAGATAGGGTTAAAGAGCAAAACCATCCCAAAATAGCACAAAACAGCTACTGGTGATGTCTCTGACATTCTCGAGCTTCTTGTTGTTTTGCAGCTGATTTTTTTTCTTCCTTAAGTGAGCTGACCAAACAAAGACAACATAATGTCATGAGACGCTCCCAGCCAGGCATTAATGAAGATTGACTGCAGAAAAAAAAAAAACCTCCAGCAGTAGATGTAACGAGTTTGAGTCAGTGCTTCAGAATTAAAAAAACATAGGAGCTTCTCGGCAGACACACCACTTTACACCTCCAACCACAGTGAGAAAAATGAACTGCATTCGAAACAAAGGCACGAAGTTTCCACTGACAGTGGCTCCAATAGAGCAGAAAGATATGCAGCCACAGGGCATATTGCACTTGCCTTTCATCAAGTTATTATTAAATACAATTGAAAGTTCTCTGGAGACTGATGACAGGCATTCTGGGCGATGTAGGACTTAACAAAAGGGGATGTATATGAAGCTGTTGGGTACATCAAAAGAGGAAATAACAGCTCGACATTAGGACAAAGGTCGAGTAAATTCAGGATATCTCCAGTTTAAAAACCGCGGAGGTGACTCTTCCCTCTTTTGGATAAACTTTTCCAGTCAAAATACATAAAATGTGGCTCCAAAAAAGGCCTGCACGATATAATTAAATATAAAATGTGTAATTGCATTGTTGAATTTTGGGATAATAATATGAAGTGCAATAAATACACAAACTAAAGAATGCATATAAGCTTTTACTCACAGTTCTATATCTATTTGCAGTTCTTACACAATACCTGTGTTGACAACATGTCCCTCCTAAATGTTCATTTTAAAAAAGCCCCCTTTGTCCACCACTAAATTGGCACGTATCTGAGGGTTGCTGATGGTCAGCTTTATTTGACTGCATCAAAATAATGTGAAGGCATGGTCATTATACTCAAGCCTCCTTACTATGGTGAAAACGTGTGCATGCTAGGTGAGAAAGCATTGATTGTTCACATCAAATATTTGTTCTTATTTATTGCAAACAAATGCAGACTTTTGTTGTGTGAGAAAAATCAAGAGTTCAAAGGTGAGACTAGAGGAGACAGACACCTCTTGTCTGAGGAAGTCACAGATTTCTCTCTGGAGGATGGAGGAGGTATGAGGAGTTTTAACTCCTCTGCTCCCATCCGGCTCCATCTTGCATGTCATCCCCGCTCTCTGTCTCTCTCTCTCCCTCTCTCTCTCTCTGGGGCCTGTGGCTTGCTGACGGCTGCACACTCTGCTTTAGTACAGGAGATAGTCTCTCTGAATAATGCAGCATGTAGCCCCTCAGTCCTTCACTGACTCTCACACAGATTCGACACCACTCCTTCAAATTCCAGCTCTTCTGTCACTCTACTCTCCGCTGCTCAAAGGGAAACACTAAAAGATTGAGGTTTAATGAAGACAAACTCCACATATAGATGAATGGGAATGGGTGTCTGGCACAGATTGTGTCTTTTTAATATCTGCTTATAACAAAGCCTGAGTAGAGACTGAGTCATTAACAACCCCCTCAGCTTGTTTTTTTGTGTGTTTTTTTTTACATGTTTGAGCCAAATCCAGCAATCTTTGAGTACAGACTGGGCAAATCTTCCTCTTCAAATTCTACACAAAAAGTTCAAAGCAGCATTTAGACCAAACTCTGTAAGCAGAAAACAGTTATTTGGCTGCACCCATTTGGCTGGTAGATTTGGTCTGCGTTAACATCCGCTGCTCTTTGTGTTAAAATCTGTCCAACAATGGGGCCATGGGTCAGGGTGACAACACAAGTTTCAGGTTTCAGCGGAGGGGACGTTCTGACTAAGCGTCATGTGAAAGCCCTTTCCTGTTTCCTTTTAAATGACTCCAGAGGGAGAAAGAGAGGCTGTTTTTCAGCTAAAGCCAGTCAGGAAATTCCCTGTTTAACCTGTGCACAAATATAAAAGCTCTTTACATTGTGGGACACATATGTAAGCTACAGCGGCTATTCTGCATGGATTCAACCCACAATAAATAAGTCTCTAGATTGTAAGTACATCAAGAAAGCACTAGAAATGAACAAAAACAACAACTATAAGGCTTCTTGGATAAAAAAAAAGAGGAACTCTGTCAAATGCATTCTGATTTTCAGTTTAGCTTACATGAGACTGCAGCCGCCACGTCAAGTAGTTTTCATACAACGTTACAGTCTTTTAATACATCATTTCCTCTGTTTTCCCCTGACAGTGTCTGTCTCCTGCTTAGCGGCACTTAGAGGGGATGGTTACAGAAACAGCGAATGTGGTAGAATATTAAAACAGACTTTGCAAATCTTTGCAACAATCCTTTACAATATTGTAAACTTTTTTAAACTATTGTGTGCTGTTGCCACTTTTCCATTATCCAGTCCTGCAGTTAAAGTGATCGACACACTGTGGCTCCCAAACACAAGATCAATCAAAAAAACATCCCCTCCGGCCTGTGCTCACAATGTATTGATCTTTTAATAAAAGGTGAAACTTTTCATGATTCAGCACTGCAGTCAATTTTGAAGTGGTCCCCAAACTAATCAATATAGTGCAGAGCTTTATCAAATAAGCCTCCATATTTCCCTTCAGAGATTGTTGCACGCTACAGCTGCATGGTGGTACAGATGAGATGAAATCTGACAAAAATCCCACTTTCTTCTATAAAGAAGTGAAGTACAAGTTATGAGTACGAGCAACTGACAGGACTGTTCAGAACTCATTAGACTTAGTTAGACTCTATAAATGAGTGATTCATTGCTCTGCCTGGTAATTGTAATCAGTACATTGAGGATAAAAAGGGAGAGAAAATGTTCCAACCAGGTGGTTCTAGTGTTGCTGTGTGCAAAAGCTCTCATCAGACATGACATATTGGCGGTGACACTAAATACAGCTAATTACCACTAATGAGAGGCTTGGACTGATGTTGTCACCAGCTGGGAACATTGCTTCCACCCACGTACAATTCCAGTTTCCACTGTTTTCTCATCCAAACGCTTCAATTCAGCTACATCTTAATAGAAACTATTGTTTGGGATTTGAAGAAACTAAATTTTTTTCTTGCTGCAGTCTGCAAAAGAAGAAAACCTGAGGATGTTTCGGTTTGCAAAGGCACATGGAAAAAAGAGAAGCCAGGAATTAAGACACGGGTAATCACTCAATACAACTCTTAACAGGTGAGATAATGGAAATAATTTGTGTTCAGGAAATTTAAATGCTGAGCAAGTCTCACTACACATTGACCTTTTGTGTTTGTTTGCCTGGAAAGCTATTAAAGATGTAATTAAAAAGGCAGTCTAGCGGGGCTCCCTGTGGTGAATGCACAATTATCAGCTTCAGAACAAGTTTATACTCCAGGCGATAGTGGTAGGCATGTTCAAAAATGAAAACGTGAAGAGATAAGGGTGTAACAACATTTTTTCTATCCAGTGTTTTTCATGTATCGCTGGAAAGAAGGGTGTGAGCCAAGCAGAGCAGCCGGGGTAGCATGCAGAAGCAAGCTGCAATACTTTTCTCACTGGGTGCCCTGGTTCAGCCTGATTCAGCAGTCTAAGTGGATTTATTCTCACTGTGGTGCACGGCTGTCCTGTGAGGGGAACCCGTGAATTACACCGGAAAGAGAGGTGAAGGTGAGAAGCCTCATTATGATGTTTTTCCTCTCTAGTACAACAACTGTATTAAATAAAGGGGAAAAGGGTCCCTGAGTCCATTTTGCAGCACTTTTAGCAACAGAGATGAATATTTCAGAACAAAAAGTGGTCTGAATGTTTACAAATGATGCAACACTGAACAGGCTTTTCTGGGAAACATAATTCCCGCATGTGGCTCCCAATATACACTGGAAAAAATTCATGGTTTTTCTGCCACATCAGATATTTCAAATTGCTTGGCTCACTCTGGACCGAGGCAGGAATCTAAATCCAATGATTACATGGCAAAGATTACAATGTGACTTCTCCAGTTGCACACTATAAGCTCTGAATGAATGGTTCAGAGGAGATGGTTGATTGTGTTTTACACTGATCTGAGGATTTTCGGGATAAATTAGGCCAGCACAAAGAGCCTGACATCCTGTCAGGTTCAGACGCAGCTATTGTGATTCAGCGCTGGGTGGTGTCAAAGTGTCGGGTCGGGGAGGTTTAAATGGAGGGGAAATGTCTAAGCTACACTGTTGGCGGAAAGGTCTGTGACTGTTGTCAAAGTGAGAAGAAAATGGTTTGTAATTGAGTAGAAGTGCTGCTTCGCGTAAACATTCAATATAGATGATATTGATAGTTTTGGGGTAGTACCATTTTGACTGCTTCACTTTGTTTTAAAATATGAGGATTTGTTGCCATATGTCCTACTTTAAAGAATACATTTTTTTTGTGAAAATGTTTTATGTCAGCAAATCCCAATGATCAACACCAGCAATGTGTTAGTTAATCTCTCAGTGCTTTCCTATATCCTTATACAGTCTGTATCACTCATCCTTAAACACTTCCTCTAGATGAGGTAAATCTTCATATTTTAGTAAAGTTTCATTAAAAAAAGGATGATCATTTCATAAAACACAACACTTTTTTTTTTAAACAGGAATAAAAATGTGCATATTTAGGGAGTATTGTAGCTGTGGATTAATACACATTTGTTTAATTTGAGTTGTTACTTCACTAAGATTGTCTCAAAATAAAATCAACTGCAAATGTTATAATGATGATTTAAAACAGCTTGTGGCACAGAGGTGTTATATATCCTGATTTGTCTACACAAAGTACTTATTGGTAAGATTAATTCATTCTTTATTGTTTTTTGTTTTTTTTTTCATGGAATTTATTGACAAGGAGAAACACAAGGTTTTTTTTTTCACGACTGTTGAAGCAAAACAAAAGAGATGACTCAAGTGTGTGATGTCACGCAGCCTTTTTGTAAGTATCTTCACAATCAATGAGGTAAAGCCATCACCATCCCCCTCCCTTTAGATCAAATATATTATTATTTATTTTACTTTTACTTGAAGTGAATCGAATTTATAATGGGCGCTAAGTGTTAACATTATATTTTAAGGGACACACAGATGCATTCATAACCCCAGGCATATGCTATTCTTCTATTTTTCCAATTTAATTACATTACATTTTAATGAACTTCACAACTGCTTCTGTTTACTGTCAGTTTGGGCTGCATATGAAAACAGCAGCAGTGGCACCATTGCCCTGAAACATCACATCCTGCTTGTGAATTTTGCAGCCTCCATTGTTTAGACTTGCCTACATTAACTATTCATACAGGGGCGTCTATTTGAAGGTTTGACTCTGATCGAGGATGTGACTCTGAGTTTGACCTCGGAATTATTTCAATGAATATAAACAAGACTCTTAAATCTATTTGGAAGTTTTATCAGAAATAAAACAGCACTAATGGAGGAGCACATCTGAAAAGTCAGTTAAATAGTACGCTAAATAAGCCACCTCTTGGAGCTGTTTATGAACATCTGCCCCATTAAACTATTTTTGGTCGTTTCACAGAATGTGTATGGTGAATTGATACCTCTAAATTCACATAAGCACCAGTACAGTATATTTTGATAGCAGGGGCTTTGAGATAAACCTTTGGTTATAAGAAGTGATTTGAAACCATGTCAAATAAACTTACAGTGACACCAGCCCAAGTGGCAGCACCAGTGCAGCTTGAAGCACTTCCCGTGGCTGTGCGTCGCGCAGATGGAGAGTCCATCACAAGGCAGGAAGTCTGGTCTCCCCGCGCAGCTCTTGGCCAAAGCCTGCGCCTCGTCCAACTTCTCACTCTTCGGACACTTCCGTGCTCCCGAGGTGGCCATGCCAACATTTCCTGGATAGTAAAAAAAGAATACCTCCCACACACAGCTCCGCCCGAGTATACTAAAGCATAACCGTGAGGGACCGACTCGAGGTTTTACGGTCCACGAAGCCCAAGAAGCTTTTCAACTGAGGATCAGTCGCGAAACGCGGTGCTGGATGTCTGAATCCGGAGCAACCAGGTTCCTGCTCATACAAAAGGTGGAAAAATATCCTGTAAAAGTAGAAAAACGTCAATTATCGAGGTATGGTGTTAGATTTAAAGCCTCCCATGGTCGTGATCCACACAGCTCTCCATCCTCCCCTCGCGTCGGGAAGCTCCTCTGGTGACGCGCGTACGGAACAACGGCGCACATCTGAACTTCATCACACAACGGGAGGAGTCCACTCCACACACACACAAAGCCAGCTGTTCTGCGCACTTCAAATATACAGCCAGGCCTCCATCGATGCATTAAAAAAAATATTACAACACGAAGTCTGGATTTCAATCTAAAATACTCCTAAATTCAACCGCAAATGTCAAACATTGGCAACATTTTCTGAATATCTTTAAACATCCCTCTATTTGTAAGGCAATTAATTTTGATTATCGGGCTGTTATTTTATTTTTGGACATACATTACCCTGCCCTTTAAAAGTAAAACGTTTAAAAATAGTGTATTTGTGGCAAAATGGAGCATCATACTGTATAATCCAGCTGCTCAGTCTGGAGGCTTCAGCCATTAGGGGGCGTCCCCAACATCTGCTCACTGCTGGTTGTGAGGTTTCTTTGTGAGTGAGCCATTGATTTATATTAAAAGCAGTTTAGTGCTGTGTGTCTCCCCCAGTTCTCCTCTGTCATCACAGCAGCTAGCTCAGCAGAAATACACAGATGAAGGGAAAAATGTCCTTTTTTTTTCTTCTCCTGAGAAGAATTTCTGCTTGATGAAACATTTAAAATAAAATGCCACCAACCGACACCTGAGTAAAGGTCAAAGAAACAAGTCAAACAAATATAATTCTGCACATATTGTTCTTTCTTCGCAGAGAGAATCAATCAAAATAACCATTGACTCATTTATGAGTCTATAAATGAGTTTACTGAGGCATTGGATGATGAATGTACAAGTACAGATCTTTATATTGCATTGTTTGTACATTCGGAAAGCGGACCAATACAATCAACAATCAAACAATCCTAATATAGGAAAATCAATGACATCATCTCTTTTGCATGCAAATGTTGCTATGTTGATGCTGATTTTTTTTAATTAAAAAAGATAAGATTAAACTTTAAGAAAAACTGTTATTACAAAGTAAGACTAAATATTCTTGTTTGTGTATTTAAGTAAATTTTTTAAATTTAAATTCAATTTTAATAATACACTAACTTAGCACTATATTTGACACATCCTTAAAAATGTATTTCAATTCCAATCAAAAGGTCCTGAAATATGTCCAATTATTGTAAAACTTGTCATGTTTAATAAGGTCACCATGGCAGAGGTGTTTCATTGGACTATAAAAGCTGCATAACAATGATAGATTGTTTTTGGTAGAATTGGAAACCCCTCTGACGTACACTATTACACACTATTATTTAATCTATACATTGCAAGTTTCATTATCATCTCACAGCAGATTATACAAGACCCTAAGCTTCATAACAAATATATTTCTTATCACAGGTCTGTATTGAATTCCATTAAATGTATGGGTGTATATAATAAACTGGAAAGTCGGTGTCAGCTCACAGTCAGAGATGGTCTGATATGTGATCATGAAAGCACAGCAGCTTCCAACATACAATCCATAATCAAAAGTGCAATTTAAGTGCAGTTCATTTAGCATTTATCACAGTTAAAGATCATCATTGTAAAGGAATAGTGATTAAAGCTGAGATTGTTAGATGTTGGAGATCTAAAGCTGGCTTCGGACGTTTTTGATGACTTCCCTCCACTTGTTGACAGGTGGGCTCCCGCTGGCCACCAGCCTCCTGAGCAGGCTGCAGGGCTGCAGGGTGGGCACATCAGGGTTAGCCTGGGCGTAGTGCTCCAGCTTCTCCAGGACAATCTCCAGCCCCACCATGTTGGCATAGAACATGGGACCTCCACGGTGCCTGGGCCAGCCGTAACCAAATACATAGATGATATCGATGTCTTCTGGTCCTGCCGCTATTCCGTCCTCCAGGATGCGGAAGCCCTCGTTGATCATGGCATAAAGGCAGCGCTCCAGCACTTCCTGGTTGCTGATGCGGCGTGCCACGAGGCCGTGGCGGGCTCGGTACTCCTCCAGGAAGCTGTGCACCCAGGGATCAGGCCTCGCATCACGACTCCCAGGTCTGTCATACTGGTACCACCCCCTCCCTGTCTTCTGGCCAAACCTTCCGTGCTCACACATGAGATCTCCTAGAGGACTATACCTGACACCATTTCGGATTCTGGCTGATTTTCCTGATCCCCCACCAGGCTGTACCAGCCCTTCTTCCTTCCTCACCTTCCAACCCACATCAAGCCCAGAGAGGTCGGACACTTTGAACGCACCCATTGCAAAACCAAACTCCTCCAGTGCTTGATCTATCAACTGAGGTGTAGCTCCCTCCTCTAGCAGGAAGTACGCTTGGTCACGGTATGGCTTAAGCATGCGGTTCCCCACGAAGCCCCTGCAGTTGCCAACAGCCACGCTGACTTTGTCCATTTTCTTCCCCAGCTCCATGGCAACAGCAACAGCTTCAGGAGAAGACCGTGGCCCATACACCACCTCCAGTAGCTTCATGACATGGGCTGGAGCAAAGAAGTGCATCCCCACCACCAGCTCAGGTTGGTGGGTTTGGGAGGCCAGCTCATCCACATCAAGTGTGGAGGTGTTGGAGCACAGGAAGGTGCCTGGTTTACAAACAGCAGACAGCTGCTGGAAGACTTTCTTCTTCAGGCCCATGTCCTCGAACACAGCCTCGATGACCAGGTCCACGTCTGCTACAGCCTGGAGGGTCTGGCTGTATGTGATCTTATCATATGCGAGAGGTTTCCCACTTCTTTTAGCCCCTCGCTCTAACATGCCAGTTACTGCCTGCTTTGCCTCCATAAACTGTTTCTCCTGGGTCTCCACTGCCACCACAGACAACCCAGTCTGAGCCAGTGCCACTGTTATCCCTCTCCCCATGGTGCCGAGACCTTAGATACAGAAAAATCAAAATCAGAATCTGAATTAAAAACAATAATAATACTGAACGCGTTAAAGTACAGTACATGCAAGTATAAATCAAAGAAAATTATTTTTTGTGTACTAAAAGCAAGACTGTACATTTATAGCCAGGCAGCACAAAGTTTTGTTAAAGCTTGAAATTTTAATGGCCAAGCTGCTAAGCTTCACATATCCAGATTGTCATACATCCAATCCTCCCTGCAGGAGAGAGCGAGTTCATGCATTTACACCCAGCTGAACTGTAAATGAGGGCACAGTTTCCACTGTGTATTTGGAGATGCCACACAGAGCCAACCTTCTTTTTTAATTGAAAATGTAGAAAAATAAAATGACAAGTCCAAAGCTCTTACCAATGACAGCTGCTTTATGTATAGGCCTGCCCTTGCTCGTGTCCCAGCGGGCTCCACTGGGCATGCTCCACCTCCCGACCACTCTCTGAGCAAAGAAACAGTATTGCAGGGCGCGGGCCTGGCCGGATGTGAAGAGAGTGGCCATCAGCTCTTTCTCCCGCTGCATGCCCTGAGTGTAAGGCAGCGTGGCAGCCGCCCGAACCGCCTGCAAACATGCAATGGGTGCTATGGCTCCGCGGGAAGTTGTCCGCAATTTCTGCATCACATCCTCAAACAGAGCATCCATATTCGGCACAGGTGAACACTGAAAATTACTTATACGACGAGCATCCAAAGACTGACCTAAAGTGAAAACATGGAAAAAAATCACTCAGGGGGATAACCTCTTTAATGCAGTTCTCTGACTTTTGCTGCCAGTAAAAAGTTTAAGTTAAATCAAACATTTGCTCTGGAATGACATTTCTGCACATTTACTTCTGCATTATTTTATTTTCTGAACTATAAGTGCCTCCTAGTTGCCATTAGTGCCCCTCTTTTCCACTTTCTCTGATTTGTCAGCCGGCACTCAGCCTGTGTATAATTGGCGACTCGATATTTTAGCGGCTTCTAAGAGCAGAGTGATTTGACAGACCATTTCCAAGATAATTGGAGGGACTCTGCCGGCACACTGTTACAGTTCACCTTGAATAACACTGATCTGAAGCGGAATGAAAAGTTACAATTTGGTTCAGGGCAGAATAGTTGGTACATTTCCAACTCTGAGAGCAAATGGAATTGAATTTTTATGACTCCTAGGCCTCAGAGCGATGGTACAATAGCAAAGCAGTTTTTTCCATGTGCAACTGCATGAGAAGATTTCATATTGGACTTAACAACATCAAACTTTCTGTGTTCTGTGATTTAATACCGGAAACAGTGGAGTGAGGAAGAAGGCCACTTTGCTAAAACCTTGTTAGCAGCGTTGTTAAAAGCATCTTAATTCCCATTCCTGTCTCATCTGACATGATTACATGAAAGAGTATTCAGAATCCTTCACAGCTCTACTGAATTACACTCAGCCGTGGGTTTGGGCCAGAAACTGGGTCACCATGGCAAAGCTTAAAGGGACAGCAGCCACATCTGATCTGTGATCTCCACTTAGTCCAGTAACTAACAATTTTAGTCCAATACAGTTAATTAAGCATGTATCAAAATGTATTACAAAAGAACAATAAAAGAAGAAATTAATTTCATGTCACTGAAATGTACATTCTGTCCCCACTGAAATGTTAATGAGATGCTGTGTGGCTCTGCAATCTGATTTCAATGTACTTTAGCAGAGCATTATTGCAGCAGTTAATCTGTAAATGGTTGAGCTGTGTCGATGGATTTGTTGTGCAGCGAGTGGAAAGCCTGGTTGTCCTCTGACAGATGTAGCGGGCAGATGTTGCAACTACTGGGGTAAAAAGTTAATCTCGTCACCAACAGAGACTTCAATCCGTACATGTGTGCAGTTTGTGTTACTGCATGAGCACAGAAACTGAATCCTGAATCTTGAACATGTGCAGCAGTTTATGCTTTAAAAAAATGCATATTGCTAAATTACATCCCCTTGCACCAGCTTTACACCTTTGTAGTACTGATATTTTTGCATATTCTGACCTGTCAGATGTTAACTACTCTGCACTGTCTGACTTGCCAACAAGGCATCCCAGTGTGGCAAACATTGACACTTGGTTTTTATAGTTAGACGCATGTTCTCCATCTCCTGCTAATCAGCTTTAGTTTCGAGTACTCGTCAAAACCTCCACAGATTTCACTCCTATCTCCTCCAATATTCCATCTTGTATGCTGTCGACTTCTCTGTCTGACTCACACTAAGACTCAGCTTTACTAACAACACTCACTTTCTCACCCACTCAAAGTCATCTTGGCAGAGATGTGTGGAAAAAAAAAAAACATTTGTAAAAAGCCAAAGACAGCAATCATCTTAAGATAGCAAAATGTAGTTCTCCATGCAGTTCAGGAAACTGACTGTTTTAAATTTTGTACAGATTTAGTTTGGCTGTTTGCCAAAGGCGCAATATCAGGTACAAACTGGCAGGTTTCATACAATATCTACCTTAATTTAGTAGAAATGAGTTGTCACTGTCAAGTATACTAGAAGTTGGCATCCCTGAAGCACGTAACTCGCTACCTACATTAAAGTCATCCTGTCATATTCATTTCATGCAAAGGCATCAAAGGTTCTTGTATATCAAGTGCTGCGCTAAAGAGAGTATGAACAAAATACATCTTCTCCCAATGTTCTCCTTATAAATATACACAGAGTTAGAAAAGTGGTTTCAGTAGTCTTATATTTATATGCCAAAAACAATAAGCTAAAGCCAGAGGACAGTTAGCTTAGCACTGAATAAAGAGCATTAGCTTAGCTCTGTTTGCCTAAGAAATAGCAAGTAGCCTACAAGAACTCCCAGCACACCACAACTTGTTAATTTCACATTTTTTTACTTAAAAAAAGACAAGTAGCATATAAAGTGCTTAAAAGGTGGTAAGTAGGTGTTGAAAGATCCAAGCCAGCTGTTTCCCTACTGCTTTATCTTTATGCGAAGCAAGCTTAGGTAATTTAATCAACAGTGGTGCTGGTGACATTTTTAGCATTAGAGTTTCATCTCTCCACAAGAAAGCCAGGCTGTTTTCCCTCCACTAAAATAAGTACATTAACAAACAGTATACAGGCAGTTTGAACTTTTTGTGATTGATTAAATTATCCCCTTCACAATATTGTGCATTGTTTTGATATCTGTTAGATCCTCACCTGCTGGAAAATGTGATTTAAGCATACTTGTGATGTCTGTCAGCATTTACAATGAAGCATATCTGAATGGATTACTCTTTACACAGACTGAGAAACCCGCCTCTGCAGGGACATGGCACACTTTGACTTTCCATTCAGTGAGTAAATGAGTTTGATTCACGTGAATGGGGAAATCCTCATTTTTGTAAATGAATAGCAAGGGCAAAATATTAATATTCTAGGAAAGTTTGTCCCTTTTCGCCCTCCTGAATAATACAGCAAAAGCAGTGAAGACATCAGAGCACATCTGACAGAGCCATGAAACATTCATGACATCAGTGCTGGAGGATCTGCCTGCCGTGTTCTCTGCTTCCTTTGACTTCCACAACCTACATGTTGGCACTTCTTCATGTCCGACTTGCCCAAAATAACTGCACTGCATGGACTTTCTCTTCATTTCATGGAGCTAATTTAAGCTGGTGAAGTGTGAGTGATATCATACACCAGTGAGGTACCTTGTGTCATTAGTTTTTTTGTGCGTCTCACCTGCAACACTCAGGGCAAACTTCACAGCTGCGTCCACAGTATTGTGATCAGCAACCTGATCCACTAATCCAAGTTGCAGGGCCTCAGCAGCAGTAATACGGCGGCCTGTGGAAGACATAAAGGGCACCAGGGGTCTACATGGGCGACATGTGACATTTCAAATTGTTAAATGAGGAATGACAAGCTGTCCAGCAGGCCTTGTGGTGAGCACACATAAGGATAAGGATAAGGATAAGGATAAACTGTATTGATCCCCCAATGGGGGAAATTTAGATGTTACAGCAGCTCAAAAACAGGAATATAAACAGCATCAATAGCAAAAAGTTAAGAAAAAACAGCTATGTGCATGTTTAATTGTAAAAATACAATAGAATTAAATAATACTAGGCATAAACACTATGTACACGTTCACTTGTGGAAAGACAGATCAGATATTATAACAAACACACACAGTGTGTAGCATTAATGATATTGATGAAATACATGAAATACAAATGCCAAACTGTATTAAACAATCTACAAATATAAAGTAATAAAGTTTGCCTTTATTAATATAAGAACATTTCAGATCTAGTGTGAATTAAAAAAAGGCAATTCTGGCAGTGAGAATGATTTAACTAACACAGGCTGACCTCTGCTGGTCATCAGAGGAAACTACAGATCTCTGTGTAACAGAAGCTAGGGTCAGGATTTACATACAATCAACAGCTCTGCCAAGGCACTCTGAATAATTTATTTTCATCAGAATATTATGCAAATAGCATTCACTTTAAACAAGAGATAAAATACCACAAAAAGCAGATATGGACAAACAGCAACACTGAGAAAAAAAGTCCAAGAGGGATAGTGATCTCTTCATATAGTATTGATACTTTCCTCCTGCATGTTGTTTGGTACTTAAAAGACTTACATTGTCAACTCTGTTATGTCCAGGCAAGGTTAAAGTGTCTTTGTTACCTGTGGTGATCAGGTTTAGGGCAGCTGGGACACCGATGAGCCTTGGCAGACGTTGGCTTCCTCCTGCAGCTGGCAGCAAACCCAGAGTCACCTCTGGAAGCCCAACTTTGGCCTAAAAGGACACAGAGTCACAAGGTTTGATGAATGGGAGGTGTTGAGCAGTGATGGGCTGTATGACATCAACACATGAAGCGTTCTCTGACCAGTGAACACAATAAAGTTATTATTTCATTGCTTAGCAGGCTGATGAATCTTATAAACATCACAATACCAAATCATCTCAAAAACATCAAACGTGCTGTATTTTGCATTTATGCATCTTAATTAATCAATAAAAAATGCACTTATCCCATTTCTTTGGACTATGTAAGTAATTTAATGACAGTTGTATGAACAGCCCCATGTATGCAAACACTGTCAGTTACACTGATGCAGCTCGACAGTGACACGGAGAGGCGCAGAGAGATCTGAAGCATGAACTGACTTTAGAGTGTGCAATTCGATAATGACAGCCAAGTGCCAGCTCCAGGCCTCCGCCAAAAGCGCCTCCCTCTATGGCAGCCACCACTGGCTTGTTTGCAGCCTCGATGCTGTGGATCATCGGTATCAGTGGAGGCCCTCTCATGTTTGCCAATGTCTGAAACTCTTTGATGTCCGCCCCTGTAATAAAGAAAATGCTGATGTTACCAAGGTGTTCAGTCAGGAAGACAAGAACAGCACATTACAGTATGAAATGCATCTGGTACCACAACATGTTTGCTTATTTGATACTGATACACAGGTTCAATCCAATTCAACATTTATAACTGGAATAGCAATAATGTCTTTTATTACTTTAGAAGTCAACTGCCATGCTCTCTTGCTGAGGAGCAGAGAGACACTAGTTGTAAATGTTGGAGAAGAACTAAAGGGAAACATTAAGAAACTATGTCCGATGTAAGAATTAATGCAGCCACTGTTTGAATATAAACATTATCACAGACTTTTGCCTTTGGAAAATATCTAATCTTTTCCAAATCTCTAAAAGCTCACTGGGGACAGTTTACATCTGAAACAACTAGCAATGAAAAAGGCAAGTTAGAAGTTTTGTGCCCATTGTAAAGGTAAAGGAAATAAAAATAAAATAAAAAACATCCTCACCTCCACAGAACATCCCATTCTGGCCACAGATGACCACAGACTTCACCTTTGGGTCACTGAGCGCTTTCTGGACTGTGTCAACGATGCCATGCCTCACTACGGCACTGTGTTAAAAAAAAGAGACGTTTTTACATGATACTGGATTTATAATATTTATAAAGTTAAACCCTGAAGTAAAAAGTCTGGTTTTTTTACTCTTTATTTTTCTACAGGCTTTACTATAGTGCAAACCTTTCTGCAACAATATTGCTTAGCAAATTTAAATTCATGTTAATATGTCATCTTTTAAAAAATGAGTTGTTTTATGGTATAATTTCTTTGTGACTTCTGGGACATAGTGAACTCAAGATTAATTATTACCTAATGCTTGTTTTTTTTTTTTTATCTCTGCGAGGCTGAAGGCTTGCTATCTTTTAACCACTAACTTCTTCAGTACAGCTTTTTTAAACCTGGCTTTTTATTGCAATGTTACAACACTTATTGTCACAAAGTACTGCAATACAAATGATCTATTAGAAAATGTGCATACAATATCAAAAGCAAATAACTTTTTTTGCAGCATGATTTTCAGTATATTGTAATTATGGCACTTTTCTTATGACATGTTTGTTCTTATTTATTCCTGTGGCGTGTAAGCTGTAACATGGCATAGTTGCAGGTCAAGGGAAAACAAATTCTGACCAACTATATAATGTGATGCATCATATTCTATGCACTGTTTTTATTATTGTAAAATCTCACATTTGTAAGTATTTCAATCCGGATTGTAAAAAGGTACTAGATGCTGAGGGTCGAAGTGCACCTACATATTAATACCATATGGTTTCCAAGGAAACGGAGCCATGCCCAGCGTTATCAGTAGAAATCATAAAGAAAGTTTTATATCAGTATGAATATTCCACTGAAGGTGCACGGCTTGCAACTGACCTTAAAGTGACCTGTGGATCACTCAGTTATTTTACTAATAGGCTACTCTAAATAAATAACATTGCATAACACCACTAACACATGAGTTTGCACTTACTTGTCATTATTTAAAATAATAAATAAATAAATTAAATAAACTTGTGTAAACTTCTTGTATATAGGAAGTTGTGCATTGTTTTTGTTTATCTCACCTGAGTGCGTTGACAGGCGGATTCTTGAGCGTAATCAAGCCTACAGAGCCGGAAACACGAGAATATTGAGCCATTTGGAAGACCAAGTATTACAGGCTGTCACACTTCTTTTTGGTGCTCAGTGCTGCAAACTGAACTTTGTATCTTCGGTCTAAGACTACGCACACTTTTACTGCACGGTTGCTGTTTTCCGCTGGTGGTTGATGGTAACCACTCCAAGGATTACCACCCCCTTCTGGTCCGGAGTTGAAAACAACACTAAATTATGTCTTGTGATCTTCTGATGCTAGTTGTAGTTGAAGTATGATCATCAACCAATTATGTAAAATCTTTGAATTCAAATGGGACAATGACCTAAAGATATCATTACCGTAAATTTGGCGTTAATGTGGCTTATTGTAGGTCTTGGGTGGCGACAACAAAGTGGATTTATTTCAAATTGAGTCTATTTTTTTTTGCTTCACATTTGCCACAACAGTAAAGTGTAAAGTGAACGTGACAAATACGTATACAAGATGTTTGTCCTTCACTCATGAACAGTAAACCTTTAAGACATAAGAGGATCCTTTCAGAACAGTGGCGCACAAAGTATGATTTTATAGATCATGATTATTTGCTGTTTAATACAGTGTGTGCATCCAACATTTAAAGCAGCAAAATGTAAATACTGAAGACCCTGAAGTCCCAAAAAAAATGAAAATCATTATTTATCCCTCACTATAATCATTTTGTGAGCACAAGAAAATGACGTGTGTGCACAAGATAATTATAATGTGGAAACAAGTGATGCACGAAATAATTAACGTGTGAGCACGAAATACGTTTTTTTTTTTTTACCTGTTGTGACTTCAGTGGCTCTGTAAAATACATTAATGCATGACATACGCATGACATACATAAATTCACAAACATCAACATTGACAGTCACATTTCCACCATAATAAACACTAACTGCAGTTTCAGATTGTAATTACAAAACAATACTTAAGGAGAGGGTTTGAAAATGTAAAATATCATTCATTCTCTGATGCGCAGACTGTAGGAGATACTCTGCTCCACAAGAGGGCAGTATGGCACCGCTGAGACTGCCTGCTGCTGTCACTCTCGGAGAAGAGGAAGAGAAAGAAGCAAGTGTTGGCCATTGTTTCTTTCCCAGACAACAAGGAGGTAAAGCCGCGAACAGGCTAACAAAGTGAGGAATATGCGCTCACTTATTGGACTTCTCGCTGTTGTTGTTGCAGCCAGCTTATACCTGTACTCATTGTCTCTGTACCTTCCTGCGGGACCAAGACGACGTCCTCGTCCAGCTGCCGAGAGGCAACATGTGGGGACGGAGGAGTCCGAGCAGACAGCTGACAGCACCGAGGAGCCCAGCAGGTGACTGGCGAGAGCTGGATTATCTCTTACCTCTTTCTTTTTATATACATTAGTCACTCTATTATTATAGTTATTCAAATGCTGTTGTAAGGTTGGTGTCAAGAACGCAAGCTAATGTTAGCATGCTCCCACTCTACCCCTAACCATCTCCTTCACACGTGATAAAAAAAAAAAGATAACAAGGAGACATAACAGTTTTCTGACGTGAAAAGTGATGAGCTAACTGTGCAATATTTCACATCGTTCACTTTCCCCATAAACTATACAAATGAGCTTTGTAACAAGACTGGTTCTCACATTGATGGAATTACATTTTAAACTAACTTATGTAGTGTAAGTAATACCTTGCTCTCTAAATAAAAAAATTAATAAATCTCCTAAACTAGTAAACAATCTATTGAACACAACTTCAACATGTGATCAAAGGGCTTGCATCTCTTAGCAGCAATGTTTTACTACATGGCCATATTTACCTACCAAGTTTCCATCCATAACTAAGTCTGAATGTTCTCGATGTTGTTGCAGTTTAAAGTTCCCCTCAGACTTGGAGGAGCTGAGGGAACTGGCTGAGCTCCTGCAGTTTTACAAGAGAGAGCACACTGGATACGTCCTGCTGCTCTTCTGTAGCGCATATCTCTACAAGCAGTCCTTTGCCATTCCTGGATCCTCATTCCTGGTAAGATAAGAATAGTTTCAACATTTCTCTTAGTTGTTGCAGCTGGATAACAAACAGATGTCAGATATGTTCAAACATATCTCGAGCAATTTTGATCTTCACGTTCTGGGTTGAAATAGGCTGTAAATTGGACCCATTGATTGAAATTTGCTAAGAAATCTGTCATGCCTGGTAGGTTTAAAGAAAAGGCAAGCACCCAAGAGCTCTTTTTAAGGGGAAAATGACTTGGCGTTGACCTTGATGTGTTGGGCCTTGTGTCTTCAAAGACACACAGCAAGGGATAAAAATATTCAGCGAGCTCAAACAACAAAGGGATGTCAAACTTGCCTTACTTTTGTGACAGCTTTTCTGTCTCCCTCACATTAGCTTAATCTGCATGACTGTGTGTGAAGAACAGAGAAGACATCGCACACCGCATGCTGGTTAAAGCCACTGACACCAAGTGTCTTACACTTCAAACTGTTGTTAGATTGTGAGAAAAGATACAGTAGATCTGTGTCAAAGCTTATCATTGTACACGTAGTGATGGTGTGTACTAACCAAAGGCCTTCTCCAATTTGTGTATTTTGTGCAGAATATTCTAGCAGGAGCTATATTTGGACCATATCAAGGACTGCTGCTTGCCTGTGTGCTCACCACAGTGGGCTCCACCATGTGCTACCTCCTGTCCCAGGCCTTCGGAAAACAATACATTATTAACCTCTTCCCTGATAAAGTGTCTGTGCTGCAAAGGAAGGTAATTAAAAGAGACCATGTACACATCTAATCATTGCAGCAATGTTGAGACTTTAACGTACCCGTTTTTGGTCTGACGAGTAACTCCACCGTCTGACTTTACTCTTCAAGGGAAAAAAACCCTGCAAAATGCTGACAGGGCACATTATGATAGTACTTGATGTCACCCACAAAATCTCTCCATCAGTTTCCACAACTATTGCTCACATACAATGATAGTAAATACATATTAATGGATACCAACTTAAATTCTGCGTCTAATAAAAAAAGAGATTATTTGTGCATAGTGTTTTCGAAGTTTAGTGAAACCCTTTACATGTTTTATCTGTTTATGCGTGTCAAGGATCTTTAACATTTAGGAGATGTGGCAGTTATATGAACAGGAGGTGAAGATGATGAATCTGTTTTGATACAGGAGCTGAACTGAAACATTTGATATAAAATGTAAGTAAAGTAACTGTCCAAAGTTGTAACTCTGGTGGCAGCAGATTTAGTATTGCATTGTTATTCACCAAAATATAGCTGCATCTCAAATGATGACTGAAAGAGAACAAGGCACATTGTGATTGGCCGTCTTACTAATATAACAGTATCAGTAACACACGTGTCATAACATTGTTATCTGAGAGAGAAAACAAAAAAAGGAAACACGCATCCATTGTCTCTTGATGAACTGAAATGTATTTTTGTAACAGCTCCTCTCTATCTGCCAGGTTGAAGAAAACAAGGACTGTTTGTTCTTCTTTCTGCTCTTCCTGAGATTCTTCCCCATGTCTCCTAACTGGTTTCTGAACATGTGCGCCCCGATCGTCAATATCCCCATCACCTTCTTCTTCTGCTCAGTCTTCATTGGTAAGCAAACACGCACCACCTGATTGACAGCTTGTCAGAGCTGTCAGATAATGATGAACGACACACTCTCCACAACCTGTTCCTGCGCTCTAAATCAAAACCACAGGGAACATTTTCCATTCTCGGGTTTCCTAGAAAAGTAATGGAAGCGTGGTTTATCATTTTTGACCATTTTCAACAAATCACAGTAAAAAGGCATGCATCAACTCGCAAATAAGACTAAAGTCGTTTTCACATTATGCACTAAGCAACAGAGTCCGCTATATGACGCTAATGAGAATATATCCCTTTATATGAATGCTGTGTGTAGTTATACAGAATCAATATATCAACTAAAGAGCCGAGAACAACATACTGGCGAACAGAAACATAATGCAGGAGTTGAATTACGTGCAGAAGGATTGTACTGGTCACATGCATACAATCTATGGTCGTGCACCGATCGCAGGGAATAAATGTCGCCCCCCTCTCCCATTCGCTCGAGGAGATTTCTCCTGATTATATCCTGCTGCGCTCTCACATCAGCTCACTCAGACTTTTTGCAGAAAAATGTCTCGAGGGCTGGCAGGAGAAACCTCGGGTGAAGTCCGCGTTCACACATGCAGCTCACCCCAGAAACTTTAGAAGTATTTCAGGAGTTTTGTGAAAGCCTTGTAATTAGAATTTATTTATTTTGTATTAGTTAATTAAGAAATTTTTGCTATGGTAGGTCTCCTTCCATACAACTTCATCTGCGTGCAGACAGGCGTCATGCTGTCTGAGGTGTCGTCTTTGGATGACCTGATTTCCTGGGAGCGCCTCCTGCAGCTGCTGGCTATCGCCTGCATGGCTCTGCTGCCCGGTGCCCTTATCCGACGCTTCAGTCAGAAGAGGCTCAAACTGGACGTACAACAGAACGGGCGCGTCGAAGATAAGAAGGTCAAGTGATTTGTTCTGGAAATGTATTTATTCCATTTGATTCCTGAATGGACTGAATGTATTTAAAGTGGAGACTCTTGAGAAAGAACTTTGTGCACTCATGTGTGTAAAGGGTTTTAATTTTCTGAATGGCTTTACTTTTCTGGAGCCATGAGGAGTTAAAGAGGGATTGCAGTGGGATTTGTAGCCAAATATTTTGTTTTTACCAAGTGTTGGTGTATCTGTGCCCCAACTTCTGTGGGCTCAGCCCGCAGAGTGAGTATAAATAGATGTCTGAATGTACAAAAAACAAGGACAGAGGGAAGGATTTTAAGGACACTTGGATTCTTGTTTTACTGTTATTCTACTTTTTCAGTGTAAAATGCGATTGGTTTAAGTGCCTGTTGTGCATTCTTAGACTCTGTTTCAAACTTCTACCTCCAACATAGACACGTGGGAAGGCTTTGGAAATATGAACCGGATTGATGGGAACTATTTGTAACTTTAACACTAATAATGATTGCAGCATATATAATACAACTCAAAGTTGTATTTTTCTTGTTTGACAATGGCATTTTGTAAATTGAGTGTAAATTCTGAGTATTTAGAAGAATTTTGTACATTTTTTTCAGAGTTTAACTTTTTCAAATTGTGTAATTTAGGGACCATAGTTTGACCTTCAGATGACATTCAGGAAGCTTGTAAAGGAAACAATTCAAATCATTTGTCATTTAGTAGCTAAATATAAAGCCCTGTTTTGCTGTGTCATGGTTTCTAATAATCTGGATCCTTATATTAAAATGAACGGGAAGTTATTTCAGGTAGTGTGAGGCCAAATTCGTGCTGAGAATCCTTCTCTTTGCTGCCTTTTCCTGAGTCCAATTGTCTTTTGTTTTACTGTTCCAACAACGTCTCCATTGTTCAGAGTGTTATTTTGAAACTCTTTCTTCGTGTGGATTAAGGTTTGCTACGTCAGATCTCTGATATATTTAAATGTGTTGTTCACAGTTTGCTTGTACATCTGTGTTATGTCTGATCAAAAATGATTACTTTTATTTAAGAGGTGAAAAAAAAAACTTGAAACAACAGTAAACATGTGTTTTTCAAATGTTCTTTATTGCTCAGATCCAGGTTGCTCAGCAATACAGTTCACTCACAACTCAAAACAACAGCATGGCTGTAACCAGAAAGGCATGGATCCACCAGATGTGATAATAATGGATCATATGTCTGTCCAGTGCACAGTCACTGATTACCTTGAGGTGTTTGGGACCTTTTGGCCCGTGGGAAATGTAGGACTTGAGGGTTGTGACCTTCTGAGGAAACAAAAATTAATCTCCCAAATTGTGAAAATCAGTTCACAGAAAAGGATCCATGTAAAACTACTGAAAGTCTAGTGCTTTATGAAGTGTAGTACACGCTGGAACATCAGTCTCATGCAATGCTTTGTGTTTTCTCATTTAAAAACAAGACGGGACAAAAAACACTGCTGTGGTTCTGCAAACATCTGACCAGACTTATCTAAATCCTTCCTCAGCTGAGCTGCAATATTTGGATGTTTGTTGAATGCCCTCTTTTCTGTTCAGTCCTAAAAGCAGAACATGTGTTTTTATCAGCTTTTTAAAAATTTCAATCAAACCTGGATACTGTCGATCCCCATCTTTGCATGTCACAGATAATTCATTTGCTGTTCTGACACACCCAAATCTGCTCAAAATCCTAGCTAGGATATTCAACCACAATTTAACAGCTAGTATTATTGATAGAGATCTAACAGGAATGAATATTAAAGCAAAAGAATCCCAGCTACTGCCCCAGACTACATAATTAAATCAGTGTAAATGACGAGAAAGCCAGATCAACAGAAAACAAAACAGAAAAAAAGCCTAAGCTATCCAACCACCATGTGATATGACTAACACAGTACACCCGCAGTGATGTGTGTAATTGTGGTTTTCTTGTACTGAATATTAATGTCTAGCAACACCCCACACAACCTAGAAACACCAATGCTTGGTAATTAAAAAATCATTTTAATCCTAACAAGTTTCAACCTCCGATTGTGATTGGCCATTGCTGTGCTGACAACACCACAGTGAAACCGAACCTTAGAGCCAAAAACACGAGAGAGAGCGAGAGAGAGAGAGAGAAGAAGAGAGAGGGGTCTGAAGAGTCCTCTGCAATGCAAGAAAAGAGCCTCAACTTGAAAACCGCTCTAAACACTACTCCTGACCGGAAAAACAAACCATGAGTGACAAACTACAAATGACAGTGCTACCGTTAAAAGCCATTTTTTTCTCCAGGACCTGCCCTGAAAGAGCAAGACAGATCGTCAAAGGAGACGTACTGCATTCTTACTGATAAGGTTAGGGTATGGGAGTCCGGTGTGGCGAGCTGTCGTCATCAGTATGAGGTACTGTACTGGCTGTGGGGAGGCTTGCTGAAAAAGCCTCAGGCATTGTGTGATTTTGATAGACCTTTTGATTATTTGTATTTTTGTAAGCACTGTTAGTCTGTGTTCACTGGGACAAAAAATGATCCACCTCATCTGATGACAAAAGTCTGCCCTTGGAAAAAAAAATAAAAGTCAAATTCAGCTCTCAACAGTTACAAGGACTCCACAAACACAAACTTTCACTAAACCATTCATTGAATTCCTTTTTTTTTTTTCTTCTTTTTTTTTGCCCTACATTGGTTTTAGTAACTAAAGTCAGCCTTGAATTCTGAGAGGTAATTCTGAAATTTACAGCACAATAAAACAAGAAAATAATAATCGTTAGATCAATGAGAAAACCATTTAGAGGTCATTTTTGAGGGAAGCTGTGACGCTCTAAGCTTCTCCCACCATCTGTCACAATGAAGGTGCAGACTTGTAAGTGTTCTAGAGAGACAGAAATTGATGCATTTATGTGTGACTCTATTGTACATGTTTACAGATATACAGTTATCTTGTCGTACACAGTGACATCTCAACGACTAGACTAGAGTTGTTCTACATTCTACACAGAACACAAGGGTTGTACACCATGTTCAAAAGTCTTGTCAGTGTATTTTTGCAGCTTTGTGTTGTTCTTCAAATCAACCCCAGAGTACTAACAGAGCTGGTAAAGATCGGGTTGGGTTGTTATAAAATTTGTATTTTTTTTTTTTACACAAGTGAATAAACTTCATTTAAGTTTAAAGTCTAAAAAAACCTGGAGGTACAGTTGGGAAAAAACAGGAGGTACAGTTGGTTAGTTTTTCTGTATTCTTTTTTCTTTCTTTGATGGTGAAATCAGTACACAACATCCACATTCAGAACCACTTCGGGCAGGTATGTACCCCTAAGATCCTGCTCTTCATTCCTTTATAGCAATAAAAATTGACTTTGAAATCCTTTAACTTGTTTATTTAAGAGGTTTTATGGTGCCCAGGCAGAGAGAGTCCACCAGAGTTCACTACGGTTTGACAAAGTTTCCCTAGTCGGCTGGACCTGAAGAGTTTAGAGCTTACTTTTAGATCTTGTTCTTTTTTTTTTTTCATTAAAAAAGAAAATTAAAAACGCTCAAAATGATCAGTTAACAAGGCATACAAAATGTGGAAAAAGGGGAAATGAAAGATTGGACTGAGGTACCCTGAAGCCTGAGGTAGATCACAATACTGACATGCGCACTGTTCACATCCTGACCAAAGTTAACGCGTTGGTTCACTTTACTGTTCTCCTATTTTTTCAGGTTTTTCTTTATATTATTATTCATAGTCTAGTTTTCAAGAAAATAAACACTTCCCTTCAAAATAATATG
The DNA here is from genome assembly GCA_020745685.1 of Tautogolabrus adspersus. NCBI lineage: Eukaryota > Metazoa > Chordata > Actinopteri > Labriformes > Labridae > Tautogolabrus > Tautogolabrus adspersus. Next base: position 15,190,537 of record CM036548.1, on the reverse strand, counting down.
GCAGTGTCCCACTGAGGAAAAAAAGAAAAGGACTTTGTTTCTTTTTGTTTCTTGTCAATAGCTCTCATCACAAAATAGGAAAAAAATAGATTCATAAATATTACTCTCTCTTTTTATATATATATACACACACACATGCATGCACACTCACTCACACACGTACACACACGGAGGAAGCTGTGCGTATTGGCAATAACCTTGCGTCTGGAAGATGAAGCTGATGGATGGGTGATTTTTCTGACAGGTGACAAAATAAGGCAACAAGCTTCCATGGTCTCCAAAGTAAAGCACAGAGGGGACACCAGGACCTGCGTGTCCAGCGTGCTCGCACAGCAGTCGGCCAGCTCTCCAAATAAAAGCACGAAAAGACAAAAAGAAAGAAAGAAAAAAAGAGAGAGTGAGAATGACAATCTGTGTGTCTGTGCCTCTGGCCAGGCCTCACTGGACACGGCAGGGTTGACGTTTTCTAAAAAGGCTGCATATCGTACATTCACAGCTGTCATGCCGTTTTAGAAAGCTCCCTGACAAGAGAGGGTTAAAGCCAAATACGGCTGCGGTTCACGTTTGCAGTTGTGTGTTCACAACAGGTCATACAGTACCTCCCCGTAAAATCCCACCCTCTAACCCAAAAATGTTTCCTCACTGCCACTCCACACACCACAATTACGCATCCTCCCACCCCGCCCCACCCAGCCCCTATCACCTATTGGCCCTCGTGAAGTCCTCATAAGGCAGAGCGTGTGGCGGTGCACATTCACAATGAAGGGTTGCTTGCTAAGCAGCAAAGGTGCACCAATTTTCTTCTTTTAAGACGTCAATTTTTGCTCTGATCGTCGAGGAGGATGCCTTTAAAGACACCTTTTTTAGTTTTCACATCAGGACAAGTATGAATGTAGATATATTCTAGTGTACAGCACAGGATAGTGATACCAGATTACTGATCAAAATAAATCCCTCTGTTGCGTTAAACCTCTGCTGAGCGAAAGTGGCAGTCAGTTCGATGTTGTCAAAAGGCTACAGAAAAAAAAAGATACTTGACAACAAATATGTTCATCCTATTAAACAACCATGATGCCAGATGAGAGAGAGTGATGAGAGAGTGAAGCAGAAAAGAAAGAAAAGGGAAAAAAAACAAACAAGTGTAGCGTCAGGTATGAATGGTGAGAGATGTTTCAAAGGGACGTTATCTTTTGCGTTGGCACACACACAGGCTTGTTGCAAAGACTCATTCATCATATCATATTTACTTATAGGGGTTTTTCTTTCTTGATTTCAGTGGCCTATAATTGAAACAAAAAACGGAAACTGCTTTATTTGGCTGCAACAGCCCGATCAATCTCTGGAACAAGCAAAATATTCAAACTACACCAAGTGGAACTGTCATTTGGATAGAAAAATAACAGTGCATACTCTCAGTGTGTATTAATATACTCTCTACTCTGTATCAATACTGCTAATGATATTTAATCTTGCAATCTTAATATCCCTCACTCTTGTGAGAGGTGTCCATTGTCACTCGCTCTTATTCTAACCCAAAATACCAATCATAATGCCTCATATACGCTCATGTTAATACAGTTTCTTTATCCATTTGTTAGGCCTATGTTAGTCCAACTAAAGAGATAACGTTATGCAGGGCAACATACTACTTCCATTTTACCTTTTTAACTGTAAAGAAAACAGTTCCCCAATTCGCTGCCATTTTTCTGCCATTCTTTTAGATTTTTTTTTGGTCTTTTTCTTATTTTCTATCAGTACAGGTTTCTCCCACTCCATCTGCTCTTACAGGGCTGGCAGTGCACACAATGCCCTCAGCCTTTGGCTCTCACGTGTTTCCCTCCTGGTGAAGTTCTTTGGTTTTGATCCCGGTGCTGCTGGTCTGCCCTGCATGTCCCCCTTGGCCTTGGCCTTTTGTCTGGGTAGGTCTCTGTCTGTTTGGGAGGGCTACATTCATTGGCTGGTGCCCGCTGGAGCCGCCCGGCTGGTCACTTGGAGTGGTGCGGTGACACGGTGGCGCCCTGCTGGTGCTTCTGTTCCTGCTGTTTGACCTGCTGAATGATCTCCCGGATCTTCCTCTGTGCAGTCTGTTGGAGAGAAAACGCATGCAGGACCAGTTCTTAATTGATACATGACAATGTGTCAATGTGATATTAGATTATGCTGAACAATGTGAAAGATTAAACAATTTAATTCAATTTAGTCAAGAAGAGCGGGTTTTACAGCAGGGGGAAAAAAATCTACATTTGTTTTAATGGTGTTTCTAGTTGTTTTTCCCCCTGTAATGGTTGATTGTATTAAAACATGCTTGAGCTGTGCTGTGTGAATAGTGCTAAAAAAAAGAAATATGCCAACTTTATCTTCATTAACAAGTCCATCATTGTTAGATAGAAGTGCTCATTATTTCCTGAAGAAGGATCTGCTGACATGCAAGTTCTGTATCTGATATAATGCCATCTCCATGATATCGGAGAAAGCCAGCAGAAGTCTAATAAGTCCCAATAACAAACACCTGTGGCTCTGGGAGAAACATAACACACATTGATACAAAACTGAAGAGAGATAATCACAGGTACAAATGACAGAATGCAAGTCAAAAATTAGAGCTCTACTGTATAATGACAATTCAAAAAGAGAGTGAGAGAAAAAAAGAAACTGCCCCAAAAAAGGATCAACTTAGGAGGCTTCTAAGATGTACAGAGAGAAGTTGCCACATTTCCACAGTTGCCTCTTTAGCCCCATGTATTCGGGCTGTATATAGTTCCAGGTATTCAATGTCTAAGTACGTTAATATTCATACTTGAAGAGAAAGTGAGTGTGGGGGCTTCCAGCTTGTGGCGATTAGCTTCTTCTTTGCTGTGAAACCAGTTAATAATGCCTTTTTGGGTCATTGTTAAGCCTTTGTTAGAGAGATCATTTAAGATAAGCGTGAGAGGCAGATGAGGGAACTAATCTCAAATATCTCACATAAGTTGAGGGCAACCATCCCCCAGAATCTGGCCACAACATTATAAACATTATAGTTGTTGTGCATTATTGTATTGCCTACATCATATCTGGTTGGGTACATGTATTTGATAAGAGCCCAAATAACTGACAGCAGACGTGTAATTTAAGGTGTTTTTTTTACCTGGCTGGCAAAGAAATGCCCGTTGATTTTCACAAAGACCTCGTCGTTCTCGTCTGGAGTTTGGTCCCGCGGCACGATGACCTCAGCGCTTGTTAGATTCTGCAGTTCATTTACCTGAAGACAAAAAGGCTTTGACTTTCCCTTCCGGCCTTTACTTAGAAAACCCACTAACATAACTCACTAACATCAGACCAAGTGCTATGTGATGTACTGTAATCATTGGTGTAACTAGAGTAAATGCAACTGGCCTAAATTCAGTTCTACTTACCGTCTTGCCGCCTTTGCCGATGACCCTGCCAGCTGCGGATGAGGGAACCTTGATGTGTGTCTCCAGTTTGACCTCCTCCTTCGCTGAGAAGAAGTTCTCCTCTTTCAGCTTCCCAAATATCCGACCTTGGGCCTGGAATACAGAGGAGGGTATGAGGCAAGGAGAGACTGGGGACATGGGGGGGGGACACAGTGGTCGACTTCTGTTTACTATAATACAGAACATATTAAATAATCAAACAGATTATTTTTAAATGAATTTTAAGAAGCAAATGCATCGTCAGCATGTTGCATACAAATGAAATATGAAATAATTACTTTTTGATGCATTTTTTATGAGCACATTTCTGGGTAGTTGTTGTTTTTTTTTACCTTAAACTGAGCCTCTGGGGTTCCAGTAACAATAACCATCCTCTCAGTCGCATCTGGACACTCAGCTGGGGCAATCTGACACACAAACAATCATGTTATGGTGACAAATATAGAGAAAAAGTGGTTCTAAAGCTGCTCTGTTGTCAGTTAATGCATGCAAGCAAGGTTTAGTTGAAAAGTCTGCCGATTCTTACAACAAAGTGAATCCTCTTCAATTATCATGAAAACACCGAGCAGCCGTCCCATCTCTTTAGGGGCTTTCTAAAATTCTCTCCTCACTAGTCATCCCATCTTTTGTTGTTTGTTTTTGACCATAAATAGCTAACATCCTCAACTGTGGTCCACGCAAGGCTGCTGACTCAGCAAACATAGACAGCAAACTTGATTACTTTACCTCAACAATCACTGAGAAGCTCTGAAACATGCAATTTGTTTGTGATACCTACCCACCCATGAGACACATTTTAACCACTTATTTCCCTTAAGTAATTTAAATCAGCTCTGTATTGACAGTGGCAAACTTACCTTGATGGAGGCACCAGCGAAGTGGGCGAGTTGTTTGATATGCTGGCCCTTCTTGCCGATCAGGGCCCCCACTGCCTGAGTTGGAATAAAGAGGTAGACAACCTCCTGTTCTTGAGCCTGTTGCTGAAATAGACCAAAAAATATTTTTAACCACAAATTTACTGAACACTTCTGCTGACAGTGACTGAAAAAACAATCAGAACAGCTTAAAAATAGTTTTAAATATCTTGATTTGGATAGACAGATACTTGAGGAGCAGCCAAAACAATGACACCACGTGCAAAGAGAAGCTAAATGGAGCTCTCTTCAAGGGTTTTCTCTTTGAGTAAACATCCCGCTCTGGCTGCATCTGAGCGGAAACTTTCCTATTAAGGCTGATGGTTGCCCCATATCTTTTTCTTAGCCTGGTAACATTCATGTACTTGAGATTTATAAAGTGAATTTTCACGAGCCACAGGGCGACTCAGGGCTGAAAAGACTGCCTTCCTTAAATAATTGTGCTCTTTGGTGACTGGGAGATGGTACAGAGAAATGCCAGACTTGCTGTTTAACATAGACAGAAAGGTAATCATGTTCTGTTATTTATGTATCCTCTCTTTAAATCTGTTTTATTCTCTAAAAGTCTAGTCCACATGTAACAAGTCACTTGCTCAGAGAGGCTTTTATCAGCACAAACAGATTAGAAAATGGAGGCTTTTTCTGAGGTCTTTGCATGTAGGCAGCTATTAGCCCAAAACGATTACAGTAATTATATGGCATCAGGAAATAACAACACAAATTTGCGACTAATTCTCTTATCACCATAGCAACGCTGACTGTAGTGCAAATTTGAGGGAACATACTGAAAGCTGGTGGGGGATGGCACTTGCTGGAGGAACCCCGTACAGGCCGCTGAGATGTGAAGAGTGACTCTGAAAGTGAAGCAGACCAATCAGATTGCACAAGTCACACAAATTCATATACACAGGCATGCGCACATTTAAAGCTCTTATTAAGGGGAATTCAGGGGCATAAAGTCCTAGTGAATCACACACTAACTTTGTTCTCTATGAAGCACGCAAAGACATTCTCACACACTGTCTCACACCACTTTGGCTCTGGCGATGAGTGGAGACTTTGTTTAACAGACAAACTGACTCATCTCTGGAGAAGACAGGGGAATTCTGTGTGTTTCAAACTGTGTACAACAACGTGCAGGAAGACCTGAGTCAACACTGTATTGTTTTTTCTAAAAGCACTTCAGGGGGAGCCTGGTTTACCGTGTGCTGAAAACAAATTGCATTATCGAGTCAAAGCTGATCCCTTCAGGAGAAGCGCATTGCTATGCCGGGTGGGTTGAAGTCACTTAACAGTGTGCACACAAGCAGTTCTTGCTTAGTGGGAATGCTAAAGAAGGAGTGTACTCACTAAGAATGGGTTGTATCCTGCTGGTGCCACAGGGGGCATTGCACCGCGTGGTCCAGCAGCATGGGGCAGCACCGGCAGACCAGAGGAGAAGATGCCCAGAGCGTTAAGGTTCAGGCCTGGGATCAGGTTGGCCTGTTGCTATGCCAAAGAAAAGAGGCAAATTTAAGTCACGATTTGATAACTGCAAGAATAAAGATGTAGTTCAGGATTTAGCAAGGGCTCACAATTTCTATTTTTCATGTAATTTAACTGAAAATTTGATTTATCTTTAACACTCAGGCATCCAAAAACATACTTTAAAAATCTGCTGCTTATTAATGAGACACAAATTTGTGTCACTCTGTCCTGCAATATGTATGCACTCAGCAACAGTTGTGATTGTCAAGTTATATTTCAATGATTTATAATTACCAAAGTAGGATTTTCTGTTTAGATAAGTAGATACACTGATTAAAAACCCACAGAGTCGTTGAAAAGGATTTAAAAAACAGTTGGCTTTGACCCTTGCTCTTTTAAATGTTCCTTTACTAAATCAAATCAGTTTGAATTAAGAAGCACATTTCTAAACAACCAGAGTTGACTAAAGTGCTGTACAATGAGAAAATATACATAGACAAAATTAGCATTACACAGTAAAAGCACCTAACACTACTAACACTAAATCCATTACATTAAAATGTGACTCTTATGTGAATTAAGTTACCCCACAGTGAGAAATGTGTATAATTAAATTGTATCATTTTAAAGTTGCGATGAAGCTTAAAGTGTTGATTCAATGATGGAGAAAATCCCCTTCTTCTTTAGGTAAACCCAACCCAAAAAAACGTATCCGATAAAAAGCAATGTCACAATGATGAAAAGTTGAGAAGTTGTTCTTTGCCCCACAAAAAAAATAGATGTTTCTATAGATAATGTCATGATGGACACAATAATCTCTTTCATTCAGGTAATCTGTTGTGGCTTCATAACCGTGAAGCGAAACTCTCCTTCCGCTTCCTTGTTGCACAGAAAGCTTTGTGTAATATCCTCAGTGTCACGCTAGATGGCCCTCACTGCTTACAGTAGAGCTGACACTCAGGCCGACAGGTGCCAGATCTGCTCGCACCAGCCGGTACAATTTAACCACATGCTGCGTGATGCTTCCTGATCATTATTGCTCAGCCAATAATTGGGCGATCAAAATGAGGGAAAAGTCTGGCACCTCATGAGAAAGCAGCAAAGAAATGGGATTGTGATCCTCTCCACAAGTTACATCATCCCAGCCAATACAATCACTTTATCTGCATCCATCTTCATATTACTGCAACGCACTTGGGAGCGTGCAGCGTGTGATATCATCAGTATCTCTCTTCCTCTAAAGCTGACCTCTCGGTCTGCAGCATCGGTGATGTCATCTGTGTAGCGTGAAAGAGGAGCTGGGTGAGAGAGCAGCCTACAGATATCAGATGGATGCTGGGAAACGCAGTGTGTTACAACGGGAACACAGACACACACAGCGGGGGAGTGGGCGTGAGTCAGAGACACACAAACACACACCTCGACTCACTAATGAGCTACTCAGCTACGGTTTACTGTTATCCATTTACCAAGCAGACAGTATTACTAATGCTGCTGGTGAGACACTGAATAAGGAGGCAATGCTATCCAGCTGTATATCATCACTTCTCTCTGTTGTTCACCTGTCAGCATGTGTGAGTCAACCTGAGATCATAACCACACATACACACACACACATGCTGCAGATGGTAACCCCCGAGCTCGGCTTACGTTTATAGCAGCAATGTCGTTCTCGTAGGCTTCCCTCAGTTTCTTCATGATCTCTGCCTCGGCTTTACAACACGCCTCCAAGCTGCCCTTCACGGTGATGGTCCTTTCAGGGTTGTAAATGGTTAAGTCTTGTAACCTGCAAGGAGATCACACACACATACACACACATACACACATGCAGATACTGTAACTTTGTGCAATTTTTAATACATGCACACTCATATTCTGCTCACATCTTTTCTCAGAAGGTGGGTATGTGTAGGCTCATTTGAATTGCATTTCCTGGCTTTGTGTTAAGTGTTATTGAAGTCTTCATCATCAATAACTGACATTACATTTCTCATTAAGCTAACCAGTAATTAACTTCTGCATTTCCATTCAGCTGGAAATGAAAACAAAGATTTTAAAAGTACAAATGTCAAAACCAACGTGGTAGAGGCTTGAGAAGTCTGAGTTTAAGTTTCTTTGTTTGTCGAGTTAAAAAAAATGTTGGTTTTTAAACAGCATAAAAAGGTTTCAATATCCAGCATTCACACGGTTTGTGATGGAAGAATGATAACTTTTACAAGATTTTGAAAGTATTCAACCATCTCAACCAAAACTACCTCTTTTCATTCCTTTTGAATGTAATGATTGGACAGAAAGATTAAGGTTCAAGGTAAACTTAATATCCAAGAGGGGCAAAACTTTCTTTCTTTTGAATTTGTCAGAGGATTTGATGTACTGACTCAAGTCGGGTTGTAGAGGAAATTTCGTATTATGTAAAAGTGATTACACGTTGGGGAAAAAGTTAGAAAAAGAAACTTCAACATCTTGTTTTGGTGGACTACAATGTTTCTTTACCAGAATTGAAGGTTTCTACCTTTTAGCATTGTATAAAGAAGATAAATTGAATTTTCAACAAGTTTCAACAAGCATAAGAAAATGTTCAACAGGTGGGTCAGGTTTGTGCTTTTGTTTTTGTTTTGTGTGTGTGTTTGTGTTTTTATATTTGTTTCTAAGGGTTGTTTCTGTTCTCTTTCTATAAACGTGTATTTTTCACATTTCTGTATTTTTTTCATTTGGTGTCTTTTCTATTCCCTTATTCATTTAAATGTATTGATTATCTTGTAAAATCAAAATCATAATTTGATCACAAAGAACATTTATGAAAGATCTGGCCTAACCAAGCTATAATGACTTGCACATACGTGACTACTAAAGAAGGTTGTATGGTTATACAAAGTAAAAATTAAGTGCTTTAAATAAAAAACACTATATTCATTAAATGTGGGTTTAAATACATGAAACAACAGCCGTGGCTCATGTGAGACATCTTTGTTAGCTTTATTATCAGACAGTTCTGTTCAAATAGGGCGTAGCAAACTTTTCCAAGTATTAAATGATACCGACATAAAAGCTATTGATGAGCCATGATGGCAACAGTACTGTAAGGAAACAAGCGCAGCAGTTCACCCTTCCTGCTTTGGAAACACCAATATCTTCTGAACTCTCTGCCTCCAGTTTGCATTTCATTCTTTGTGTTGTTGTATTTTAGAAAAGTCTCATTCAAACATGTTGCTTAACTCTCTTTACTGACTGAGTACTCCTCATGAAGAGAGAAAACTCGTCTTTATGTGTAAAATCAGTGGAGGGTTTCTTTAACCCTCTGCTTTGTATCTCACAAGGTCAGAATGTGAATGTCATCTTCAGTGACATGTGTGTACTGATTAAATTAATTCATCCATCCTCGCTTATTAAGAGAGCAACTGCTGTGAAAATGCATTAGTGAGAAAGATTTAGCAGCAAGATATTTAGCTTGATTTCATAATTCTGTGCAACAGCCCTATCACAACTCAATCTGTCAAGATTAAAACACAGTTAATCTCAGTTAGGTTACAGGAAGGGAAAAACGTTTCACATCTTAGGCTGGATGTTCTGACAGTTTTGTCCCAAAGCATTGATTTTGCAACTCTGATGCTCACTTGGATCTGGTACCATGAAAAAAATCTTTACTAATACTGTATATATTTTTTACAGCAGGTGAGCTGACAGTCAAAACAGCACAGCAGTCACAGTGAATCTTTCTTTAACAACTCCGTCTAATGTTGCATGAAAGGAATAATCATTGTACCCCATAAAGCAGTTGTACAAACAACTTTCAGCCTTTGAGGCATCATGATGCATCCTCTGTGTCTGCGGACGTAGAGGACACTCATATAACCACAAATATCGATTGGACTGTTTGTCTCTTTTC